>CM054809.1:7514909-8059909 GCA_028984105.1 Lavandula angustifolia | reverse complement strand
CACTCTAAGGGGGTGTTCACTAAAGAACCACTCCGTATATATATATATATATATATATATATATATATATATATATATATATATATATACATACATATCAATTTTCCAACAATCCCCACATGAGTAGAAATAGCTAGATGCATGCATGCAAACACACAACTCTGTCCTCAAGAGACAATAAAGCATCAGTGTAGATAGTTTGTGACCTTGAACCTTCCTTAGTCAGTGCTATCGAACATACCGGCGGACTAGTGGACATGTGGACTTGAACTATTCCTCCATGGTGTATACTTAGACAATAGCACTAACGCTATAAAGTCTCAACCTCATCCGTTCTCACGTTTATGTCCTTTACAGGCCATGGGCAACCTCTTTGGATTCATAAGTGTTACATAGAAGCGGCCCTCACTTCTCACTTATATAGGTGATTCTTACTCGAGTATCCTGCCATACTCCACTTTCACATGGTATCCAAGAATCATTAAAAGTCAAGGACTTAACTTCACCACTTGACAGATCATCAACACTGTCGAGATCTTTAGGGAATAGACTATTTGAGTGTGGCATCAACAGACTCATATAGCTAAGTTTTTCCATTGAACCAAGTTCATGGGATCTCCAATCTACAAGGTTAGGTATCCACTATAATCGTCTTTAAATTGTGGATTTAACTCCCATTCCCTCTACGTGCTTATACATTTGATCTCGATGCAAACTCTTAGTAAGCGGATCCGGTAGGTTATCTATAGACTTAACATAGTCTACAGAGATAACCCCACTCGTGATCAAATATCTTACGGTATTATGTCGACGACGAATATGTCTCGACTTACCATTATACAACCTACTCTTAGCCCTACCAATAGTCGCTTGGCTATCACAGTGAATCATCACAGGTGGCACGGGTTTCGTCCAACATGAAATATCTTCAAGAAAATTACGGAGCCATTCGGCCTCTTCACCGGCCCTATCCAAAGCAATAAACTCAGATTCCATGGTGGATCAGGCTTTGAACGTTTGTTTCGTGGATCTCCACGACACAACTCCTCCCCTTATAGTGAACACATAATCACTAGTAGACAACGAATCTTTAGTTTCAGATATCCAATTCGCATCACAGTACCCTTCAAGTACCGGGGGATGTCTAGAGTAGTGCAGCCCAAAGTTGAGAGTGTATTCTCTTACAAGAAATTTCCAATGCTCTCTACTCGGATTACTTGTATAGCGACTCAATTTGTACACCGACTAGATCGGGCCTTATACAATTGGTGATGTTCACAAGACAACCAATGATCCTAGCATAATCCTCTTGAGCAACAGGATCACCCCTATTCTTGTTCAAGTGAACATTAACTTCTAGAGGAGTCTTTGTCGGCGCATTATCAAAAGCATTAAACCTCTTAAGCATCTTCTCAATATAATGAGATTGAGACTGTCGGTCTGGAGACGAGTATCAGGTATTAGGGGGGGGGGTTAATACACCTAAGTCCAAGTTTTTCCTCAAACGCGAAGATCAGTCTTGTACTGAGTTTGCTACTGAACGAATTCAGTTGCCAGTTAAGCCTTTTGATCACGGGGCAGAGTGATTCAACAACTGAACTCTTTCTACTGATTGAGGCAGTACTGAGAAATTCAGTAGGTGAATAGCTTGTGGAATAGTGTAGGTCCAGTTTAATTTCGTCTTTTCAAAAAGCATTTTATGCAAACCAAAACAATTTTGGCTAGTGCAGTTTCAAATTTGTTTTATCGAAAGTATGATTTTGCAAATAGTTTGAACATAGATGCAATAAAACACTAAATGACATGAGCAATTTTTAACGTGGTTCGGATATGAAAGATCCTACATCCACGGTCTTGCAGAACAACAGGTCTTCTTGATTTATTTGAGCAAGCCACAACAAGGTTTCTGTTCATTGGAGTCTGGACATAACCTTCTAAGTTATAATCCTTAGCGACTTTACAGATTCAAACCGGAGTTTGAAGGTTTTCCCCAACAAGGAAGGAGTTCTTACAATAAGAGCGTTTCACTAAAAGTGAACTCCTTCGAAGGTTCTAAGCTTAAGATATTACAATGAAGGCTTAGATAGAGAAGGGGAACTAAAGGATCTCTAGAGAGAAGAACTAAAATGATCTTCAAAATGAGCAAGTTCTTCGTTGTGTTTGGCGTTGAGTTCGCTAGAGTATGTTTGCTTGAAAGCTTGTGTTCCCGGTGGTTGTCTGCTTGAAGACTCTTCTCTATTTATAGTTGTGACCCATGCATAGATCCGTTGGAGAGGACGATGCCACGTACCACAAGACTCCACAGAAAACGACTATGTAATTTTGAATGTTGCCGCAAAGTGGTTGGCTTTCTGTGCATGAGAGTAGCTTTTGTGTCAAAGTAGGTAAGCTTCGCTTGCTTCGCATTGGTCGAGGTGTGGCGGTGGTTGAGACTTGTCAGACTTCAGTCTTCTAGCTGAGTTGACTTTCTCTGAACCTCGGACATAAGTATCCTCTGCTGACATCCGATTGATTAAAGTTAGGCTGTCGATTTTCCTCGTACGGTCTGCAACTAAGTTGCAGCTCTATCCAGTAGATCAAGGCTGATCCTACTGAATCTTCTATCTGAGTCGGATGAAGTATTATCTTCTACTGAGTGCTTTCAGCTTCTGACTCAAAGACAGTCAACTAAGCTATTTTCTCATTTAGTAGATCAAGGATGATCGTACTGAGTCTTCTACTTGAGTCTGCTGAAGGGTGAACTTCTGCTGAGTGCTTCCAGCGGCTGACTCTAAAGACTACTGAGCTCTACTGAACTGATGATTTGAGGTTCTGGAACTTTAACTTCTCTACTGAAGTTCAGTCCAACATTTTACCCCTTAAAGGACTTAGACAAAAAATAATCTATAATGATCAAAACAGGTCTAGCCTATTACATCATAACGGTTCATCACACACAGGGGTTAGGATAGGGGTTTTGGGATCTTCAATTCATCATAATAATGTAGTTCAGTAACCCTACAATTCCCCCCATAATCCTGACTCATATTATACAATATCCTCTAATAGATAAGTTATGCAAAAATATCTACTGAGTCATGTCCTATGTATCCCCCTAACAATGGTCTACTTGACCACTGACGCATATCCCTACAGAGACAAAACAATCCCATTGGGAGTTCTTTGGATCTTCACTCCAAGAATAACATTAGCAACTCCCATGTCTTTCATATCGAAAATTCTCTTAAAGCATACGTTTAGTGTCATTTATAACTTGAATGTTTTGTCCCATAATCAACACGTCAATCTACATAAAGACAAACAATTACAAAACCATTCTTCTTATTCTTCAAGTAAACACACTTGTTACATTCGTTTATCTTAAAACCATTGGACAACATAGCCTCGTCGAATTTCAAGTGTCGTTGTAATGGTGCTTGTTTCAACCGATATAGAGATTTAACCAACTTATATACCTTTCTCTCCTGGCCAGGTACTACAAACCCTTTAAGTTATTCCATATAAATTTCCTCTTCTAAATCCCCATTTAGAAAGACGGTTTTCACGTCCATTTTTGGTGAATCTCAAGATTTTACAAAGCAGCGATAACGAGAAGCACACGGATAGACGTAATCCTCTTTACAGGTGAATATGTATCGAAAAAATCATACCCTTCAATTTGCTTAAAACCTTTACCCTATAATCGAGCTTTATACTTATCAATTGACCCATCTGCCTTATATTTCCTTTTTAAGATCCATTTGCATCCTAAGGGCTTGCAACCTTCGGGTAAATTAGTTAAAACCCAAGTATGATTTTGCTGATCGAGTCAATCTCACTTTGGACAGCTTCTTGTCAAAGCGGACCATCAGGTCTAGAAAGAGCTTCCTTTATAGACCGCAGTTTTTCGTCTAAAAGAAAGACCACAAAAGTCCGGACCAAAGTCCTTAGCAACCTTTTCTCTAGTGCTACATCTTGGTTCTAAAGTTTCAGGATCGGTAGCACACCTTTTACGCGTAGCAGGCTCTACCTCCACATTCTCAGAACTACTAACAATCTCTCTAGTTTCACCACTAGAGCTTCATTCAACCTTATCCTCCTTTTTACATGGATAGATGTGTTCAAAGAATATAACATTCCTTGATTCAATAGTAGTTCCTATATTCATATCGGGCACGACCGACTTATGAATGACAAACCGATATGCACTACTATTCAGTGCATATCCTATAAAGATAAAATCGACGGTTTTAGGTTCTATTGTAACTTGCTTATGCAAAGGTACTTCTACCTTAGCCAAACACCCCCACACCTTGAGGTATTTATAGGAATGTCTTCTTCCTTTCAACAACTCGTAAGGAGTAACATCCCTATCTCTTAGAGGTATTTTGTTCAACAAGTAGTTAGCTGTCAAAATGGCTTCCCCCCACATGTTCTCGGGCAGTCCAGAGCTTATTAACAAGGCGTTCATCATCTCCTTTAAGGTTCGGTTCTTCCTTTTAGTCACGCCATTTGATTGAGGCAAATAGGGGGCAGTGGCTTGATGAATGATACCAATTGTCTTACACAATTCTTCAAACGGAGCTACATACTCCCCACCTCTATCACTTCGTACCATCTTGATTTTACAATCAAGTTGGTTTTAGGCTTTAGCTTTAAAGTTAATAAAAGCTTCAATCGCCTCATCTTTACTCCTTAAAAGATAAAGAGTACAATATCTCGTGCAATTGTCAATAAAAGTTATACAGTACTTTTTACCACCTCTAGTTTGCACAAACTTCAAGTCGCACACGCCAATATGAATAAGTTCTAGAGGCTTGGTATTTCTTTCTACGGAATGAAATGGAGACTTAGTCAACTTTGCTTCAACTCAAACTTCACACTTGTTCTTGTTAAACTCATTTACTTTAAGTAGATCGAGATTAACTAATCATTTTATCGCATTTAGATTAACATGTCATAATCTAAAATGCCATAAATCATAACACTGAGTCAAGTAGGAGGAAATAGTTTCATTCTCATTATTCTTGCCCTCACGAGGCTCTTGGCGCAATGTCATTACACTCAACTTGAAAAGGCCTTCGGAAAGGTAACCTTTTTCCTAAAACCATTCCAAACTTAGAAAGGATAAATTTGTCAGACTCAAACACTAGTCTGAAACCTCTCTTAACTAGTACAGAGCCGAACACCAAATTTTTTGCGGATATCAGGGACTTGCAGCACCTCTCCAAGAGTTAGGTTCTTCTCGGAGCTCAACCTTAGCACCACAGTACCATAGCCAACTACCTCGGATGAGGCTTGATTTCCCATATTCAGCTTCCTATCTTGGCAACTCTTGTACTTGGTGAAGCGGCTTCGGTCACCACACACATGTGTCATGGCAGCGATATCAATATACCATTTCCCTTCATTCTCCACAACATTTGCTTCTTCGGTGACAACGACGCAAGGTCGTCTTTACTGAGGTCTATCGCCATCATGTTGGCTTGACAATCCCTCTTCTTCTTCGGCTTATGGCAGTCCTTGGACATGTGGCCGGTCATGCCATAGTTGTAGCACTCCCCTTCAAACATGTGGGCTTGCACCTTACCCTTCCCTTTGGGGTTGCTGTTTGGACGCCCTATTTTGATGTTGTTGGAGTTCCCACCTTTCTCTGCGAGGTTAACTCTCGGTTCCCCGGGTGCTTTGCCCTTCCCGTCTCGATTCCTCATGTCGGCCTCAATACGGAGCTTGACAACAAGATTCTCAAGCGTCATTTGTGCTTCAAATAGCTCTTGAAGTCCTTCCAGTTCGGGGGAAGTCTGTCTATCACGGTTGCCACAATAAAAGCATCTGGCAATAACATCCCTTCGGCGTGGTCGTCATGGACAATGAGTTGAAACTCTTGCAGTTGCTCCATGATCGGCCGGGAGTCCACCATTTTCTACTCCAAAAACCTGGCGACTACAAACTTCTTGGTACTTGCATCATCAGTACAATATTTCTTTTCAAGTGCCTCCCAAATTTCCTTGGAGGTCTTTACACTCAAGCACACGCTATACAAGCTATCCTCTAGTCCACTTAACAAGAGATTTTTACAATAATAATTAGAAGTAAGCCAATTCTCATAAGTAATGCGGACTTCAGTATTCGGCTCGGATTCACTTGGAGGTGCAGGTCTGTTCTCCCTCAAAATGGTAGCGAACCCCAATGTTGTCAAGTAGAACAACATTTTTTGTTGCCACCTCTTGAAGTCGGTACCTCCAAACTTTGGTGGCTTCTTGGTTGTGGGAAACACTATAAATGAGTGTAACGGTGTGGTCATCGTCGGGGTCGAGCCCCCCCGCCATACCAAGGTGGCTCACAATCCCAAAAGGGACATTAGTTTACAAAGCAGAAGACATAGTATTGAAGTTAAATGCCGAGCTAGTGACATTGACACGGTTAAGTGCAATTCTTACATCAGTGGCGATAGAAATGGAAGCACGAGTTGGATTTGGAAAAGTCGGCGTTGGAGTCAGGACAGACATCGATGGGACGATATTGCCGGAGGAGGTAATGACGTCGGAAACAACGGTGGTGGTGGTAGCCGCAACATTGTTGGCCATATAGGTGGCGGCGGCAGCAGCGTTGGAGATGGCAGCAGATGAGGAAGACATGTTGCAGCAGCTTAGGTAAAGTAAGGTATGAAACGTTATTTCATCTTGCGATTGTTGTTTACAAAAACTGCTATTACAGTAGAAGAAAATAGTAAGTCAGAAAAACAAACAGAAGAGAATGAGTAAGACTGAAACTTTGTCGAGTCGAGGAAGACCTTTTTCTGCAAGACAAAATACGCCTCGGTAGTGCTCTCGGTTTTCGGCGTATCATCCCCAAAGATGAAACGACGAACGTCTTGAAGTATTGCGGCACCGCAGAACAACGAGCTCCAGTGAGCTGGACTTCCGGAGAGGGCAGAACTGCTAAACAACTAGAGCTAAGAGATGCAGAAGAAAATGCTTGATTTTGGTGTGTTGAAATGCAATACAAACTAGCCTATTTATAGGCTCTTCTGCCTAGGTGAAATGTGTTGGAGCCATTAAGGAAGGTGGAGTCGTGGGAAGGAAAGTGGAGAGGTGGAGAGTTCTCAACAGTCTCATTCCAGAGACTTCCAAATAAACGTAATCAGTTGCAGGAGGAGCACTGCACCACGAGCTGGGCCAGCCACAAGTAGCCCACTAAGCGCAATTGCCAAAGCCCAACTATCAAAGTCCAACGGACAAGCCCAATGACCAATTGCAAAGATCCAAGATCCAAGTCCAAGTCCAAGGACACGGAGCCGGAGCCGGGCGTGATGCGGCATGACGCACCGTGCCGCGTGTGAGGCGGTCGGCAAAAAAGGTCGCGCGCATGAGCATGTGTGGCCCAAGTCCACCACATGTCACTTTTTGTTATCTCATACAAAGTGGTAGAGAGATATATACCACAAACAAACTTTACACATTAATCAATGTGGGACATTGATTAATGTAATAAATCTCCAAAACCCGAATAAGGTAAGTTTCTTCACTTTAGGTAACATCTTAGTTTTGTCCCCCAAAACTTCGAGCCACTATTTCTCACTCACAGAAAAACATAATCGAGAAACTAAGCACAGTACAATTATCTACTCGAAACGTAGATCGACACTGTATATCTTAATTCACAAATCGGATATGTATCAATGCTCGAAAATGCGATCAAATGACTGGATTTTACCAAAATCAAATTTGCATTAAATGCCAACATCATATATATATATATATATATATATATATATATATATAGGTGTGGATCTAGGGAGATCCAACACTCAAAAGAGATATGAGAACCGATCCTAAGCGTCGATCGGTCCTAATCTAATGGCCAATATCAACCCCTTCTTTCTTAAAAAAAAAAAAGGAGAAAAGGGCAAAATGGGAAAATTGAAACAAAACAATTTGAATCCAATTCTCAAATCTTCAACAATCTCTCTCACTCTCTTACAAACAAATACGCAGTCCATTCTCTCTCATTCTCCATTCTTTCTCATTCTCTCTCTCTCTCTCTCTCTCTCTCTCTCGCTCGTATCTCGATTTCTAGGGAGAAAAACTAGTTCTTTTGCTATAAACCCTCTTGTAACAGGTTATCGAAATAGTAGATTTGCAGATGGAAGCCTAATCTTCGCAAATAGTGTTTTCGTGTTTGGTTCCCCAAATCAACTACAAATTCGCTCAAATCGACTACAAATCCCTGTAATCGACAAAATTTCAGGTATGTTTCATGTTTTCGTTTCTTAATTTAGTTTACCCATGGATGATTTTGTGTTTTAGAGGAGAAATTGTTGTTGTGAATGAAACCCTTTTGAAACCGATGACCTTGCTCAATACGGAAGGGGACGATTTTGTGATTTTAAGGAAACCGAAACAAATTAGCTATTACAGAAATCCATTCGTTGAAATTCTAGATTTGCAGACACAACCTTTCTGAAAAATCGTTGTTTTTGGTAGCGATTATGTTGAAAATCGACTTCAAATCCCCTTAATCGACGAATTTCGAGGTATGTTTTATGTTTTCGGTTGTTAATTAAGTTTACCCATGGATGATTTTGCTTGGGAGGAGTTTGAAGGCTTTCTGTTAAGAGTGAATTGATTATCGTAAGTGGTGCATCTTAATAGTGGTTAAAAAAAGCCTAAATACATATTTCTTTCTTTACTTTGTCCTCATTTTCTAATTTATGGTTTTTTCTATCCCGATTTCATTGATATGCATGAATCTTGTGGATTATTAGCATGAAATTGAGTGTCTGTGTGCATGAAAGTTTTAATATTGGTATGCATACCCTTTTTTTTTCGTTTGCCTTTTTTTGTAAGCGTAAGCATAAAACATTTTATATATTAGCATAAACATATGAAATAGTAAGCATAATTTTTTTTCCATTGGTTCATATTATTTTGGATTTTTGTGCATAATTAATATTGGTGGTGTGCATAACTTGAGGTTCATAAAAGATGCACAAAATGTCATAACTTGATCGAAAGGTTAGCATGAAATTATATACTTGTGTGCATGATTTCTGAGAAAGGTAAGCATAAATCAATTTGTAACGGTAAAATTTTATAAATATGAATTATTTCTTGCAGTAGTGTATTTGAATCTCGTATCTCTTCGTATCTGAGAAAGGTAAGCATAATTAATATTGGTGGTGTGCATAACTTGCTCGAAAGGTTAGCATAAAAAGATTGAGGCAAATGCATAAAATGTGTGCATAACTTGATCGAAAGGTTAGCATGAAATTATATACTTGTGTGCATGATTTCTGAGAAAGGTAAGCATAAATCAATTTGTAACGGTAAAATTTGATAAATATGAATTATTTTTTGCAGGAGTGTATTTGATGAGACATATGGAGACATTCAAGAATCACATAATCAACTGGGACACGAGATTTTTGATGAAAATTTGATAAATATGAATTATTTAAGCTTTTGAGGATGAGGTAATGCTTGAGCATAGTCAATTTCGATGATAACAAAATGAAGGAGACAGTGGAACAAGAGGATGTTGGTCATGCCGATGAGAATGAGCTTGATTCTAAAGAATGTGTGAAAGAAATGCTTGATAGTTAGAAGTTTGGTTGAGTCTCTTTTGTTGGAACAACTTGGGATGTAAAACTTAGAAGTTATGGTGGTACTTATGTTTTTTATTGATATAGTAGTTGAACTAATGTAGGCGAACACTTGTTTTGGTTTATTTAATTATTAGAAGTTATGCATATATAACGTGTTTTTCATGCAAATCAAAATTGGACACTATGCAGATATAAACACACATGTACATAAAAAAGGGATATGCAAAAAAATTACATACCATAAGCATATAAATATACTACGATATGCATGAAATATCAAACCTTGAACATGACTACGAAAAAATTTAAATAGAGGGCTAGGAAAAAAGAAAAGAGAAGTTTACAAATTTGCCCTTAATGAGCCTATTTTTTCCTTTTTTGATTTAATTTTAAATGCTTTTGAGGATAAAATGAGAGCCTTAGATTTGCGAAATGGAGGAACAAGATCGGTTCTCGTATCTCTTTTAAGATTTGGATCTCATAATATCCATTCCATATATATATATATATATATTGTTAGTCCTAAGACGTGCTTCAGGTGGGGGGGGGGGGGGGGGGTTGAATACACCTGAATACAAATTCTTTTTCTCAAACGCAAAAGTCAGCTCTAGCTGAATTTACTACTGAATTGAGTCAGATAGCCAGATATGCTTTCAGATCGCGTGGGCAAAGATTTCTTCTACTGAGTTCAGCTCTACTGACTTATGTCAGTCGAACAATCGTTCAATATCAGAGTTGTGTGCAGAAGTGTAGGCCATATGAAACGTCTCAGTTGGAAAAACGATTTTATGCTGAGTTTGATGAAATACAGTTTTATGCAATATGATCAGTTAAGAAAAGCAACAGTAAATCAACACAGCAAGTTTTTAAAGTGATTCGGATACACTAGGTCGTACGTCCACTGTCCTGACCAAAGCAGGATACTTGTTTTATTTATACTGAGCAAGTCTCAGTGATATGCTCTCAAGACATATACAAACTTGATGCTTATACTATGCAAGTCTCAGTGATCTGTTCATAAGAAAATTCTCTACTTATAGTCGTAGTGACTTTACAAGGGTTTCAAACTTAAAGAGTTTGAGGCTTCTCCAACTATGAGGAAGTTCTTACAATAAGAACGTTTTCACAAGAATGAGAACTCCCTCGGGGTTTCTAAGCTATGAATATTACAATAAGGCTTGCTTAGATAAGAGAAGGGGAACAAATATTCTCTAGAGAGAAGAACTAAAAAGATTCTAATCTAAGTCCAAGTTCTTCGCTGGATATGCATTGAGTTTGCTAGAGATTGTTGTGCGTTGAAAGCTTTTGGTTCCCAGTGTCTTTCTACATGAAGACTCTCCTCTATTTATAGCGTTCAATTTGTGAATAGATCCGTTGGAGAGATGTCTAGCCACGTGTCGAAACGACAAGGAAAATGATTCCCTAAAATTTGAATGTTGATGAGTAGGAGCGAGATACGCCTCTTTTTTAGTCTCGGAGCAGCTTTTGTCAGAACAGGTAAAGCGCCGTCATCTTCTTATTGGTCGAGGTAGATTGATAGGTGAGGCTTATCAAACATCAAGGTTGACTCCCTCTGAATCCTCGGACCTTCAACTGAAGTGACTTCATACTCATCAACTGACTTCTTCGATCCTGACGTTCTTCTGAACATTCAGTGCATGGGCACGAATTCCTGTGCAGATTCAGTTGGTGGTCGGCTGACCAACTGACTTCTTCGATCCTGAGTCCATCAGCTGAGTGCAAGGTCTTTTACTGAACTTTGCAGCTACTGAACTCTAGCATACTGAGTTCCTAACATGCTGAACTCAGACTAAGTTATTACATAATCGAAGGTTCATCATTCAGCTAAGGGTTTTGGGATCTTCAAATCTATAAAATATAATTCTACTGAATCTTCATCCCAACATATATCGATTTTTCAACAGATTCTTTATATGGCTTACCCATCTTTTCTGAAATTGAAGAATTAATGAGGAAATATTGCCCAAAGATTGAGGAGTTTAAGTGGACACTTGCAATCACTCAGTTACGTGGGTCTACATGAAAACTTTAGTTTTCACATATGGACATGAAAATGATTTAGGAATGGGCTTCAATTGATGATCATTTGCCTCAACCGTCAGGCTCTGAAAACATCAACAAGACAAACTTTTACGAGGGTTAATGTGATGGTGATGATGAAGACCTTACCTTCCACCGATATTAATAAAGGAAAGATATTGGACACTATTGAAGTCCACCAATCAGAGATCTTTCCTTTGCTTTTTTAATGAAGTATTTGATTTGTTATTTCATCAGGTGTGTGAGTTCTCGAACCACATTCGAATTCGATCTGATCCTTATCCTATTTAGCTTTTCAGACCGTAGAGTCTCTCCATATATATTTGGAGAAAAATGCTATTGTGGAACTTCAGCTTGCATGACATGTCACCAACAAGAAGCCGATGAGTACCGTGCAGATTAAGATATACCATAAATATCATTTATTTAAGTATAATGATATAATATTTACTCTCTCATTCTTGCTTGACTTGTTTTATTTTCCTTTTTGAATTGTTTTACTTGACTTGTCTTATTTCCTAAAAAGATAAATAATTATTATACAAATTTCCACTTTTTCTTTGTGAATCACTCACTCCTCTACACGCAACTACCCACTCATTTTATTCTCTGTGCCGAAAAGAAACAAGACAAGTCGGGCGGGACATGTGTTCTTAGAATCGGCCCGGCCGGTTGAACCAGTTCGACCGTGGCCCGGTAGGCAATCCGGGCCGGTTCTATGAGAGGCCTATTTCTTCGGGCAGACCTAGTGTGACCCGGCGGGTCAACCGAGTTAACCGGGATTCAGACAAGAAAAGAAACAAGACAAGTCGGGCGGGACCTGTGTTCTCAGAACCGGCCCGGCCCGGCCCGACCGGTTGAACCGGTTCGACCGTGGCCCGATAGGCAATCTGGGTCGGTTCTATGAGAGGCCCGTTTCTCTGGGCAGACTCGGTGTGACCCCACGGGTCAACCGGGTTAACCGGGGTTTAGAACCTCGGTTGACCCGGTTTTGACAAGAAAAGAAACAAGAAAAGTCAGGCGAGACTTGTGTCTGAGAACCGGCCCGGCCCGACCGATTGAACCGATTCGACCGTGGCCCGGTAGGCAATCCGGGCCGGTTCTATGAGAGGCCCGTTTCTCCGAGCAGACCCGGTGTGACCCAGGGAGTCAACCGAGTTAACCGGGATTCAACTTTTTCTTTGTGAATCACTCACTCTTCTACACGCAACTACCCACTCATTTTAATCTCCGTGCCAAAAAAAAAACAAGACAAGTCGGACGGGACCTGTGTTCTCAGAATCGGCCCGGCCGGTTGAATCCGGTTCGACCGTGGCCCGATAGGTAATTCGGGCCGATTCTATTAGAGGCCCATTTCTCCGGGCAGATCCGATGTGACCCGACGGGTCAACCGAGTTAATCAAAATTGAGTGGCTCGGTTGACCCAGTTTTGACAAGAAAAGAAAAAAGACAAGTCGGGCGGGACCTGTGTTCTCGGAACCAGCCCGGCCCAACAGGTTGAATCGGTTCGACTGTGGCCCGGTAGGCAATCCGGGCCGGTTCTATGAGAGACCCGTTTCTCCAGGCAGACCCGGTGTGACTCGGCGGGTCAACTGAGTTAACCGAGATTCAGCGGCTCGGTCCTAGCCCGGCCGGTTGAACCGGTTCGACCGTGGCTCGATAGGTAATCCGAGCCGATTCTATGAGAGGTCCGTTTCTCCGGGCAGACTGGTGTGATCCAACGGGTCAACCGGGTTAACCGGGATTCAGCGGCTCGGTTGACCCGGTTTTGACAAGAAAAGAAACAAGACAAGTCGGGCGGGACCTGTATTCTTAGAACCGGCCCGATCCGGTCGGTTGAACCGATTCGACCGTGGTCCGGTAGGCAATCCGGGCCGGTTCTATGAGAGGTTCATTTCTGCGAGAAGAACCGGTGTGACCTGGCGGGTCAACCGTGTTAATCGGGATTCAGCTGCTCGGTTTACCCGGTTTTGAAAAATTTTAACCCTTATCACTTAAAAAATAAATTTTATTGTGTTGTCAAAGGAAATCGAACCACTTACTTTTATCAATTTTGACTCAAGTTCTTATCCACTAGATCAAATACATATCTTGATATATTTTTCAAAGTAAATACCTTTATATAAATTGCGATATTCTATGAGAAAATTATCGGGTCTGTTGAACCACTAAAATTTAATTTTCCGGGTCAATACTCGGGCCGTTTTCAAAACACTAGACGGGGCGGAGGGAATACTATATAATATTATTATTACTTTTGTTTCTTATAATATGATATTTGTGAACGACTTTTGCGCTCTTTAATTCCATTCCAGTTGATACGCTAATTAAGATCGCGAATGTCAAAGGAAGAGCTTGAAGGCATTTTACACGTCTCGTATTCACCAACAGCATGATGATGAACCAGTCAAAGAAGAGGTTGAAAGACATTAGATGAATGGTGAAGGGTACATGGGGCCTCCTTCGAGGTATTCAAGCTAGAGATGCAGAATATCCATGATGAAGTATGTGTTGCATTCGAGGGGAATATAAAGAAGAAATCATTTTTGGTCCTATAATGTTGCACTAAATCGATTTTAGTCATGTAATGATGTTTCAATTAATTTTGGTTTTGTAATTTTACAAATTATTCATTTTTGGTCCTTTTGCCAGAGAGTGAGATACACTCGCCGTTTTCCGTCGCCGGATATATTTCCGGCCACTTGCCCATGTGAAACAAACTCTAATAAAATCGTTTTTGGTCCTATAGTGTTGGCTAATAATCGAGTTTGGTCTTGTAACATGATTTTATTATCGATTGTGGTCGTGTAACATGTCTATAATTGATTTCGGTCATGTAATGCGACATTATTTTATTTTTTATTTTGTAAGGTGACATGTCTTCTTTTTGGTCCATTTTACGCCTACAACATAATTTTTAAATTTTATGTTTAATGATATTACTAAAATAAATTGTGTTTTCTTAGTTTTATGAAGTGATTTAAAAAACTAATACAATAATTCTTTGTTCACTTTGAGACCGAAAATGAAAATATGTAATGTTATAAGACCAATAATGAACTAATTTCACATTACACGGAAAAATTTGATTATAAGCACATTATAAGATTGAAATCGATTATAAAACCACATTAAAAGACTAAAATCGATTATATGCAATATTACAGGACCAAAATCGATTACTAGCCAACATTACAGGACCAAAAATAATTTTCTTAGAAGTTCAATAACATTTTGCTTCACATGCTCTAGTGGCCGAAAATATCTCCGGCGACGGAAAATGGCGAGTGTATCTCACTCTTCGACAAAAGGACAAAAATGAATAGCTTGTAAAATTACAAGACCAAAATTAATCGAGACATCATTACAATACCAAAATCCATTTAGGGTAACATTACAGGACCAATTTTTTTTTCTCTCATGGAATATGTCATTTATCTCATATAAGTTCAAAAACATTGGATAAATTGTACATCGAAAATGGTGAACTAAAAGTAGCAAAAGCATGGATAAAGGAGAGAACTACATAATCTTTGATTCATGACTACAAAAATATTGTCAAATTTCGTTTGGGTGCGGGAATCAATAAAGTGTTGTTGTGTGGTGCATATTGTTTAACTTTTTAATAGTTAAATGTGGTCCAAATAATCCTCATCATTTTTTAAAAGTATCATTTATAGTAAACTTCTCTATAAGGAAAACTTGTCATTTGTAATGAGACGAATAAAGTAGTTTTTTATTTTTTGGTTTTATATATATATACCAAAAAAAATTGGATTGTGTTGTAAATATGTTTTATGTATATATTTTACCATATATAGTGATGACCATATAAACCCTAAAAGTCCATGAGTCCATCTGTAACTCTATAAATAGAGGTCTTCACCCTCATAATATATTTTAGAATTTGATTAATCTACTTATGTCACAAAGACTTGATATACGCTTTATGGATGTAGTAAATATATATCAATATGATTCACTAGATAGTGACATATATATGAAAATCACTGAAGTATTTATATTGCTCAAAGCATGTAAGTCAAATAAATGTTTTCAATTAAACTGCCAAAGTCGTTGTAAGGGTTGAAATAGTCCAACATAGTAAGAACAACGAGTATCCATTGACATAAGGGTATGAAAATGAAGAAAACTGATATGATGACTTGAATTTGATTGAATCTCCTGAAGAACATAATACTTAAATGTATACTCCGTCAAAATGACTTATATAGAGCAAATCATTATGGATTATTATATTCATTGATATGTTAATCCAACTCACATCATGGTCGGTATCAAATATAAATGATGGAATGCGACAAATATCTCGTTGGATTAATTATCTAGATTCACGCACTATGAATTGAAAGTTCATCAAGTTATTAAGTACAAAAAAGAGTAACTAAAATCTCATATACATGTTGTATATGCACCATGAAAGAACTGGAGTTCTTCATAGTCAAAATAAATCAATTGATACTCATTGACGCTAGAAGCGTGAGAGATTTATTGGTGGTAAAAATAAAAAGTCCGCGGAATACAGAATTAGAAAATATGCATCACTCCAAATTTCTCCAGAAGAGGATATGTGAATCACTATACGAAATATATTACTTGAGAAAGTCTCCTCATACATAAAGACAGAGTTTGAATTGAAAGACTTAGGTAAAACTAAGCATTGTCTCAACGCTATACAACGAGCGGCTGGAGCAGTATGGAGCCGAGGAGCAAGGAAGTAGATAAGATAGAATAAGGGGCCAGGCTCCTGGTGGAGGAGAGGAGACGGTTAGGATAACAAACTTGAAACGCGTAGTTCGAGCGGCCGGCGAGCGAGTGGACCTTCGCTCCTCATTAGTTCATTAGTCTACTACCAGGTTAGCAGACCGGTCCCATTCGTCTTCTTCAACTCTTAGACTACAACTTCGAGCATCTCCCTAATGGAGTTACACCTTAAAGAGGTTTTATATGATTTTATCATATCTACATAGCTACCTAAATGGTTGCTTCGATTATTTGAAGTAGATGAGAACTAATTTAGACCTAAAGACGGTAACAAAGATGTTTTAAGACCATAAGTTCCTTAATTGTAGTCTAAACACAAACATGGTATTGGTCTATTTGTAAGTGTAATGATATTTCCCCTACTATTTTCTATGAGAATAATTAAACGTGTGTTGTACATATTATTGTGAATCTTGAAGATAATCCTGAAGATTGTTTTATCTTGAGGGGTGGTGATAAATTGTAAATCATCCTGAAGATGAGGTCAACCCCTAAATGTCAAATGACCTTGAAGGTTAAATGATTGTACTCTTTTTTTCTTTCTAAGTTTTTTCCCAAAGGTTTTTCGTAGTTAAGGTTTTTGACGAGGCATCCAATGCAACACATGATCTCTAAAAGAATGGCGAAATCAACATCCAACAAATTCGCTTAAGTGATGATCTAGCGGATTCTCTTACGAAGACATTACCAACGTCAACATTCAAGAAGATGGTACACAAGATCGATATGCGCCGACTCAATGATCTATAATGACTATATTGAGGGGGAACAACTGTACTCTTTTTCCTTCGATCAGTTTTATCCCAAAAGGTTTTTCTGGCAGTGTTTTAACGAGACAACATTTTCTTTTAGAGATGGTCAATCAAGGGGGAGTGTTGTAAATATATTTATGTATATATTTACCATATATAGTGATGACCATGTAAACCCTAAAAGTCTATAAACCTATTTGTAACTCTATAAATATAGGTCTTCACCCTCATAATAATACACATTTCATTCATACTCTCTCTATTATTCTCCTCTTATATTTAGTTTATAACAGATTGTTAATTTTATTTGTAGAGGAATGCATTGAGGAAGAATCATTTTTTTTTGTTTTTGTTTTTGTAGAGGAATGCATTGAAGAGGAATGTTAATTTTATTTGTAGAAATATCGTCCAAAGAATAAAATCAAATCATGTTGAAAATTTTCTTCTCAATTAATACTAATAGTACTTGAACTGAAGTTTAGGGTTTATAATATTTTGAAAAATAATTCAATTTTCCCTACATAGAAATATACAATAAATATAATTTTACATAGAAAAGTGCATAGTAACTTTAACTTACAATTAACTTATAATTATAATTATTAATACAGTAATATGCGTTGAATGACAACACGACATAATTGAAATTAATATTAAAAAAAACTCATTATTATAATAATGTATGAGGAATCTTGATTTCATTAATAAATATTTGGATTGTTAATTTGTGAGTTCTAGTATATATATATATATATATATATATATATATATATATATATATATGAAAATCTTATAAAAATTGTTCTATAAATTTTATTTATTAAAATGAAATATGCATTTTATTTATTAAAATGAAAAATGCATTTTTTTTCATTTTATATTTTATTAAATTTTAAAATTTGAATTTATTAATTTTTTCATTTATTTATGTGGCATTTTTAGTTAAAGTTATTTTTGGAATTAAACAAATTTATTAAGGGTAAATTTGTCCAAAAAATTCATAAGCCATAAGCTGTAAAGTAGGGTAAGCTAGTTTAAACAATTTCTCTAAAATTTGTACGGAAATATAAAAGCAACAGCTTAAAGCTGAGTTTTCAAACACAAAAAATACAGTTTTAAGCTATAAGCTATGAAACATAAGTTGTTCCAATCTAGAAACGTATTTTGAGGTGTAGTGTCAAAAAGTCAATTTTACCCCTAGTTGAATTAATTTATAGTAAAGATGGGAATAAGATTGTAAAATGACAACCTATAAGTTGGTTTTGTTGGGTTTAGCAACTTCAACTTAAACAGCTTAAATTTAAAGAATTTATGTAAATTTAAGTTGTGGCAAACACAAAAAAATAATTTTTTAAAAATTAAGTTATAATTGAATAATTTAAGGTGTTTCAAACACCTATTTATACACTTCGTATTAATTATTCCGAATGATAGTGAGCATTATACCTTTTGGACTTTTGTCATTTTTGTTTTCTTTCTAACTTCTTAACATTTTAATATTGCCCCCCACAACTCCCCTTCATTTGTTGGAATCTGCTGGCGGTCTAATTCTAATTAATGGATTCATTGTATATTTCAAGTACAATTTTTTTCGAAAAATAAAGTTTATTCGATAATATTTTAAATAATAATGCGAGTTTGTGTCATATTCTATATTTTCGCGAAAATTCAATGGAGGCAAGAATTCAATTGGCAAATTCCATTAATGGGATGAGTTTTGCTGATGACTCACCAGTTGGTAGAAAGGCCAAATTTGGTAGGAAGGGCATCCAATTTCATAACAATTTGCGTAGGCCGGTTAATTTTCCTGCCATAGATTCGAAAACCTAAAATAAATTCAATACGTGCTTCGGATGACAACTAAAATTGAACTACGACGAAATAAGCAATTTTAGAAAGTACTCCCTCCGTCCATTTGCACATGATCTTCTGTCCTATTTTTTTGTGTCTCATTTGTATCCCACTGTCATTTTTAACTGTAAGCATCTAGGTGTTTACGATTTGAATTTTAGAGTTATCGTAAGCACCTAGGTGCTTACAGTTAAAAATAACAGTGGGACACAAATGGGACACAAGAAAGTGGGACAGAGGATCCGGACTCCCGTCCATTGAAGCTTTGCAACATTTGTGTTTCGGCACGGAATTTAAGATAGTGGGTGTAAAGGTATAAAGTAGTAGAGTAAAATAAAAAATAGTGGGGTCCATTTATTTAAGTGAATGTGATCCATTCATTTTCTTTCTATTTTAAGTATGTTGCAAGATTGATGGGACAGTCTGAAAACAAAATGTTGCAAGATTGGTGGGACTGAGGGAGTAAAATTTAAGAGGTACATTACTTATAATCTCGATAAATAAGATATTTGGCTCTGAGTATTCTTATGAATAAATCCGATACTACGCAAATGGTTGAATAGATTTTGAGAGGAAAAAAAAAGTAGGCGGAGAGAAATATGAGGGAAAGTAAAATTTTCTCTGACCCACCCTAAAATATTTTCTTTACAAATATGAAGAGAAATAAATATTTAAAGTAAATGACCAATTTAGGTTTAATAACATGTCTCTTATTTATTTATTTGAAGGATAATTTTGTCTCTTTATAAATAAGATAATTAGATAATTATCATATTATATTAGAGGTAACTGGGCTCATTAGGATACATTACTTTACGTTATTAATGGTATTTAGGCGCTTTTAATCTTCTGTAGAGATTGTCATTTTGTATTCTAGGGGTTTTGGGTATCTTATAATCTGATGTTACCTAAAATAATTGTGAATCCGAAATAAAACAAAATCAAAGGAAAAGCGAATCGTGGTAAAATGACATACAATTAGCAGCAAAAATCCACAAATCCCAATGACTAGGTTTCCGGCCTTAAGACGATCCACTTCTCCGGAAGATCGAGATTTGTTTTTCCGATTCCGATTTGTCGTTGATTTCTGAATTGAAGATGTTTCGATTGCGAGTGTACAGTAAGCTGCGAGTTTAGAGGCGTTGATTGGGCCCAATTGTAACAATTGTTCTGGGCCGGTCCACAAATAATTGTATCTGCATTTCCCATTTGCAGACGCAAATACTATTCCGATCCATTTCCGCACCGTCGGCGAGCTCTCTCACCTAATCTCTCTTCTCTCTCTCTCTCTCACTACAGTTTGAGATTTCAGTTTGAGTTAATTTCAAAGCCCTACGTAACAGAATTCAATTGGCAAATGACTCACCAGTTGGTAGAAAGGCCAAATTTGGTAGGAAGGGCATCTAATTTCATTTCAATTTTGCGGATTCCATCTGTACATTTGTTTTTAGTTCAAAAGCCCCCTTTGTATACTCCCTCTCTCCCTCTCCCTCTCTCTCTCTCTCTCTCTCTCTCTCTCTACGATGGCATCTCTTGGCAGTCTAACTCCATCTCCCATGTTCTCCATTTCAAAGCCATGTTTTTTACTTCCGGCCACGGCTTCATCTTTGCACCAAATTAAAAACCCTTCAAGAAAGGATCGTCAAATAGTCAATAGCAGCAAATTCGACAGCTTTCTTGATTTGGAACCGAAGTCAAAGCCAGAGTCTTTGAAATTTGACATTCCCCTGTACGACCGTGCCGATCGCCCGCAGTTCGACGTGATCGTCATTGGCGCCGGCCCGGCCGGTCTCCGGCTGGCTGAGCAAGTTTCCGGACATGGGATTAAGGTATGCTGTCTTGATCCTTCCCCTCTCTCTATGTGGCCAAACAATTACGGTGTGTGGGTTGATGAGTTTGAAAATTTGGGAGTGGAGGATTGTTTGGACGCTACATGGGGCATGGCTAGTGTTTATGTTAATGATCAGAAGACTAAGTATTTGGACCGGGCTTACGGTAGGGTGAATAGGAAAGATTTGAAGGTGAAATTGTTGTCTGGTTGTGTGTCAAATGGTGTGAAATTTCACAAGGCGAAAGCTTGGGAGGTGAGTCATGAAGAGTTTGAGTCTTCAGTGAGGTGTGACGATGGCACCGAGTTGAGGGCGAGTTTGATTGTTGATGCGAGTGGTTTTGCAAGTAGTTTTGTTAAGTATGATAAGCCGAGGAATGTTGGCTATCAGATTGCTCACGGCATTTTAGCTGAAGTTGATGAGCATCCCTTTGATTTGGATAAAATGGTTTTGATGGATTGGAGGGATGCCCATCTTGGGAATGAGCCTAAACTACGCATTAGCAATTCAAAATTCCCTACTTTCTTGTATGCAATGCCTTTTGATTCCAACTTGATATTCCTTGAGGAGACTTCTCTAGTGAGCAGGCCTGTGCTTTCCTATACAGAAATCAAGCAAAGGATGGTGGCGAGGCTGAGGCAGCTTGGGATACGTGTGAGGGCCGTGATTGAGGATGAGAAGTGCTTGATACCGATGGGAGGGCCCCTTCCTCAGATCCCTCAGAGTGTGATGGCAATCGGGGGAAACTCTGGTATCGTGCACCCTGCAACTGGCTACACGGTGGCTCAGACAATGGCTCTCGCCCCTGTGCTTGCAAAGGCGATTGTTGAGTGCCTTGGCTCGACCAGAATGATTCGAGGCGCTCCACTTTATCACAAAGCTTGGAGTGGATTATGGCCTATGGGGAAGAGATGTGAGAGAGAGTTTTACAATTTTGGTATGGAGACATTGTTGAAGCTTGATTTGAACGAGACGAGGAGGTTTTTTGATGCTTTCTTTGAGCTTGATCCTTACTACTGGCAGGGTTTTCTGTCTTCAAGACTCTCTCTTGGTGAGCTTACTATGCTGGGGTTGTCTCTCTTTGGGCATGCTTCAAATCCTTCTAAGTTGAACATGGTAACAAAATGCCCTGTACCCCTAGCTAAAATGATTGGAAATCTGGCCCTTGAAGCAGTTTGATTGTAAAAGTTTTAGCTTTTTCTCTGTGATGGTGGTATACAAACGATATTGATAAATTTGCAGGTTCTTTTTTGTTTGTGTTATTAGTTGTTTACTATTCTTGTAAAAGAAATGACATTGAATAATGATTGGTTCTTGAGGCTTTCTTTAGGCATAAACCAATAATAGATTGAGTTGACAATTTAACGTGTTAAATATGGTCTCCATTGATGGGACAAAATTATATAGAGATGAATTGTCTTCTATTCTGAAATGTGTTTAAGTAGTTTGTTGTTGAGGTATATAAGCATAAAACAAAATTAGGTGATATGATTGACAAGTTGAATAAATTTCATAGTCATTTCTCTCTAGTTCTACAACTTGCAAAATCAAGAAACATAAATATGCAAAGATACAGCCTTATGTAGCTACTTCTAAAAGCTTGATTTTGAACTCATGGAGATGGAGGTGTTAGAGGATATCCATAGTCGGGAGTCGGCGGAGCTGGTTCACAATTAGGAGGTTGAGGACTATAAATGGGTGTTGGTGGTGGATTGGGTGAAGGATTGTAAGTTGGAGTTGATGGTGGTGGAGTATAAATTGGGGTTTCAGGTGGAATAGTTGGAGATGGTGGTGGAGTTTCTGGTAGAGGAGGAGGATTATATGTTGGAGTCGGTGGTGGTGGACTTTCTGGTACAATAGGAGTGTAAATTGGAGTTGGTGGTGGAAGAGTTAGCTCTGATGGAGGTGAAATTGGAGGAGGATTATATGTTGGACTCAGTGATGGTGGACTTTCTGGTACAAGAGGAGGAGTATAAACTGGAGTAGGTGGTGGAAGAGTTGGCTCAGATGGAGGTGAAACTAGAGGATTATACACTGGTGTACCTGTAAGTTGGAGATGGAGGAGAGTTGTGGGTGGAGGATGATGGTGATGAGGGTGGGTGAATGTCCGGAGTAGTAGGTGGAGGAGTATATACTGGAGTTGGTGGGAATGGTGGTGGTCTCTGGACTATAAGTCGGAGGAGATGAGGTGGGTTTTCTAGTGGGGTTGGAGGAGTTCGGAGTTGTTGGTGGAGGATTAGGTGTACATGTTGATGGTGGAGTTTCTGGACTGTAAGTAGGTTTTCTAGTGGGGTTGAGGGAGGGTTGTAGCTCGGAGTTGTGGGTGGTGGATTCGGTGTATAAGTTGGTCGGGATGGTGGTGGAGTCTCCGGAGTGCAAGTCGGACTTTTATAGGCGATTCGCGCATTGATTTCGATACTTCTAGTTGATGTAAAAAGTAACGATGAAATAGCCCTTCTGCATGTAGTTGCACAATTGTTGAAAATGGTTGAAGGTTGAGCAAGATTCTCATCAACATTAATGTCTTGAGTTTGTATCCATGCCATTGATTTAGGGATCTCCGGTTCATCATTTCCTCATTGCTGATACACTGCAGTTAATTTAGTGCCATCTCATTTAAACTTTTGAATTTTATTACAGGAGAACTTACTCTATTGTAAGGCATTTTAACTCTTCGTTAGCCTCGCCGATTGAGAGTTTTGAACTCCCCTTTGAACGATTGATAGAACTACCCAAACAACTGTTTGCAACTCAACTTCTCCCTAATTCTCGATAAGTGCTGAGTTACCATACTTTTTCTCTAGCAGGAAAAATGTATATTAGTTGGCCGGGTGTGGTTCCTAGAAGAACCATAATCTAGATAAGAAATAAGAACTAATAATGATCGTTGATCATTATTAAATCCATGGTCAAAATTATTGCAGGAAATCTATTTTTTTATTAGTTTTAAATTATGAAAGGGTATATTTGTAATAAGATTATCATGCAATTGTGATTGGCGTAATTATTGAAAATCAAATATTTGATTACTTATTTTTTGTATTCTTATCTATTGCTTCTTTATTACCATATCTTAATTTAATTTATTTCTCATGACATTTGAATATCTTTCATCAAACATCGGTACCTTTTCTGATTTGCATAAATTATTGAAATCTTTTCTGATTTGCATAAATTATTGAAATCTGTTGTGCTATACATTTCTCATAGTTTGTATATGGAAATGCAATCAAATTAATTTTGTAATGCATATTTTTTATATGCTAATGCAATATATGATTAATATTGATGCATATGTTTCACATTAGCAGTACATTACTTATTGCTTATTTGCAGGTAATTACCTTATTAGTGCTATTGCACAACAAATCAAGAATATTGTAAAGAATGTATTCAAACGGAATATTGTCCAAAGATTAATATTATGAAGTACGAATAAAAATTCGAAAACAAAGTATATCCATTTTTTTGTTGCATTATATTCTATAAATTATTGCATTAATAAATAAGAACTTATGCATATGCATTTTATAATGCATAGTAATTGAATTGTGCGTTACAAAAGATCAAATAACAATTTAAAGTGCATTATACATTTAGTAATATAATTAACAATATGCATCAATAATTATAGAAATTTGCATATGAATAATAATAATAATAAATATAAATTTCTCTATAAATAATTACTAGAAGAATGAAAATAGTTAAAATGATTGTGCATATTAAAAAAACAATTAATACAAAATTTAAATAAACACATTTAATCACCTCAACATAAAATAATCAATAATACCAATAAATGATTAAAAATAGATTACGAATAATAAACATACTAAGAATCTATAATTAATACTAACAAATATAATAAAAATAACTAAACCACTAAATAGGAAAAAACAGTTACAATGATTGAATAATTTAAACATTTATAAAATATTATGTGACCATAAATAACTCATATTTTATTGAATTCAATAAACAAAATTACAATTATAACCTTTTAGTAATTACTCGAATTAAATAACTACAATAAATATTTATAAAATGATATCCGTTGATTAAATAAAATGAAAGAATGAGATTGGTTTTTAATTTTCACAAACTTCATTAATTCTTATTTGATCCATTTCTTTACTTGACCTTTGTTAACTAAAAGTGAAAAAATAGTTTAAATGAGCAAATGACAATTTTTATTTACGATATTGGTGGTGGTTGAATGAATTGTATGAAACATAAAAATGCTTTTTTTATTTTTTTTCTTTTCAAATTTTAGTTTCATTATACAATATGCGTTAAGGTAATTAATGAGATATTGTGAAAGATAGGAAAGAAAGATAATTAGAGGATTCTAGTATCTTCTAATTATGGTAGAAATCTTATCCTTTAATTACGGAAGATAATTAGAGGATTCTAGTATCTTCTAATTATGGTAGAAATCTTATCCTTTAATTACGGATTGTAGTATCTTTTAATTATGGTAGAAATCTTCTAATTATGGTGTACATATTTCTACCATAATTAGCTTCTTCTTTGTACTATATAAGACTCTCTTGTATCATTTGTTAAATACACAAAAACATAACAAATGAAATAGATTCATTTTGCCTCTATTATTATGTTCTATTACTGTAAACATGGTATCAGAGCAGAGTTCCGATCCTCATAATTGATTCAAAACCCTGCCATCATCATTTACCATGGCCGAACATACCGAACAAACTGACACTTCTCTGTCCCAATAATCTGATCCCAACATTCTATCCGTCCTCCAATACCTCCAGAAAACAACCATGAATCATAATTCGACTACCGAAACCTCACCGTTAATGGTAAACATGAAGTTAAACGACCGAAATTACCTCATATGGTCCAAATTGATGGCCTTGTTTATCAAAGGACGAGGCCAAGGCAATCATATCACCGGCGAGCCTCCAGCCCCTCTAATCAATGATCCCAAATTTCACAATTGGGATATGATTGATAATGCCGTGAAAGGATGGATCATCAACTCCATCGAACCAAGTTTGGTTCCTAATTCTTTACAGTATCCGACAGCCCACACATTGTGGGATGGTATTGTAGCAACCTACAACAGTGGGACGAATTACCTACAAATCTTCGAGTTGATAACTCGGGCAAGCCAAACCAAACAAGGTAATCAGACTCTCGAACAATACTATAGTCAATTACAGGCCATATGGGCAGAAATCGATCAGAGACAACCAAATAGATTTTCAGGAGAAGACAATATACACCTCTATAATAAACTTACACAAGAAGGGAGACTGTACCAATTTTTAGCTGGCGTTAATGATCGATTTGACCCAGTACGAAGAGAAATCCTGAATCACGATCCCCTTCCATCTCTCGCTGCCGCATACGCCACCATACGCCGTGAATCACTCTGAATCGGTGTTATGATGACACCGGACGACCAACATCACCACCCCGGCGAAGCCCATGTCGCAAAAGGTGTCCAAGGAGGAAAGGGGCGGTCAGACAGTTACGGGAAGTCATCACCCTGCCCCGCCGACAAAGAGAAGCTTCGCTGCTCTCACTGCGGCGGAAACAAGCACACTAAGGACATATGCTTCCAATTACATGGGTACCCGGAGTTGTAGGATGAGAATCGGCACAGACAGCGGAACCACGGCAGCCGAACGACTGGATCCACGCCTCACGACAGCGCAAATCTGGCTACCAGCAGCGGCGAGACCATCAGCCTGTCCTCCACCAGCGGCGTCGCTGCCTTTGCTTCCGGCGACGGCAAATAATTGAAGCCAAATATAAGCGAGGAAAAAAGGGATCGGCGGCGCAAGGTAAAAGAAATAAGGGGGAGGGTAGGTTATTAAATGGTATGGAAATTTCCGATTTGCCTTCACCCTCATTTTGTTTTAATAGTTGTGCTAACTCTCCGACATCCAAATTGAATTCCAAGTGGATTTTCGATTATGGAGCAACAGATACCATGACGTATGATCAAAATGATATTATAGATCCCATAATACCACACCGGACTTCTATTAAAAATGCCAATGGCGGAACTTTTCTTGTACTTGGGGGCGGATCTGTTGAAATTTCTCTAACAATTAAACTGGACAAGTGTCTCTATGTTCCTTCACTATCATGCAAATTGTTATTTGTCAGTTAAGTTACAAAGCAGCTCAATTGTTTGGTTATCTTATAACCCACGTTCTGTATTTTACAGGATATTCGTTCGAGGGAGATAATTGAGCGTGGTTCTGAGAAGGATGGACTGTACTATGTTGATGAAATATCCGAGAGCGGCATATCGTATTTGGCTCATGGATCACAAGACAAACAACTCTGGTTGTAGCATCGGAGGTTGGGACATCCATCTGATGATTACCTTAAACATCTTTTTCCGTCTTTAGTGTCTAATAACTATAAGATTTCTTGTGACACATGTCATTTTGCTAAAAGTCATCATATTTCCTTTGCTTCTGTTGAGAATAATAACTCTGTGCCTTTCTCTCTTATCCATTCTGATGTGTGGGGTCCTACCCCGGAATCGATGTACACTAATTTTCGTTGGTTTGTATTGTTTATTGATGACTGCACACGTATGACGTGGGTGTATTTTCTGAAGAAAAAATCCGAAGTCTGTAACCATTTTATGGAGTTCGTCCAAATGGTCAAAACCCAATTTCAAAGTACCGTTCAGATCTTACGATCTGACAATAGGGGGGGGATATGTTAATCACGATTTAAAGTCGTTCATACAGACAAGTGGAATCATTCATCAAACTACCTGTCCCTATACACCCCAACAAAATGGGGTTGCCGAGCGCAAGAATAGACATCTCTTGGAAACCACTAGAGCCCTCCTTTTGGAATCAAAGGTACCTTCTTGTTTTTGGTTTGAAGCTGTGGCATCTGCTGTCTATCTTCTTAATGGTCTTCCCACTAAAGCATTACATATGACTACCCCTCTTCAAGCCTTATCTAACAAATTCCCCTTGCCCTCTGTTCTTATGATACAACCTCGAATTTTTGGTTGCTTTGTCTTTGTTCACATCCAGAAAACCCATCGGACCGAACTTGATCCCTGTGCTGTAAAATGTGTTTTTCTTGGATATGGCGTTCATCAAAAAGGTTATCGTTGTTTTGATCCTATAACCCAAAAGCTATATGTCACTATGGACTGTCATTTTCTCGAGACTGAATATTTTTATGACACTCCATCGTCCTCTGTTGAGGGGGAGAATCAAAACCTACATTCTGACTCCGAGTGGTTATTCCATGAAAACTGGGATCCTGCACCGACTGCAGAGGTAACTATTGAAGATGTACAGTCCATGCCAATGAACCCAAACCCCATATCTTCCTCATCGAATAATTCAGAGGTACAAAATTATGAATCTATGTGTGCTTCTCCTAGTTATGTTTCTTCACACACTAACACCACAGGTCACAATGAGCGGAATGAGAATGAGCGGGTATACTCTCTTCCCCCCAGACATAACAGAGGCATTCCTCCTCGAAGATATAGTCCGGAATACAAACCAAAACAAGCAAAATACCCCATTGCCAATTTTGTAACATGTGTACCCGAGAAAATCCAAAAGTTCAGAGAGAAACTGGCCAAAACATGGATCCCTAGAAGTGCAGAGGAAGCCAAAGAACATCAAGAATGGCGAGATGCAATGAATATAGAAATGGCAGCACTCAGTAAGAATGGAACATGGGATAAGAGCAGATTTCCCCCAGGAAAAAAACCTGTTCGTTGTAGATGGATATTCACTATCAAATAGAACCCAGATGGAGAAGTGGAAAGGTATAAAACACGTCTTATGGCAAAAGGATATACTCAAGTGTATGGAATTGATTATGCTGAAACATTCTCTCCCGTGGCAAAGCTAGATACTGTCAGAGTCCTTTTATCTATAGCAGCCAATCGTGACTGGCCGTTACATCAATTTGATGTAAAGAATTCCTTCCTCCATGGAGACTTAACTACAGAAATTTATATGGAGGTACCACCAGGATTTGAAGATGACTTTAAAGAGGGAGAAGTATGCAAATTGAAAAGATCTTTGTTTGGGCTAAAACAATCACCTCGAGCATGGTTTGACAGATTTACATCTGCCATGAAGAAGTACGGATACACCCAGAGCAACTCAGACCACATACTATTCTTGAAGAAACAGCATGGCAAAATTACATGTTTGATTATATATGTAGATGATATGATCATTACCGGCGATGATAACGAAGAGATCAAGGTGCTACAACAAAACTTATTCTCAGAATTCGAGATGAAGAACCTTGGAGGCTTAAAATATTTTCTCGGAATAGAAGTAATGAGGTCAAAGGAAGGGATATTTTTATCTCTAGAGAAAATATGTGCTTGATCTTCTTACGGAAACCGGGCTTCTGGACTGTAAATCAGCAGACACACCAATGACTACAAACTATGGTCTTCGGAGTGACTCAAGTGGGAAGTTGACTAACAAAGATCAATACCAAAGGATTGTTGGTAAGCTCATCTACTTATCTCATACAAGGCCAAATATAGCATACGCTGTTGGGGCAATAAGTCAGTTTATGCATCAACCACTAGAAGAACACTTGAATGCTGCTATCAGAATTATACGATACTTAAAGTCTTCTCCTAAAAAAGGGATTTTTTTCCGGAAAAATAATCACTTAGCAGTTTGCGGGCACACTGATGCTGATTGGGCCGGAAATATAACAGACATGAGATCTACTGCAGGATACTTAACCTTTGTAGGAGGTAACCTTGTGACTTGGAGAAGCAAAAAACAAAGTGTAGCTGCGCTTTCAAATGCAGAAGCTGAGAATAGAGGAATTGTGAAGGGAATAACCAAGTTGTTGTGGATAAAAAGGTTGATGACTGAGATCGATCTTTTAGAGACGAAAGATATCAAACTTTATTCTGACAATAAAACAGATGTGAGTATCTCACACAACCCAGTGCAACATGACAGAACCAAGCATGTGGAGATTGACAGACACTTTATCAAGGAAAAGCTAGATAATGACCATATCTCTCTGCCATTTGTTTGATCAGAAGATCAGCTGGCAGACATCCTTACAAAAGCTATATCTGGAAGAGCGTTTCATCAGATAATTGACAAGTTGGGTATGTCCGACCCTTTGACTACCAACTTGAGGGGGAGTGTGAAAGATAGGAAAGAAAGATAATTAGAGGATTCTAGTATCTTCTAATTATGGTAGAAATCTTATCCTTTAATTACGGATTGTAGTATCTTTTAATTATGGTAGAAATCTTCTAATTATGGTGTACATATTTCTACCATAATTAACTTCTTCTTTGTACTATATAAGGTCCTCTTGTATCATTTGTTAAATACACAAAAACATAACGAATGAAATAGATTCATTTTGCCTCTATTATTATGTTCTATTACTGTAAACAAATATAACATCAAGTTTGCAAAACAAAATTGAAAAATAAACACAACAATGTATTGTCAATTGGGATAGTCTAGTGACGTGATAGTACCAAAAAGTGCATATTAAAATGTAATAAAACATCTAAATAAGTTGAGGCTGTTGATTTTTTTATTAACACCAAAAAATCATAATATATGCTTCTTCGTCACTATGTACAACTTGTTCTGTTAACTTGCTTTCGAATTCGCTCATCTGAGCCATTTCGCTAGCTTAAAGCATCAATTATTGATGCAACAAAAATCTGTCATCCATTAGCGTCAATGTACCTAGTTAAAGGAACTATAGCTCACATGCACAATATCTTTACTTGGAAAAGATGCATGCAACAATTTATTGAACAAAACTGCAAACTCTACTAAAATGCTTATAGATTTTTGTAGATTTTTAAATACACCAAGTACTTAGAAAAATTGCTTATAGGGGCGGATCTAGAGTGTGCTCTAGTACACGTAATCTTCCAAATTGTATAACTTAAACTTTAGATTTCCTTGATACTTTTTGAAAATTACTATATCTATAGATTCGAAATTGTAGATTTGCATCCCCATTTGCAAATGTGTTTCCCCCCAATACTAAATCTTTGATTGTTTGAATTATGATAAGAGTAGCTATTAAGGTAGATCTAAAGGGCGTGTGGGGGTCATCGCTCCAAAATAGTCTACTTAACTCAAATTCTCTTATATCTTTTTTAAATCGCTATTTTTCTTACTTGAAATTTATGAATTTACTCTTAAGTTCTGGAATTGCCTTTACTAGCAATTAGTTAATAAAATGATTACTAATATTTAATAATTATTGTTTAATGCTTGATAGATCAAAGAACATATGTAAATGGTGTTGGTCCTGAGACGTGGTTCAAGTGTGCGTGGGGGGGGGTTGAATACACCGGAATACAAATTTCTTTCTCAAACGCGAAGTCAGCTCTAGCTGAGTTTGCTACTGAACTGAGTCAAAGCCAAATATGCTTCAGATCGCGTGAGCAGAAAATCTTCTACTGAGTTCAGCTCTACTGACTTTAGTCAGTCGAACTATCGTTCAATATCATAGTGCGTGCGGAAGTGTAGGCCCTATTAAACGTCTCGGTTAGAAAACACCAGTTTTTATGCTGAGTTTTATGAAGTACGGTTTGTATGCAGTATGATCAGTTAATGAAAATAGTAAATCAACACATCAATTTTTAAAGTGGTTCGAACACGCTGGGTCCTACGTCCACTGTCCTGACCAAAGCAGGATACTTGTTATATTTATACTGAGCAAGTCTCAGTTGGTCTGTTCACTGGACAGACGCAAACCTTGAAGTTTATACTGAGCAAGTTCTCAATGATCTGTGCGCGGGACAGATTCTCTACTTATAGTCGTAGTGACTTTTACAAGGGTTCAAACTTGAAGAGTTTGAGTCTTCTCCAACTAAGAGGAAGTTCTTACAAATAAGAACGGTTTCACAAGGATGTGAACTTCCTCGAGGTTTCTAAGCTAAAGATATTACAACACTACCATAAATTTGCTTATTAGTGACGGATTGTTCCGTCACTATCCACATATATTCCGTCACTATTTCTGTTCAGTGACGGACTACTGACGGATTGTGTCTGTCAAAATAATTTCATCGCTAAATATTTAGTGACGGAATAGAGCTTCCGTCATCGATTGGTGACGGACATAACGATTGGTTACGTCGTCCGTCACGTCCCGCGTCTATGGGTGACGGTATGGTGACGGACAGTCCGTCACCCTTATCCGTCACTATTTGCTCAGGCGTATCGGAGATAAATTGTTTTTGTTGTGACGGAATATCCGTCACCATTTTGTAACGGATAGTTTCCGTCACCATTCCGTTACCAATTTACTATTTTTTTTCTTTTTTCCGTCACTATTCCGCCACTATTTTTAAGAATTATTAGTAGAATATATTTTGTTTTCTAATTCCCCAATTCCATAAAAGCACAAAACACAATATTCAACGAAACCGATAAGACAATACACACCTGAAAGCAATTTACGTACCAATAACATCAATTTTTAGTAGATGTGAAGATAATAGTAGAAGTTTTCTAAACAACAAAGTTAAATATAAAAAATGTGCATGTGCTCATAATGCTAGTGTATCAAAAAATATGTAATAATCAACCATGGGAGGAGGAGGTGCCATCCTCTTGTCTATTCTGGTGCGCAATCAGCTGTTGGAGTGCCTCTAATTTCTTTTCAAACGCCTAATCCCTTGCACGTTCCTCAACCTTATCATTATCTATTTGTGCACTCAGCTCATCCACTCTAGTCATCAGCTCTAACTCTCGGGTTGTCGGACCTATCACAATCCAATGTAAGTATTTATGAGAAAATGTAAAAGAAGAAATCAATATTCATTAAGATCCAACTGACCTGTATTACTCCTCGAAGATCCGTTGTCCTACAATAGGCTTTTTGTTGTTTCTTATCGAGCCCACCTCCACACACCTCTACATAAATCTGACTCCTATGGGCATCTTCTCCTCGTTGTGAGGCAATCTCATCAACTTGAGACTATTTCACAAATAAAGAATGCATAAGTAATTAATAATTACAACATGTTAGCAATAATTTAGTTACATCGTTCAAACAGTACTTACAAAATACTTGCAGCCTTTTGGATCAGATATTCACCATCCTTAGACACATGAAGGCTTCTAGTAACATCATATAGTACATCCTCCATAGGTAATCCCCTTTCGCCAGCCTATTTATATATTATAAAACATTTTACATATCCAAATAATATTACTAAATTTAGACTTTAAATACTAACCAGCTCCTGGGCACGTATGTCAGCGAATTTAGATCCCGGCCCTTGGGGCTCTGACATCCTACACCTCCGTGCAATCTCAAACTTCTGAATATTCTTTGGGTCATCCCAGTAATTGCACAAACTCCTCCACCACTCCTCCACAAACGCCGCTATTTGAAGTAGCTTTATGTCCTCCGTACGATACAGTGTGGAACTTGTACCCATTTACAATACAGTGTGGAACTTGTCCAATCACTAGTTTACTGACCCATTCAACTCTAAATAGCAAACATGTTTTATCCTTCTAATTACTTAGCTAGCCAACTTCCAGCACAATTAAACTTACTACCCCCGAAACTAACCCCGACTCTAAAGTAATTAGCTAGTGAATCAGTGATAAAAAATTACCACCCAGAAATCTTAAAGGAGCAGATCCCAACGAAAAGTGCATTTGTTAAAGCAACTTGTCTTATCCTCTAAACCAAGAAAACTAATTTCCACAGAGAAATAAAATCAAACGAGAGAAAAAGCATCTAAAACAGGAAAATAGCAACCTGCGCGAGGACTTGTCTGGGAAAATTTGAAGATAGGAGAAAATTAACGGCCTCACTCCCACTAATCCTTCCATCCCGATCCACATCGGCTCTCTGGAAATATGCCTCAAATTGATCCATATTCGGATTCTGTCCCGCCATTTCCCCCAATTCCAACGAGAATCGTGACGCCGACGAATCCGATCGATGAATCAACGCACAGATCGAAATTAATCTCAAAGCATTCTACGCCGCATTCACGGTGGTGTAACCAGCGGGATCTCTAGAACGGGTTTTAAAGGTTATTAATAATTAAGAAAACTCATAATAAAATCATAAGATATATTCCAAGAATTTAGGAGGAAAAAAAAACTCACTCACGGCAAGATATATTTTCTATACTTGTAATATATCTTACCGTGAGTTTATAACAAAACAACTTTTTTTATAAACAATATTTGTAGGTAAATTCCACTCACGACAAGTTACGGCAAGATATAAAAAAAAGAATGTTGTTTTTATAATTATATTTTCCTTATTTTTAATTTGATAATTATTACTTATCTTAAGCAAATTTTTGTAGGTAATTTGTATCGGAAGTTTATATTGGCAAGTCAAAATAGGGAGAAACAAGATTTTTTTGCACACTATATATATAGATATAGGGTGTGGATCTAGGGAGATCCAACACTCAAAAGAGATACGAGAACCGATCCTAAGCGTTGATCGGTTCTAATCTAATGGACAATATCAATCCCTTCTTTCTTTAAAAAAAAAAAAATACAGAAAATGGCAAAATGGGTATAGAAAAGGAAATGTTTTTGGGCGCATTTGCAGACAGTCAAAACATTTCAAACGAAAAAAATTTCGGCGCTCGACGGCTCCAAAACCTCCCTCCACTACATTCATAATCTTCCATCCATTCACTTCCATCCAAAACTACCATCCACTACCGTTTTCCGCCATAACCACAACCCAAATAATCTTCCATCAACGAGGGTTTCGCAACAGTTTTCCGCCATAACCCACCTCCCTCCACAACTCAGATTTGCAACCACCGAGCAAGAATTAGAGTCGTTTGCAATCGATTCGACTAGAATTAAGGTTTGTTTTACTGATTATTTACTTAAATTAGGAAACCCATGGATTATTTGATGTTATTGAGATATGATTGTTAATGTGAATGAAACCCTAAAAAATTGAGGGTCATAAATTGTTTGGACCCTGTTCTTGGTTGTTTTCATTGAGGATTTCATGCTGATGTGAATGTAATCGGGTAGTAAATTTTGTTTTGTTGATTTCAGGCACTCGAAAATAGAAAATCGCATTAACCTTGCAACGGTCATAGTATGGACACAAGTATTCATAATATTGCGATGATAATATGAGCATATATTTTGTGTATGTATGCATAAACTGTGCATTGCATAAGCACGACTACATACTAATTGTTTTAAGTGTTCCAAAAATTTGAATAGTTTGATGTTCAGTTAATCAATTTCCTATATATGCATAAAGTTTATACTATGTATGCATAAATTATTAATTGTATAAGCATAAAGAAATTTAACTTGGAATTACAATTTTTTGTGTATGTATTCGGATTGGTTAAGCATAAATATTGAACATTGTGTGCATGAAATTTGTTTGTTGTGTGCAGAAAATTCGTGAGTTATGTGCATAATAATTAACACGGTTTGCATAAAATCAGTATTATGTATGCATAAACTAAGTTAGTCATGTGCATAAAATATGTTATAATTGCAGGGGGTTCGAGCGGGAAAGGAAAGAGGAAGAGAACCAAAGAGCCGGAAGATGATATTCCTTTAAAATATTTGTTGAATAAAGGGAAGAAAAAGGGTAAAGATAGGAAAGCGAATGAAATGACAAAGAAGAAGGTGTCTGCAAAATCAAAATGTTAGAAGATTGTGGAAGTTCATGAGCAACAAGAAAAGGTCAAAAGGAAAAAGCCTAAAAAAGTTGAGGAGAGTCTGGAAACAAGCAGAGAAGAAGTTCTGAAGATGGAGGACGATGTAAATCAACTTACAAGCAGATGTTGTCCGCATTCCCTCATGAGGCAACAAGAAAAATGAACCAAGCACAGTTGGATATGGTAAGGAGAATGGGTTTTGGTGGTATATTGGGGATAGATGTCAGTAGATTACCAAATAAATTGTGTTATTGGTTAGTGGAGAACTATGACCCTAAGAGATTAGAATTGGTAATATCGGAGGGAAGGAGGATAGAAGTTAATGATATGGATGTGTATCGGGCTTTTGGGTTCCCTCGGGGGGGTCTAGAAATCCGTAAGAAAAAATTCAATGATAGAAGCTTTGTTGTTGATGAATGGGTAGGACAGTTCACAAACACGGGAGTTGTGGACAGTTGTCATAAGATATCTGTAAATCATGTAACCGCTGCCCTGCTACAAGATGAGACAGCTGGGAAATTTTTTAGGAGCAATTTTCTAGTTTTGCTAGCAAGCTCCCTTATACAAACAAGCTCGAATGGGTACATTTACCCAATCTTTTCGGAACCATTGGAAGAAGAAAGCAATGCGAGGCAATGGAACTAGTGCGAGTTTGTGATCCGGTGCCTGATTGATACCTGCAGGACGTGGAGGGAGAACAAAACTAAACCCTTCTTTGGGCCGTCGCTTTTTCTGCTGGTAAGTTTTTAAAAAAAGTTTGTGCATATAATTCAACAAGATTGTGCTCTTGAGTTAAAAAATTAATGTAAATAACAGTTGTTACATAACTGAATGTTTATTACTGATTTTTTATGCATATCATGAATACAGTTTGTGCTAATATCTTAATAATTTTATGCTTAGCAAATATAAGCCGAAATTTAAATTCATTGGTTATGTCAGTGCATACTCCCTAGTTTAATGCAGATGATAAAGCAAGTTTATGCTAATTTGTATATTATCTTATGCAAATAAATCTGTATGCAGATTTTGTACGTGGATCGTGTGATGATGTTCAATGAACAAATAGGGAGGCAGCTACCTTTAGTTAAAAATTGGGATCGGGTGCAATTGAGAAAGAGACAACAAATGGAACTGGAGAATGGTGGATTTGGAGATGGTCGGATATTGGAAGCCGTTGTTGTTGAGACTTTAGAGGAAGAAAATCGAATGAATGTAACAGCTGTGCCTGGGGGTAGAAGCGACAGAGCAGGTCCTTCTACTGTACAAGAACCATCATTGAAGTATTCGTCCATAATAATGAAACAAGCCGAAGCAGTTGCAGGCCAAATGGTGAAACTCATGAAGATGATTGAGGATGCACCGTCAGAATTGTTTAACAACAATTCATTTAAGAAAACGGTGGATGCAGCTTCAAAGATTATTGCTTCAGGTGTACAAGAATCTATTTCATTGTTTGAGGACAATGTAGAAGAGATTGATAGTGATTTTTGGAATTCAGAAGAAGTCAAGGAAGCAATGTTTGCTATAGATACGACCCGACTTATGGTAAAGAACTGCATGGATGAATTGCCAAGCTTTAGTTTGGGGATGACACAACAATTCCGGCCCACACAAGTTAATAAGGTTAAAATGTTGTTAATTAATGTTTGTTGGTCCCGAGTGTACGGTCAGGTGTAGAGGGGGGGGGGAGGGTGAATACACCTGACTCCGATTTTCTCAACTTCGAACACGAACAGTCCTGTTCAGGAAAGTGTCGTCTCGAAATAATTCGGCAGACCAAATAGTGCTTTCCGAATCGTGTGTGGCAAAGAGTCTCGACTCTACCGAGATCTCGCTAGCCGACCGAGTCGAGTCCGGTATCAAACGGTAGAGTTCGGCGGTGCGGAAAAGTGTAGGCCCAAATCGGTTGAGTGGAAAAAACCGTTTTAGCAAGTCTCGGTTCAAAGAATAGACAGTTCGGTATGCTTTGAGACAGGTTGTATGATTTTAAAGTAGGTTTTCGGTATGAACAAGAAAATCAATGCAACAAGAATCGAAAGCAATAACAAGACACATATTTTTAAAGTGGTTCGGATATCAATCGATCCTACGTCCACTGTCCCGAAAAGTTCAGGAGGCTATTTATTATACTGAGTTAGTCACAGTTAGCTTGTGCACAGGACAAAGCCGTGGCTTGGGGATTATACTGAGCAAGTCCCAGTTTACAAAGGCATCAAACTAAAGTGTTTGACAAACTTCTCCAACTATGAAGGAGTCCTTTTACAATAAGGATTGGGTTCAAATATGAACTCCTTCGTCTAAGCTATAAGTATATTCTGTTGACCTTAGGGTTAGAGGGATAGGGAATGAGAGAGTGGCTTCTAGATCGACGAACAGTTGAAATAAGCTTTAGGTTCGTGTATCGTCGATTTGGATACTAGAGGCTCTTCTAACAGTTTAGCTTGGTTCCCTATGAGCTGAGAAGGTAGTCTTTCACCGGAGATAGATCTTCAAATTCTTGCGGAAGACTTAGGGTTTTCTGGTTCTAGCTCATTTGAATGCTTGTGTTTGTTTTCATCGTTAAGCTTATGCGCATTCGTCTCTCTCTCTTGTGCTCTCTTTTTCAAGGCTTGAAATGTCCCTCTATTTATAGAGCAGAGATTGGAAAAGATCCGTTGGAGACGATCTTCCTTTCTCTCTCTTTTGGTAGCTAACGGCTCTTTTTGAAGGATGTAACAGTGTCCTTTCCCTCTTTTTCTGGAAATATGTTGACTTGCAGCTTTAGTAGGTAGAGACACGTGTATACTTGTCATTTGTCGAGGATTATGGAGTGGTTGAGATGGAACAGACTTCGAGGCATACTGAAGCTGATTTCTCTTTTCCTCGTACTTGACAATACTGATTGTATATTCAAAAAAGTGTCTGACGGTTCGGAAGACTGCTGCCGTTGCTGAGTCTGATCTTCATTCGCAGAGAGACAGTGAGGGTACTCTATCGATGGTCGGTCCGAGTTCGGTGAACTACTCTCGCCGAGTTCGGTTCTACCGACTCCTTCGATATCTTTGCTCTCGCCGAGTCCAAGAAATACCGAGTCTTCTACTTCTGGTGCTGAGGCTGATAAGCTACTGACCGCCTTAACCAGAGCAGAGTGTCTACTGAGTCTGAAACCTCAGAGACAAAACAATTACACGGGAATGGTTCATCAATCAAGATAGGGTTTTGGGATCTTCAAATCTTCAGATAGGTACAGAGCACGAGGCTACTGAGCTTACGGTCAGTGCTGAAGACAGAATCATTTCCCACTAAGTATAACAGTGCTGAGGATAAAATCATCACCCAACAATTTCCCCCTATTTGATGATGCCAAAACCTATCATCTATGCTAACACTAAACTATCATAAACATAGCTCCTTACATTATTACAAGTAGGATCAGTGGAGTTTGTTCTTCAAGTTCTAGTCTATTGAGGGGAGCAGGGCAAAACAATTTCCCTCTATCTTAACAATTCCCCCGAAACACAACAACTAGACTATTAGATCTAGAGAAGCAATAAGCTGACAAGTAAGATAAAGTGAGTGTGTGAGTCAACAATCACTTCAGTGATTCTGAGTGTTTAAGCATAAAACAAACACGGTTGTTTAGACAATAAGATATTTTCTGAGCCAAAAGAGAATGTATATATAAGATATGAAAGTTCAGTACATTACAACTCTTTCTAAGCTAGGAAGATAAAGAAATCTAATACTAAGAACGCTTGTACTGCTTGATCCTGTCCATAAAGTTTTGCGATTCTGACTCAAGCAGGGGCAAGCCATACATTCTGTATGAGTTCTTCCTTAGCTTCAGGTATTCAGCGAAGTCTGTTGGCTCATCTTCTTCAAGTTCTCTGTTTGCGGCAGCATTCTTCACTTCTTTTTCTATTACTCCATGATGGACCGAGTCATCATTTCTTCTTGGCGGAGATATGATTCTGGGCTCAGGAACACTGACTTCTATACCTTCAGACACGGCTTTATGCAAGTATACGTATAGATCCGGTTCTGTTATCATCATCCATTCTGTGTAAGCATCAGTCTTAGCCTTGTCTGGCCAAAACCTCCAGAAATAATTGCGCTTGATAAACTCTATCTTTGCAGATTCCCATCTCTAGAGTAATCGAGCAGCATCCAATCGTCTGTCCTTGGCCATCTATGCGATTTCAGATCAGCTGGCTTCCTTAACCTTCTGTATCGATAAGGAATATCAGCTTTTGAAGGTACTCTCAGCCTGGCCTCTTGTTCAGTACGAATTCTCAGTGCCTCAAGGTCTGCTATATGTATTCTCCGTCCGGCGGCTTCTATCCCTGTCGGCTTCCTCTCCTCTCGTAGAGATACCTATCCATCCCGAGCGAAAATGGCTTCGATCTCAAAGCATCTTGTTCTTTGGATCTCATATAGGAAGGTTGGTCAGGAGAGTCTTCTGAGTCAGCAGGGGTACTGGATTTGTCTTTGGATGTACCCTGCTTCTCAGTATTCTTCTGATGTTGCTCCTTTTCCTTTTCTCTATCTTCATCATCATGAATCTTGAGCTTCCTTGGAGGCAACCTAGTAGTTTTCTTTCCGCCTCGAGCTGGTGCCTTAGTTTTGCCTTGAGAGGTCTTTTCTTTAGGCTTGTTGGCAGCCTCAGCTTTGGCTATCTCCCTAGCAAGCTTCTCATCAGCTGCTATCTGAGCCTCCTCTTCAGCAGAAATGTATCTCTTTGATTTCTTTCTTTGGAGGGGTCGAGAGTTCCAAGACTTTCTTCCCTTTGCACGAACAAAGCGGTGGTAGAGGGGCTTCTTCCTCTTCTGAATCATCATGTTCAGCATACTCAACAACCTCCTTAACAATATCAGTAGGAGTCTGGGTTGCGTGAGTAGCTGTTCCAGAGCCACTTGGGCTGGTCTCTACTGTGCTCGCAGCGGAGACACCCTGGGTCTCTTCAGCTGGTCCAGTAGCAGCAATAGTCTGAACTTCGCTTGCGTCTGCTACTGACCTGGTTTTCTTGGCGGGCTTCAGTGGAGCTTCCCCCTTAGTGAATTTGGCTGAGGGTTTAGTCAGGGTCAGCTTGGGGGTTGACTTGTCCCCTTTTTCACTGTCTTTCTTTTCTTCCCTTTTATCCTTTCCTTCCCCCTTTTTGGCATCATCAATTATTACCGGAGTCGGAGTGGATACCTTTAGGTCTAGGCTTTTGTAAGAGGTTGACAGAGAGTCGAGTTTGTCTTTGATTTTTGTCAGTGCCTCATGCAGCTCATTCCTCTCGAAGCAAGATCTTCATTGTATTTCTTGTGGGAGAGTTCAATTGCGACCTTAAATTCCGTCGGCTTCTCGTACACCTTATCCTCCGGAGCTTGTTGAATATTGTTGAGTCCGAGCTCAATGGCCCGGGATAGGTTTGAGGCCGATTCAGTATTAGTGGATCGAGAGGCCTTGAATTCTTCAAGCGGTTTGGCTCGTCCCTCCCGAATCACTCGAGCCGATCTTCAAAGTCCTGTCTCTCGCTTTGCCGGCGCATTTGAGACAAATGGAAGAGACATCGGGGGGCAACTAAGTCGGATAGAGAGGTTTTCGGCCCCCGAAGCTCGGCCGCTAGTGGCTTCAGCCAGTTTTCTTCCATACTTTATGGACAGCTTTAGCTAGAGCTCTGTTTTGAGCTTCTTGGCTTTTCAGTGCCTTGGCCATGGACTTTGAGCGTCGGCCTTTGGGGCTGGGCGCTACTTCAAACTGAGATGTTAGCAAGAGCCGAGCGAGCTCGGCAGACGTTGAAGTATCGGCCGCCGACTTCACAGCCCAAGGATACTGAGCGGTAGATCAGAAGTTTCAGCAGTTGTATCCGTGTCCTGGGGTACTTCCTCATCAAGCTTCCCGTGGCTCGAATCATGGGGTGGGTCTCGACCGTCGTGGTCGACCCATCTCGAGGGGCCGAGCTCAAGTCTGCCGCCTATCGTGCGGCAAGGCCGGCATCGCGGCCCTCGGATCATCGAAGTTACCTAGGTCCGCGAGGCACCGGAGTAGCCTATCTCTGTGCCTTAGGTGCTGCTCCTCCCGATGTAATTGGTCACGGGAGTAGTGAAGGATGAGGCGAAGCCGTGGGTGCCACTCCCGGAACCTTAGGAGCATGTGGAGCCCGGCCTCGTCTAGCAATTAACACCAAGTCTTGGTGGCCGGCGATCTCCGATATTTGGTCGGCCTATCTCTCGGAATGCTTGAGATCCGAGCGCCGAGGCTTCCATTCCGATTGATTCTTGCTCGGACGCCGTTTCGAGTCGTCAAGATCTATGGCGGACGTCCGTTTTTCGGCGAGATGGCAAAGTGCTGAGTGGTGGAATATCAAGCGGGCTTTCCGTAGTTTGTATATCGGCACTCAGCTAGGTTCAACCGGAACCCCCTTGATCCACTTCTCCGAACCCCTTGATCCACTTCTTGAGTCCGTTCGGTGGAGACGGCCTTCTCCACCGAATGAGTCTCCTCGGAGGACTCGACTCATCTATTAGCCGCATAGCCGAGTAGAGTCGTTCAGTGAGCATGTTCGTGCTGTTTCGGCGGTTGGTTGTTCAAGGAGTTTCCTCCGTGCATGCCTCGGATTCGGTAGGGACATCGGCGATGGCTTTCTTCGGACGTTTAGCCGATGTCTTAGAAATTTTCGCTAGAGGAGACCTCTTCTTGGTAGGCGTGGTTTGCTGAAGGGACGGTCCTGAACCAATCTGCTGAAGAGCAGCTGTTCTGTTGTGGAACCTGATCTTCTTTACATTAAAGTGTACCTTGTCTTCAAAGGTGATCTGGTCATCTCCACAGATATCTTGTATCATGATGACAGCTTCAGTCCATACAGCAGCTTGCCTTTTACTGTCAGGTTGTACATTGCCTTATCAAATTTGGCAGCTTGAACCATGAACTCTCGAAGAAAGAACTCCGTCCAGTTGATTTTTGCTTTGTCATATATTGCCATCATGAGCTGGATCTTGGGTATCGATACTTGATCGAATGAACCCGCTTGGCTTGTCGTAGGCTGCGTGACTATATAAGCTAGTGCACGGAACCGGGCAAGATATCTTGTTCTTTGGGAAGGCCGCTCGAATGTGGTAGGCTTTCCGCGTAATATAGATAGATAGTCGTCTATCCTCGTCATCGTTGTAGCCAACATGGCTAACTCCTTCAAGAGACAAAGCGAAGCTTCTCCTCGTGCTTCTTTAATTGAGATCCGCTTCAGTTGCATAGAGGCATCGCCTATGGAGTGGAAGGCAAAACGTCCAATGATGTCTCCGGATATCGAATCGAGTTGAGGTATATCCGAGACACTGTCGAGGAAGGAAGAAGGTAGGCTTCCTTGAGAGGAACTGCTCCAATCCGGACGCTCTCGATACGAGAAAATCTCGTCCATGAAGTCAAGGTCGCAGGCGTCAAACTCCATGACCGGGTTCGCACTGCATACACGGTCTTTGTCTAAGATTTCCCGCATGTTCCCCCGGGGAGACGAGAGAAAGATTTGCCATTTTATCTGTCACAAGAAAAGATTATCAGTATCGTTTGTTCACAAAACAGTTAGTATAGCGATACTGAAAAGAGATAATGAAGTATAGTAACAGATTTAATAATCATACCGATAAAATTCTGAGAATAGAGAAGATAAGAAGCAAGTAAAGGATTGCTAGAGATCTCAGAATTTACGGAGCAAGAATTTGAAGATATACTAATGGCAGTTTCTAAGATATGATCGAAAATATATATCTAACGTGAAGGTGAACAGTTTTCGATCAAAGGCCAAATTTAAATCTGCTTTATGATATGGACGATTAAGATTGGATATAATAAATAAGGTAATGATCACAGTAGCCGCCTAAGTCAAAGCCAATTGTAATTTGCCTAAGTAGTAACTATGAGAGGACATGCATTAAATGCGTGGCAGAATTCAGCATACTTATGCATAGAATGTCGTGCATTAAATGAGAGTCGTTTTCATTAAATGACAAACTTTAAGATAATTAATATCATGCTGAATCTGAATTATAAGTGCAGAATATTGTTCTATTAGTTACTACTGAGTAGAGATACGCAAACCTGTCAGCTGAACATAGTAGTCAGATGATACCTCATGTAGATGGTTGCTGATTCTCTACGTACTGGTTATACTCAGTACTGAGAGTGAACATTTCCCCTTATTGAAATGGTCCTCTCTTGAAGACTCTTACTGACTGGGGTCAGTAGGGTCCAGCAGACCTAGCTCTACTGAAAGTTCTTTGAATCTGGATTCAGCTAGAGGCTTGGTCAGAATATCAGCCCTTTGTTTGTCAGTATGGATCTTTTCCATCCTGATATCCTTCTTTTCGACATGGTCACAAATGAAGTGATGCCTAATGTCTACGTGCTTGCATCTCATGTGAAGTACAGGGTTCTGAGTGATTGCAATAGCACTGGTACTATCGCAGAATATCGACACTTCATTCTGAATGACGTCATAGTCTCTTAGCTGCTGTCTCAGCCAAAGGATTTGGGCGCAACAACTTCCGGCAGCCATGTATTCAGCTTCAGTAGTTGACGTGGCTACTAATGCTCCCAGTCCCTCTCCTGGTCAGCACGAATTTGCTTGATCTGAGCTGCTTTCTCCTGTCTCAGTTTCAGGAGGGACTCATCATGCGACTCTGTCATTTCATTCTAAATGAGCCTGAGGGCTCCGCCTGATTGGTTATGGCTTGTTTTACACTGGAGGTGGCCATCTTGTTACGCTCATCCATGGTAGTTTGGACTGTAGCGAGGCTCTGAGTCAGCTGCTCATAAAATATCTTATGTTGTTCTTGAAGAAGCTGCTGACTCTAAGCGGCTAGGTCCGCTTTCTGAGCTGTGAGGGCGGCCTCAACGATCTCCTGGATATTGATAGAGATAATAGGAGCTTCGGCGACCTTCTTCACCTCGCTAACAATCTTGTCAACTGTCTCAGTCTGAGACTTGGTGTACTGAGCCCATTTAATATGAACGTCTTTGGCGAGAAGGCGATTTTTGTCTCCCTGCCTTCTGATGGCTCTGTTGACAAACTTGGAGGATACGGAACTAATGGGTTGAGCTTGGTAAGAGTTGGTTCCGAGCCTCTACTCAGAAGCTGCGAGTTGTTGCTCTCGACTACGTTTCGAGGCAACGGGGGCATCACCTGATGTCGTCGGTGGTGGTGATTTGCCCTTCTCGCTGGGAGTTTTACCCTCAGCAGATCCTCCCTGGTCTACATCTTTGGGTGCCTGATCCTCATCACAGTTGTCATCATTATCGTCTGGATGGGATGGCGGTGATGGGCTGCTGACGTTTTGTTCTGAGGATCTAAGACTCAAAAGATAGAGCATGGCAGTTCTCAGATCCTCGAACGAGGCCAGGTCAGCTGGTTCTCCAAAACCAATCGCTGACTGAAGGCTCTGCTCCTCGGTCAGTAGGGAAAGTGCTGACTGAGACATTATCAGCTCTTCGAGTACATCCCAACTCAAGAATCTCAGCAGCATCTGAGTCCTTGCCCTTATAGCTATGTCGACCAGATCCGTATATTCAACAATCTCGGGGATTTGTGCCGATACTTCTGCGGTGGCTCGGAGACGGACTGATTGCATCGTCGTCCATTCAGGAGTCGTCTCCACAGTCGGTTCAGCTTCATCCGACTGGGTCTCCTCAGAACTGATGCGCTGGACTTTATCCTTCAGTGTGGCACATTCTATGCATGTGTCCGCATCCAATATGTTCTCCTCCTGAGTAGGTGGGGGAGAAACAGGCTTTGTTGGAGCCTCAGACGCTCCAGGCTTAGTTAGCCTCTTTTTCTTTGGCGGGTCAGCACGGGGGGGCAGATCAGTCATGATCCTCTTCTGTGCGGCTGGCCCCCGGCCGACTGATTTCTCAGCAGCGGCTCTAGTCTTGAACTTAATGAGCTTGCTGTCAAAATATCTGGAATCAACAAAAGCTGCGTGATTCGATACTGAGTCCTCTATCAATATGGACATCTTCGTCTCGTATAGTAGTTTGCCCACACTGATGAGTCTCCTCTCTTCAGTAGGTGTGGCAACAAACTTTTGTGCATGAGCCTTCAGCTCAGAAACATAAAACTCAGTCCAGTTGACTTGGACGCCGTCTTCGATTATCATCATCAGCTGAAGACGCGGCTTGGAGAGCTGATCGAAGGAACCAACGGAACTCGTTAGTATGTGCGTGACGATGTAAGCGAGTCCGCGGTATTCTTGTAGTAGCTGGTTCTTTGATAGTGCGGATTTGAATGTGATGTCATCTCTGCCGCAGAACTGATGAACATAGGAGTTCAACTCCTTCTCCTTATATCCGTGGGGGGATATTCCGTAGGCCGGAAGGTCAAACGACGCTTGCAGAGCGGCCCGGATATCTATATCGTGGTGATCTGTCTCCCACTTCTGAGGGGTCACCTCCCTCATATACGCGAACTGGGATACTTCGCCGTCAGTATCCTCAACTGATCTCCAGTTGTAATACACTTCCACAACTTGTCGAGGCAGATATGCCTTCGGGTGCTTCGCGACAAGAAGCTCGAGGCCTGAAGCTTCCAGAGCTGTGAAGATAGGCTCGAGATATGGAAGCTCAGCCTGATGCAGAGCCATCATTGGCTCGAACTGGATTCTGGACTTGATGATCTCGTCCATGTTCGGTAGGGTCATTACAGTCACCATGAATATCTGCAGAAAACTTGTTAGCACTTGAAAATATAGTAAGTCAGTAGAGATTTAAGCAGAGAATAAGGAAAGTTACCGTATTACAGAGAGCTTGAGAGAAATGCAAAGCAGTTAATGGATGAAAAAAAAAACTGAATGCAGAAAAGCTCGAGTATACAAATGGCGAAAAAGATAGATTAGAGAGATGATCAAGAGATTTTGTAAGATATGCAAATCAAGCGGTTTTGATCCAACGACTGTGTTGGATGATGATTCTATCCTCAACAGTGTTACACATAGTGTGAAATGATTCAATCTTCTATGCTGACATATACTCAGTAGCCTTGTGCTCTGAACTAGTCTGAAGATTTGAAGATCCCAAAACCCTATATTGATTGGTGAACCTTTACATTGTAACCTGTTTGTCTCTGAGGTTTCAGACTCAGCAGACCCTCTGCTCTGGTTGAGGCATTTAGTTGTTTATTCGCCTCAGCACCAGATGTAGAAGACTCAGTATATACTTGACTCAGCAGGAGCAGTATACTGAGCGGAGTCAGTGGAACTGAACTCAGCAGGAGTAGTTCACTGTACTCAGAGCTGATCCTCAGTAGAACCAACTCAAGAGTAGTTCACTACTGAATCAGAGATCGACTCGAAGAACGGCCGAGCAGGTCTTACGAACCGTCGATCTTTTGAAAGTCAATCAGTATAGGCAAATACGAGGAAGAGAGAAGTCAGCTTCAGATCTCCTTGAAGTCTGTTCCGTTTCAACTACTTTCTAAACCTCGACCAATGACAAGCAGACACCTGTCCTACACCTACTAAAGCTGCAAGTCAACAACTTTCTGGAAAAGGAGGGAAAGGACACTGCCACCCTACTTCAAAAGAGCCGTTAGCTACCCAAAAGAGAGAGACAAAGGATCCTCGTCTCACAAAAAAGAACGCGCAAAGAAACCTAGAACGCGAGAGAACACAGAGCATTCAAAAGGAGCAAATCCGAAAAGCCCAAGTCTTCCGCAAGAAGTTCGAAGAATCTATCTCCGGCGAAAGACTACATTCTAGCTCTTAGGGAACAAAGCTTAAATCGTTACATACAGCCTCTAGTATCCAAACGACGGTACACGAACTCAAAGCTAATACTCAGCTGTTCGTCGTTCTAGAAGCCACTTCATTGTTCCCTATCCCTCTAACCAAAGCTCAACAACACATACCCATAGCTTAGACGAAGGAGTTCATCCTTGAACTGGTCCTTATTGTAAAAGGAGTCCTTCATAGTTGGAGAGTTTTTCAAACACTAAGTTTGATAACCTTGTAAACTGGGACTTGCTCAGTATAATCTTCAAGCCGCAGTTTGTCCTGTGTACAAGCTGACTGAGACTACCTCAGTATAATAAATAGCCTCCTGATCTTTCGGGACAGTGGACGTAGGATTTCTGTGTCCGAACCACTTTAAAAATCTCTGTATTGTGTGTTATGTTGTTTTTCACTGTTGCATTGATTTAACTGTTCATACTGAGAAGCCTTCTTAAATCATTCAACTGAGTTTCAGCAAACTTAACTTATTGCACTAATCTACTGAAACTGTTTTATTAAAAACGTTTTCCAACTCAACTGAATTCGGCCTACACTTCCGCACTACTGAATTCTATCTGCAAGATATCGAATTCGACTTTCGCCGCCTAGCGGATCTCGGTAGTCGGTTACTCGCCAACACGATTCGTAACGGCTTATCCGGTCTCATCGAATTCATTCAGTACGACATCATCCTGAAAAGGACTGTTCGTGTTTAAGTTGAGAAAATCGGTTTTTCAGGTGTATTCACCCCCCCCCTCTACACCTGAACGTGCTCTTGGGACCAACAATTGGTATCAGAGCGGGAGTTCTATAAGACTCTTGTTATTCTGAAACTGGTCTACTTGAACGGATCCGAAAAACGTTTTCACTGCATATCATCCTTCATTCATATCATTATCAAATATGTCTGATATGTCAGGTATAAGGATGGTGCCCATGTTCTCAGTAGAGAACTACGACGTATGGCGAGCCAGAATGGAAGCTCATCTGACATCTCTCCACGACAACATGACAGAGGTTCTTGAGGATGGAGCTATCGTTCCCATGATAGATAGTGTCGTAACTCAGGATTCAGCAGATGGAGGTGGAATGGTGACCGGGAAGAAGATTCCCAAGGATAGAAGCCTCTTCACCCCAGAGGAGAAGAAACTTCATAACTTATACCGCGTCGCCAGAAACGCCAAACTGACCACCTTAAGTGATTCCTATCTCGGGAGAGTTCAGGACTGCAAGTCTGCAAAGGAACTCTGGGATGCTCTAGCACTACTGAGTTGGGGGACTTAGAAGATCAAAGCAAATAAACTTGCACTGGAACTCCAAAAGCTAGAAAGATTGTCGCTCATGCCTGATGACACCATTGAAGATCTCAACGTCAGATTCACAAATCTGATGAACTCCATCAACGGGCTGGGACAGACATTCTCCAACCGAGAGATGAATCTCAAAATTTTGAGGGCATTGCTAGACGGTCACTGGACTCCTTTTGCTACATTATTACGTCATTCTGATTTAGATATTGTTACTCCTGACCATATCTTTTCAGAACTCCAAGCAGAAGAATTCGAGTTTGGCTTACCTCAAAGGAAGCAGCGAGCTGAAGCTGACACCAAAATCGACCATGCATTCAAAGCATCAGTCAGCTCAGCAGCGCAAGCGTCTACCAAGGCTGAACCTTCACTCACTGAGACACAAGAAGACAATCTAGCCAAGAAATACGCACTGCTTGCCGTAAAATACCAGAAGGAGAAAGAGAGGCGCAGAAAGCTCTCAAGAGTTATCAGAGACTCTAAGGGTAAGAACGAATATACACCCAAGCGCACTCCTGACTCACATACTTCTGAATGCAGAAAACAGGATGACTCGGCACAGTCAAAAGACAGTGAAAATAGGGAAGAAAGAGTCACCTCCTGCTACAACTGCAAAAAGCTAGGACATTATCAATATGATTGTCCTGAGCTTAGCACTGCTGAACGAGCAGCACACAAAGCTCGGAGGGAGAAATTCATCAAGAAGAGACAAGCATACATTGCTGGTGAACTCTCAGACGACTCAGATGAAGTCGATCAGCTACTGAATCCTTATCCCAACAATTTCTCCCTATTTGATTATGACAAAACCTACTACATCTTCTATCACAAAAAACGTGCTAAGGTTAAGACTAATAACTACTGAATAAAATATCTATTACAAGGGAATGCTCCAGTCAACAAATTACAGCTAACTAAGATAAAGATAGTAAGGAATCAAAGCAGTCACAAGTAAAAGAATATCAGAGCAAACTTATGATATTAAGTCATGTATCAGAGTCAAACTATGACAGTTAAGAATAGCTGAATGTATCAGAGTATAACTTCAGTTTAACATAGTTATAGCATGCTAGTTCTACTGACGTGTATCAGAATTTATCAGAACATAACATGCAAGTTCAGCACATTCACACTGAATTAAGACTGATACAAATAATCAAGGTTCAGAATAGATCATATAATAGCTAATCATCAAATGTAAGTTCAGCATTTATCAGTTATCTTCCTAAGATGCAAGTTCCCCCTAAGAAACAATTTCCCCCTATTTCCCTTTTTATTATATCATAAGAGTGTTCTTCCCCCTAAGCATAAGCAATATATCATAGAAGAGTAAGATAAACACAGTTAATCAGTAGGAAATGATTCTAATGCAGATAAGCACATAGGTCACATAGGTCAGATAAGATAAGTTAGTAGTTGATCACTGAGGTGATCAGTCGTGCTGAAAAGTAAAATACAGCCGTAAAGACAATGAGTGATTGTCAAGGCCAAAATGTGATATTATCATATATGATTAAGACATTTACAGTACATAGACAATCTATCACTAGAAGCTAGACTAGGATGGAAGGATCAGCTGGGCTTCTTCTTGAATTGCTGCATCCTCGCCCGGAAATCATGAATTACATAGCGTTTGTTTTAACACAATAGCAATTGTGGCAACATATCTTATGATTTTTTAACAACACTTCAACAAATATATTTCTATATACATGTCATTGTAAGATTTTGAAACAATAGTGTAAAGAAAATAAATTTGTTTTTATGTAGATACTTAGGATGATAAGGAAGCGATATGTTGTTACTCATTTAAAACCGCTTGATGAGATCTTTCATGTACTTAGTTTGATTTATGAATACTCCTTCAGGAAATTATTTTATTTGCATGTAATTCATTTTTTTAATCATTGACATCTCGAATTTGGAAGAGAAAAAAATATTAAAATTATTAGAAAGAGTTAATAGACTTTCCAAATACATAAACCAACCCATTCTTTTGGATTAATATTCAATCATTTTGAAGGGGAGAGGAGGAAAAAACAATAAAATAAAATTAAAAACGTGAATCTCAAATATTCACATTATTATATTTTCAAAGAGTTGGCAGATATTAGTCGCACAACATACAAATTCTTCATTACTTAAAAAATTACAAATTATTTGTGTTTAGGGATAATAGTTTTGTTTCTTCCCTCGCCTAATTATTATTAATATAGTTAAATTTATCTCCTCAGCCCGAGATTTCTCAACTTCACCCCAAATTCCCCCCCTAATCCATCTGTTTAATTTAATTTGGCAAGACTAAGAAGGGTAAGCGTAGACCCATTTTTTGTATTTGGACATCCACTCATTACTCATATTTTATGCTTAAAATAAAAGAACAAAATCTATATTATGTATGATCTTTTTCGGCATTTAGTAGGAATCTACCACTTTCTACCCTTCCTATGCGAAAATCACTCACTTTAAAAGAAAGAAAGAACAAGAACCCACTAATTCATCTGATGATTAACAGTGGATAGTACATGTAATGCTGATAGGCCAGCTTACACCTCGTGCCCAAGCCCACCAGATTACAAGCCCAGTCTGTCGGCCTAGCTGTATTAATGTGGCCCGTGTTTGTCGCGCCCATTACCGCGAGATATACTCGACCCGTTACTTTACCCTAGCTATAAATAGCAAAGGGTTTAGGTCGAGATGGGCGCGTAGCTGTTGTCTATCTTCTTTCTCTCTTGATTCAACTCTTCTCTTTGTGAGACCTTGTGCAAATCTGTGAGAGTGTGAGATTGAGTGCTTGTAATAGCTGTGTGGTTGCCTGTTAGTGTTGTGTGTTGGTGTGGTGACTGTATTTCGAAGGTCTGAGCCTCGTTAATCACATTCAGATCTCATATGTAATCTTCGATCCTTATAGTGGTATCAGAGCGGGTTTCATCACCGCTCGACCACCTTCGTCTCTAACAACTTAGATCACAAACGGGCAGTTTTTAAACCGTAACCCGAGATCTGAAGTCGTCCTTCCAGCAACAGGTAAAACGGGGTTCAAATCTCCGAACCCCGCTCTGGTAAAGCGGTTAAACACCTCTTGTTTTTCATTTCTGATTTTATCCGCGTGCTTTTACCAACGTGTTCTGATTCTGTGGTTCTGAATCTTTTCTTGCTTTTGCTGCCATTCTGAACCTTGAGTTTGAAACTGTCTATGTGTCTCTGATCTCAAGAGATCAGATTTTAGAACCGTTATGTTGGGAGATGATTAAGCAGTAGAATGTTTAGAAGATTTGGCTGATCACAAAACCCTAATTTGATTGGTGAACCATTCCTTTGTATTTGTAATGCCTTAGTCTCTGAGAATTTTCAGATTCAGTAGACTTGCCTTCAGCATGGTCCCAGGCTCAGAAGTTCTGTCTGCTGAACCTCAGTAGACTATCCGTCTCAGTACCATGGTGTGAAGACTCAATAGTGCTGGGACTCAGGCAGGAGCAAGACATGCCGAGAGGTGCTCGATTCGAGTAGTCTTGGGCTCGGCGAGAGCAAGATATCGAAAGAGTCGAGAGAACTGGACTCAACAGGAGCGCCATCGAACTCGTAGTCGACCTTCAGTAGAGTTGAACTCAGCAGGAGTATATTACTGAACCTCTGGTCAGACTCAGCAACGGCCTAATAGTTTCCTTTGCTGTTAGTGGTCTTCAAAGGATATGCCTTAAAGTTTGAATGTCTCAACAACTTTCTACACCTCGACCAATGACGAGCAGCCAACTGTCAAAGTACTGGTAAAAGCTGCAAGTCAACCACTTCCCTGAAAAAGATAGTGGACTGTGCACGATTTCAAAAGAGTCGTTAGCTACCCAAATAGAGTGACACGTGGACAGTTCGTCTCCAACGAATCTATCCATAGCTCACCTCTATAAATAGAGGGAAAATCAAATCGTTGAACATACACAAATATATACGATTTACGAGCATTGAACAATCAAGAACACAACTTTCCGTGAAGAACTAAAGAGAAAACAACCAAACGCGAAAAGCACTCATACTGCTCTAGGGAACCAAGCTTCATAGAATCAAAGCCTGTAGCATCCAAGTGAAAGAACACGAACCCAGAGAGATTATTCCTCAATGTTCTTCACTCTATAAGCCCTTTCTTGTTCCATTTCCCTCTAACCTAAGCTCAGCTGAACTTATCTATAGCTTAGAACCGAAGGAGTTCATCTCTTGAACCGTTCTTATTGTAAAGAACTCCTTCACCGTTGGAGAATCGTTCAAACATTTTTGTTTGATCTTTGTAAACTGAGACTTGCTCAGTATAATCACAAGGCTGTGTTTGTCCTATGTACAAACCGACTGAGACTAACTCAATATAATAAAATAGCCTCCTGATCTGTTCAGGACAGTGGACGTAGGATTTTGGATATCCGAACCACTTTAAAAGTGGATGTGTCTTTTACTGTTGCATTGATTTACTGTTCATTCGGAAAACTATTTACAAAATCATTCAACTGAGTTTTAATAAAAAGCTTAACTGAGTGCACTAATCTACTAAAACAGTTTTCATTAATAACGTTTTCAAACCAAACTGAAACGGGCCCACACTATTCCGCATGCTACTGAACTCTTACTGAACGGTACTGAATTCTGACGTCAGTCAGCTAGCAGGCCTCAGTATAGTCAATCACTCTGTCCACGCGGTCCAGAACAGCTTGCCTGGTCTGCTGAATTCATTCTGTAGACAATCTCCATAATCGGACTGTTCGCATTCAAGTTTGAGAAAAAGGTTTTCAGGTGTATTCACCCCCCCCCCCTTACACCTGAACGTTTGACTCGGGACCAACAATTGGTATCAGAGCAGGAGTTCTTTAAGACTCTTGTTATCTGAAACTGGTCTACTCAGAAGATCAAATCAAACAAGCTGGTGCTGGAACTCCAGAAGCTGGAGAGACTGTCACTCATGCCCGGAGACACGATTGAAGATCTCAATGTCAGACTTACGGATCTGATGAACACAATCAATGGGCTGGGAAGACGTTCTCCAAACGAGAGATGAATCTCAAAATATTGAGAGCCCTGCCAGACGGACATTGGACTCCATTCGCTACACTTCTTAGATATTCTGATCTTGATATTGTTTCTCCTGATCATATATTTTCAGAATTAAAAGCTGAAGAGTTCGAGTTTGGTCTTCCGCGGAGGAAGTAGAGAGCTGAAGCTGACACTCAAATAGATCATGCCTTTAAAGCATCAGTTATCACAACAGCTCCAACGTCTAGCAAAGCTGAACCTTCAACAAGCGAATTACAAGAAGGGAGCCTAGCTAAACGATATGCATTGCTTGCGATCAAGTATCAGAAGGAGAAGGTGCGGCACAGAAAACTGTCTAGAGTCGTCACCTAAATGCACTCCTGACTCACGAACTTTTGAATGCAGTAAACAAGAGGATTCTGCACAGTCAAAAGACAGTGAGAACCGAGAAAGCAGAGTCACCTCCTGCTTCAACTGCAAGAAGCCAGGATACTACTAGTACGACTGTCCTAAGCTCAGTACAGCTAAAAGAGCTCCAAGAAAAGCTCGAAGGGAGAAGTTCATCAAGAAGCGACAAGCCTATATTGCCGGTGAAATCTCAGACGACTCAGAAGAAGTCAACTCCTTCATGGATTCATCCGATGATGAAGCCGCCTTCATGGCCCAAAAGCTTGAAGAAGATACTGAAAAGTGTCTGATGGCAGGAGAAGAGGATGAGGTGAACTCTCCCGAACTAGTTAACTCTTCTTCACACTACCACAAGACACTATTTCAGGTGCAGACGAGAATTTGGACGTCGCGATCACCTACGAATAATTACTCGACAAATAAATTCAGATGAATCTGTAGCTCAACAATCAGGAGTTGGATGCCCTGCAAATGGAAAATCAGAAACTTTCGAGGAGAGTCAGGTTGCTACTAAGTCAGAAGGACTTGTTGTGAGACTAAGGGAGGAGATTAACTCTCTGATGATCAAGTCTCAGCAACAAGAAGGTCTGATTTCAGTACTGACCAAAGACTTAACTTAGAAAGATACTGAATTGAGTCAGCTGAAGCAGAAGTTCTCAGGACTTCAGACCGAGCATGAAACTCTGAAAAAGAGTGATGATGTCTAGAGAAACCTGATGACAGAGCGTTACATGGGAGCTGAGAAAAAGCTTGAGGAAATGCTGGTCAACAACAAGCCTAAGCACTGCAAGGAAGGACTCGAGTTTAGCCACGAAGCCTCCACATCTGTTTCCACACGCTCAGAGACTCGGCTAACTGATAGATTTGTTCAAGGGGAAACGATCAATGCTGAATCACCGAACCCCCTAGCAAAGAACAAGCAAAAGATGAATGCACCTCATCCTATCTATCAGAGAACTGACCAGAAGTTCAGCTCAAAATCACCCCAGCTCAAGCAAGGGGGAATCAACAGAGTAAAGTGGGCTGATCAGTATGGACCTCCACAAATGACACATCCATCTCAGTATGGGTCATATTATTATGATCCTATTGTCAGAGGAGGTTCCAAAGGTCAGAAGAAGAAGAAAAAGGCCGTTCAGAAGGCTACAGTCAGTAGTCCACCAACTCAGAAGATCATGACTCCTGAATCGATAAAGCCTCAGAAGTCAAGTTCACCTAGCCCAGTAGTGAAATATGTTGACAAAAGTGGAAAGAAATTGTCTGAGACCACCAGAGTCGTTAGACAAATTTGGGTTTCCAAAACTAACGCTTAAGGACCCAAAATAAAAAAAAAAGGGTACATGAATATAATTATGTTTTGCAGGTGCACAAGGGCTCATGGTATATGGACAACGGATGCTCAAGACACATGACGTACCAGAGGAGTCTACTGAAGGATTATATCATAGAAGAAGGACCCCGAATCGAGTTTGGAGACAACGCAAAAGGCTATACTAGAGGCTACAGAACACTCTGCATTGGAACCACCACAGTTCCAAGAGTATCATATGTTGAAGGACTTCAACATAATCTTCTCTCTGTTAGTCAATTTTGTGATAACTCGAATAGAGTGATTTTTGACACTAGTTTATGTGATGTTATTGATAAATCTACATCGTGCAAGAACATATACATTGCTGACTGGAATTCAGCAGAACCTGAAGCATGCTTGCTAGCGAAGAAGGACAACAGGACGGGGTGGCTCTGGCACAGAAGACTCAGTCATCTCAACTTTAAGACGCTAAACAAGTTTGCTAGAAACACTCTAGTGAGAGGACTACCGAATGAAGTGTTATACAAAGACACTCAGTGCGAGACATGCCTGAAGGGAAAGCAAACAAAGAAACAAAATCCACCAGTTCCATCACCTTCCACAGATGGAATCCTTGAGCTCCTTCACATGGACTTGTTCGGACCAGTCTCTCCTGTAACGATCAGAGGCAAAAAGTATGCATTAGTGGTCATTGATGACTACTCGCGCTACACATGGGTTATATTTATTGCCAATAAGTCTGACGTCAAAACAGAGTTGCCTACACCGAAATCAGAAAAATTCGTTAAGACAAAGGAACAACACTCCTGAATACGATGGTTAAAGAGTTCTGTGATATTGAAGGGATAGAGCATAAGACGTCTGTTGCATGCACGCCTCAACAAAATGGGATTGCTGAGAGGAAAAATAGAACACTCAAAGAAGCAGCAAGAACCCTGCTCGAAGATTCAGGACTCCAATCAAAATTCTGGGCATAAGCTACTAATATTGCATGTTACACTCAGAACAGATCTCTACTGATAAAGCAACATCAGAAGACACCATATGAACTATGGAACGGCAGGAAGCCTCTCATATCTCATTTCCATATTTTTGGGTGTTCGTGCTTTATCCACAATAATGGAAAGGACCAGTTAAATACTTTTGATAGCAAGTCAGACCAGGGAGTTTTGTTATGATACTCCCTAGTCAGCAAAGCCTTCAGAGTTTTTAACTACCGGACCCTTTGCGTGGAAGAAAGTCCTTATGTTATTTTTAATGAGTTTGCTATTGAGAACAAGAGCAGAAACTCAAATTCAAAATCTGAGGACATTAGTAAGCAGCTACGGGATCTAAGCTTAAAGGAAAATGTTGAAAATATCCAACTTTGTTGGGATGATGATTCAGAAAAGGATAATGAAGTCAAGACTACTAAATCACAGCCAACAGCGAACGTAGCTGAACAGATTGATTCTTCTGAACATAATCAATTCCAGGTAACTCAGGTCAATGAGAAACCAATATGGTAACTGAGACCTCTACTGAGAATAACAACTCAGTGGGAACTAATAATGTTCATGAGCTAAATGCCCCTGAACCTGGTGACACAGTAGACCCAACTCTTGTCACTGAATTGATTCAATCTCAGAATAGTACAACTGAAATGACAAACTCTCCTACTATTTGTGTTGAACCAATTTTTGATGAAGAGACAAGACGCCATCGATCAAGGCCGGATGCTCACTCTTCAGATCTTATCATTGGAGATCTGTCAGCAAGTGTTAAGACAAGATCCAGATTTTGTCAGGGAGAAAGCGCCTTATTTTCCTGCTTCCTATCTACTGAAGAACCTCAATCAATTGAGGATGCGCTGAAAGATGCTGACTGGATCACTGCCATGCAAGAGGAGCAGAATCAGTTCACTCGAAACGACGTTTGGAGCTTGTTGAACATGTGATCGGAACCAAATAGGTCTTCAAGAACAAGCGCGATGAAAACAACGTTATAGTAAGGAACAAAGTTAGACTCGTGGCAAAAGGCTACTGTCAAGCCGAATGGATAGATTTCAACGAAACCTTCGCTCCAGTTGGAAGATTGGAGGCAATCAGACTATTCATTACCTACGCAACACATCAACGTTTCAGAGTATATCAAATGGATGTGAAGTTAGCGTTCCTGAACGGCGTACTGAAAGAAGAAGTCTATGTAGAACAGCCACCCAGCTTTCAGCAGGGACATCAAGTGTATAGACTCAGAAAGGCTCTATACGGGTTAAAACAAGCACCCAGGGCTTGGTACGATACCCTGTCTGAGTTTCTTCTTCAGAAAGGTTTTCAGAAGGGCACAGTGGATCGCACTCTATTCAGTATTCGTCTTGGCAACGATATCTTATTTGTGCAGATCTACGTAGATGACATTATATATTCGGTTCAAAGAATGTCATCATGTGTCAGCAGTTCGAGAAAATGATGAAGGATATATTCGAGATGCCAATGATGGGAGAGATGGACTATTTTTTTGGATTTCAAGTCAAACAATCATAAAAGGGAACATTCATCAATCAAGGTAAATACACTCGAGACCTCATCAAAAAGTTCGGTTAGAGCTTCAAAAGTTCGACACCTTTGCCATGGAGCCCAACGAGACCATTGACGAGCTTAGCGTCAGATTCGCAAATCAAATCAATGTGATCAACGGGCTGGGGAGGACATTCACCAACAAAGAGATGAACACTAAGATCTTAAGAGCGTTGCCTCGACTGAAGTGACTTCCTTTTCCTACTTATTTACGTCGCTCAGATCTTAATGCTTTAACTCCTGATGTTATCTTTTCAGAATTAAAGACGGAGGAGTTCGAGCACAGTCTACCCCAAAGATGTTCCAGTGCACCAGCTGACACCCAAATAGATCATGCTTTCAAAGCAACAGTAAGCAAATCTGGAGCCAACCCCATTTCTTCCAGCAAGACATTAGTTGCTTTAGAGGCTAAGTCTTCCGAAACTCCTGCTACTGATCAGCTTACACTTATGGCTCTCAAATATCAAAGAGAGAAGGAAAGAGTCAGAAAGCTGAAGAAATACCACCGAGATTCTGCCTCAAGTAAGAAACATCATCGAAAAAAGGGAAGAATCTAAACCATCTACTGATTGCAGGAACGCAGAACCTACTGCTAGTCCATCCAACAGCTCAGCTGGAAAAGGCGGCAGAGTAACTGTGTGTTACAACTGCAAGAAAGAGGGACACTTCCAGTACGATTGTCCCGAGCTCTAAGCTGCTCAACAAGCAGAACGACAGGCCAGACGCGAGAAATTTGCCCGGAGGAGGCATGCCTACATCGCCGGAGAGATATCCGATGACAACAAGCAGACCTGACATAACTTATGATGTAGGTGTATGTGCAAGATTTTAGGCGAATCCCAAGCGAAGTCATCTGGACTCAGCAAAGAAGATTCTGCAATACCTGAAGGGAACACCTGACGCAGGGTTATGGTATCCCGCTGTTGATAATCTGATTCTAACGGGTTATTCTGATGCTGATTATGCAGGATGCAGGATAGATCGAAAGTCAACTTCCGGAACATGTCAGTTCCTAGGCAACAAACTGATATCTTGGTTCTCAAAGAAACAGCATTCAGTGGTTACGTCCACTACTGAAGCTGAGTATATGGCTGCTGGAAGTTGCTGTGCCCAGATCTTTTGGCTTCGACAACAACTGCGAGATTATGGAATTACTCAAGATGAAGTGCCCATCTACTGCGACTCCACCAGTGCGATTGCAATAACTCAGAATCCAGTTCTTCATACGAGATGCAAGCACGTGGACATTCGACACCACTTCATCAGAGACCATGTCGAAAAGAAAGATATCAGGATGGAGAAGATCCATACTGACAAGCAAAGGGCAGACATACTGACCAAACTACTAGTTGAGAACAGATTCAGAGAACTATCAGTCGAGCTAGGTCTACCGGATCCTGCTGACTCAAGTCAGTGAGAGAAGTCAGTATGACAGGTCAGAAGTCAGACTCAGTACTTTGATTCAGTCGGGTGAATCATACAGTACACAGTAAGCAGGAACATGGTATCATCAGTACCACGAAGATTCTCCTGGGTTATTACGGTAACCAGCTGATCGTAAAAGTTCAGCTGAAGAGGTTTGCGTAGTTAGATTCTTTAATATTCTCCTAAGCATGCTTGCATTTAATAACTCAGTCGTTTGCATTCAGTAGCATGACTTGCATTTATTTCCCACCATAAATATTTAAGGTTTAAGTTAGTAGAAAACCGTTCTCATTTAAAATGCTTATCCTTTAATGCTGCATGCAACGCATTTAATGCATGTCTTCTCACCTTACTCTATCTACGCTAATCTTACATGGGTCTAGATTAGAGGCGGCTAAGTAATCATTCCTTTTATAACATCAGATCACAACCGTCACAGAAAAGCGAGATTTTATAAAAACCGTCCGATCGAAAACCCTTGATATTCAAATCTTATAAAATCTTACCTTTTCACTCTAATCTCATCTTTTCGCCAATCACGCAACTCGGAGCTTTTCAAGCATTCCGATTTACTGCATTCTCTCTCGACTGCTTATATTTTCTTCAAGCTCTTTGATTACGGTAAATTTCTTATCTATCTGCAACCATTGATCTAACTTACTCTATTTTCAAGTGCTAACGTGCTTTTTGCAGATTTCTGATTCTATGGCGATCGTCTTGACCCCACCCAACATCGAGGAAATCATTCTTTCCAGGGTTCTCTTTAAACCCACGATGGCATTCTATCAGGCGGAGCTACAGTTCTTGGAGCCCATCTTCTCGGCTCTAGAAGCGTCCGGTTTGAAGCTTCTAGTGACGAAGCACTCGAAAGCTTATCTGCCTCGGTAAGTGGCAGAGTTCTTCTTCAACTGGCGTTCCGTGGAGGATACGGACGAGGAGGTAACCTTGATCGGTTACATGAGGGAAGTGGCTTCCCAGAAGTGGGAATCTAGCAGTGCCGACGTCAATGTATGGAGGCTTTGAAGTCCTCTTTCGACTTACCGGACATTGGGATTTCTCCAGTGGGCTACAAGGAGATAGAGCTCAATGACTACGTCTATCGCTTCTGTGGACGAGATGATATCTCCTTCAAGTCCGCCTTGCTGAAGAACCAACTCCTTCGGGAGTACAGGGGCCTCGCCTACGTCGTCATCCACATATTGACGAGCGTCGCCGGTTCTTTCGATCAGCTGTCCAAGCCTAGACTCCAACTTATGATGGCTATTGTTAACGGAGACCAGGTGAACTGGACCAAATTCTTTCTGGCCGAGCTGAAGGCTTAGGCGCAGAAGTTTGCAGCCACTGAGTCAGGAGAGTGAAGACTGATCAGTGTGGGCAAGTTGCTGTACGGGACCAAGGTGTCCGTACTGATAGAAGATTCGGTGACGAATCATGCGTCTTTCGCTGATTCTAAGTATTTCGATCGCAAGCTCATCAAGTTCAAGACTGGAGCAGCGGTCGAAAAGTCCATCGGACGTGGAGCGACTGAGCTCAAAAGATCATCTTTAGATCTGCCTCCACGGGCCGATCAGCCGAAGCGGAAGAAGCTCTCCAAGGCTGGAGCTTCTAAGGCTCCCGCCAAGCCTGCTTCCCCTCCACAACCTCAGGAGGAGGAGCTACTGGACGCTGATACCGGCATTGAAGGTGCCATGCTGAAGGATAAGGTACAGCGGGTCAGTATGGATGAGACTCAGCCGAAAGAAGCAGACGAGACGGCTGCTGAGGTCTCCTCCGAACAGTCATCGACAGTGCAGATGACTCGTCTCCGTGCCACAGGAGAAGTCACTGCACATATTCTTGAGATTTCTCAATATCAGGACTTGGTCGACATCGCGATCAGGGCAAGGACTCAGATGTTGCTGAGGTTCCTTAATTGGGACATTCTTGCAGAGCTCATCCAGCAACACTCTGCACTGTCCCTACTGGCAGAAGAGCAAAGTCTGCAGTCAGTGATCGGGTTTGGGGAACCCGCTGACATCGCTTCTTTCGAGGACCTACGCTTAGCCATGCTGTATCTTCTGGACAGGAACCCGCTGACATCGCTTCTTTCGAGGACCTACGCTCAGCCATGATGTATCTTCTGGAGCAAAGGTCCTCCCCACAGACTGCCAGGAGCCCATCGCCGCCTTCTCATCACACTGATGGTGATGATGAACAGGCACCACCCAATGATGCAGAACAAGGAGATTCTGCCGAGGGAAAGACTCCTAGCGAGAAGGGCGAGTCACCACCTCCACCTCCTGAATCTGGTGCCGCCCCAGTTGCTTCAACCTCCAGGAAGCAACTTGCCGCCATCCTATCAGATCAAACCCATCGATTCCGTGTCCTCAAAGTCTGTCAAATGCGCCATCAGAAAACAAGGAGATAAGAATCGTCTCTTGGCTAAGGATGTCCATCTGAAATGGGGTCAGTACACCAAGGCGCAGACGGAGAAGGTTGACGGGCTTGCGAGCGCAGTTAAGAAGGTTTCAGACGCTCCTACTCAAAACATTCAGGAGATCGTCGAGGCTGCGCTGACAGCTCAGAAGGCAGACTTGGCTCCTCAATGCCAGCAGCTGCTCGAAGCCCAGCAGAAGATATTTTGGCCGAGTACTGCTCACGAGCTTGGCCACGCATGCATCGGGCATGGATGAACACAACAGGATGGCCACCTCAAGTGTCCAGAGCGCCTTACAAACTCAGGCGGCCGCCCTGAAGCTTATCCAGCAGGAGATGACTGCTTCTCACGATGTATCGCTTCTGAAGCTAAGGAACGAAGCAGAGGCTCACATCCGCCAAATCCGCAAGGACCAGGAGGATGATTGGGTCCATTATTACGATGCCGTCGGAGACTTCAACACCACCACCACTTCCATCAAATCCGCCATCTACGACCTTCAGAAGGAAGTAGCAGCTATCAGGACCCTTCTGACCCCGGCTACTGATGATGCCAAAAAGGGGGAAGAAAGGGAAGGGAGACCTCTGGTGGGTGGTCAGTCAGTTGAGAGGGAAGTTCTCAAGGGGGAAAGTTCAGCTCAGGCTGGAACTAGCTCTGTTCCCCCTCCCCAAGTCCAAATCCCTCAAGTCCAAACTACTCAGCTGCTCTAGCCGGTTGGAGGATCAGGAGAAGGATCCTCGACTCAGGCGCAGCACATTGATGAGGTCGCTCAGTTTGTCGACCAGGAGGATGAGCCCCTGCCACCTCAAAGGCCCGGGAAGGAGAAAGCCACTGAGTCTACTCCACCTCCTTCCCCGACGCCCAAATTCAAAACTAGAGCGGAGCAGGAGGAACACGACAAGAGGGTGGTTCAGCAGCTCCAAGATCAATTGGACCATGAGCTGAGAATGGAAGAGGAGGCTCAGCTGAAGAGAAAGAAGAAAGTGCCAAGGGTTAGGATGTCCAAGAGTCAGGCCAAACTGATTCTAGATGAGCAACAGAAGAAGGCTCAGTAATCTGTTGATGAGCCTGCTGATGACTCGGACACTGACAACATGCCACTTGCTCAGATATTGAAGAACATCTCTAAACTTACACCTGAGCAGGAGGCAGAATACAAGGCAACCTGGGAGGCTACGCAGCAAGGGTTAAATTTCCGAAGAGGAGATAAGAGAGCTGTAGCCTTAAGGGAGAAGAAGAGGATGGAGGATCTGGCCAAAATCATAGATCTCACTGACTGTATTGCCAGAGAGCCCATCCTGGAAAAGAGCAAGCAAATCCCGAGGACATCTAAGTTCTTCCGGCGAGGTGCTCAGAAGGCCTATCTCAAGAAGACTCCGCACCGCCGCGTAGACAGATGGATTCCTTGGAATCTGAACGAGGAGTGGGAGGAGCTGAAGATAGATTTCATAAAGGCATACTATCTGTGGCAGTGCTATCCTGCTGAAGTTTCGCCAACTGATCTCTTCGATGAATTTATCTATCAATACGACGCGAGCTTCAGAGCACAGATCAAGCTACTTCTATTTAAGGAGAAGCTGCCACTCACCGCTCCTGTCTACCGCCAGCTGACTCCTCCCATGACGACTCGTGGAGTGTTATGCACTAAGGAGATAGAGGACGAAGTCGAGACTGCTGCGCGCCACAACGATCTAAGTCCCTTGCAGCCAGATGATCTCGCTTCCATCCAAACCCTCAGAGAAAGGATTTACAAATCTTACGGGTTGGAGCCTCCAGCTACTAAGTCTGTAGAGTTCAAAGCCAAGCTCAAGAAGTTCAGACGATAGCAATAGCTGATCCTTATTGTAATAGAGCATAGACTGTTGTAACCTCACTTCTTATATAAAACATCAGTTCTTTGCTTGGCCAGACAACTACTCATTGTCTTATGGCTGTGTTTATTTATTTATCACAACTGATCACTAAAGTGATCTGACACACACACATGTAACCTATCTTCTCTGATATGCCTATCTTTTATCTGTTGATTACCCTGTTTTTAACTGCTCAGTTTTTACTGAATTCTTTTGGGTCAGTAGTTTAGTACTTAGTGGTTTTGGCATCATCAATTAGGGGAAAATTATTGGGTTATGAGTCAGTGGTTGATTTAATCATCACTTAGAGGGTACTCTGTTTTTTTCATCAGTACTTGTAATAGGACTTGCTTATTTTCGGTAATGGGGGAAATCATAGTGATTTATTGCTATGGAATTGAAGATCTCAAAACCTGTCTTGTACCCTTAGTGTAGTGTCTTTCGGATAGACTGTTCTTATTTTCATTATCTGTTTTATCTAAGTCCTGTAAGGGGTATTTGTTGGTCTGAACTTTAGTAGGAAGTTGAATTCCAGAACCCCACGTCATCAGTTGTAAGAGCTCGTGTTCTCAGGTCTCCAGCGCATTCAAAACTCTCTAGCGCATTCAAGAAGATCCAGCGAAGAACTTGTCTAGTTGAATACCTTTAGTTCTTCTCTCTAGAGTTTTCTTTATATCCCTCTTCTCTAACTAAGCTCCACTGTTATATCTATAGCATATAATCTTCGAAGGAGTTCACTTTTTGTGACTGTTCTTATTGTAAGAACTCCTTCATAGTTGGAGAAAATACCCTCCCCTTCAAACTTCGATTTGGATTGTAAAGTCGCTAAGGACTATAACTTAAAAGGGTCTGTCCAGTGCACAGATACATTGCTGAGGCTTGCTCAGATTAATCAACAAGACCTCCTGTTCAGTAGGACCGTGGACGTAGGATCTTGCGTATCCGAACCACGTTAAAAATCGCTTGTGTTATTTACTGTTTTATTGCATTGTTTTCAAACTATCTTACAAACTCATATTTTGCATAAAATGTATTTAAAAATGCACCAGCCAAAACTATTTTGGTTTGCGAAAAACACGTTTTCAAATCGAGACGAAGTCTATCGAGCCCTACACTTATCCGCACTAACTCTCCGCCTGAGAATTTAATACAGACAAAAGTCAGTAGAAGAAACTCAGTAGTTGAGTCACTCTGACCCGCGATCAGAAGGTTATTATCTAGCACTGTTGCAACCTACAGCTCAGTTGTCCTTCGCGTTTGAGAAAAGAAACTTGTACTCAGGTGTATTCACCCCCTCTACACCTGACACTCGTCTCCGGACCAACACTATCGATTGTAACTTGTAAGCCAAGGCTAAAAGAAGGCAATCACACTAGTACTGATCTGCAGTTCACAAAAAAATTATGGGACCAAACTTGACCTAGTTGCCAACTAGAAAAGTAGATTCATAGAGAAGGAGACCTAATTCGAGTATGTATCTCGATATTTGTTTAAGTTAAATGGTGAAAACGATGAAGAAACATATTTAGAACTAGTCAAGATACATCATTAGGCTATTACAAACAAAAACCATCTAGCTGAATTCAATATGAGGACTTTTATCTTAGGATTTTCTGTTTAGACCATGAAAAAAACGGTGCTTCCTGCTCCTAGCGTGCCTTCCGAAAGCTTTTGAAACAACATACGGAACGAATTGCACCTACACAGGATCAATATTTTACTTACACTACTCCTTAAAAGTTAGAACAAACAATATATCAGCAAAACAAATAAGCAAGAAACAACTATGAAACACGTGACACCTATGGAAGGATCTCGCTAGGCCTTAAATTACTAAATGACTAAGATATGATCAGTGCTTAGTAAGACAAATAGAGGTTTCAAATTCAATGTCATCCATCATGGCAGGTGAGTTTCTAGCAGCTAAATTTGTTTTTACAACGAACATGAAATTCAAAGGCGATAAGCAAAGTACCTGAGAATTGTTCCGGATGCCATAGTCATGAAGCGAAGAACTGTCATCTAGTAGCTTCTCACTGTGGTATGAAAGGTAGAAATTTGCCCACATATGTCTCCTGCAAAGCCAAACAAATGCATCTCTCAAACTTCTTATTATATCATCTAAGACCAAACTACTTGGACTGCAAACTAATTAATAAACATAGGCCTATGTATGAATTTCACTCTTGTAATCACAACAATTTCTTATTACAGCACAACTATATTCTGGAAAAAGCATGTTTTTTTATGATTGAAAATGAAAACACCACCTTCAAGACTAGGCAACTCATCCAACTTAACAAAGCATAGGTTCCTATCAAGAAACAACCTAATTGTAATAGAAACATTTGACACAAAATCATAGCACAGTTCAACAATTGGACATTCAGAATTTTGCATCATCGAATTGAAGAACCGTTATCAAGTAGCTTCTCATTGTGGTATAAAAAGGCAGAAATTTTTGCACACGTCTCTTGAAAAACCAAACAAATGCATCTCTCAAACTTCTTATTATACCTCTAAATTGGACTGCAAACTAATTCATTAACATATCTTGAAACTTATAGGCCTACTGTTTGAATTGCACTCTCGTAGTCACCATCTTTTCTCATTACAGCACAACTAAACTTTGAAAATAGTATGCCTTTTTTATGATTGAAAATGAAAACAACACTGCTTCAAGACTAGGCAACTCATCCAACTTAACAAAACATAGGTTCCAATCAAGAAAACAACCTATTTATAACAGAAATTTGCCACAGAATTATACCATAGTTCAATAATTAGGTTTTCATTTGCATCATACCAAGAAATGTGACGATGACCCATCGTTGACTCCTCCATATCATTCACTTTCTTCTTAATCGCCAATTTTAAGTCCTTCACAGTCGCAGAATTCATCACCGCCACGTCTTCACCACCCAAATTGATACTTCAAAATCAGGGAAATTAAAGCAACTACAAGGTGTTTGTGAAAATGCGCAGCAGAGAAAATGCATAAAAGTACCGAAGGAAGTGGCGTCTAATATAAGGACCGTGAGACGCATCGCGCTGCCGAGCTCCAAGTTGATGAGCGTATCCACGTCGGACAGCGAGGGCTTCGTCGGCACGTCGGGGAGAACTGGATCGGTAAGAAGCGCTGCCAACGTTGAATCTACTCTAGCCTTCTTGGCGCTGCTTCTGTTGTACTCGGTCGTCTTCGTCGTCGTCACTGCGGCGGAGCTGGTGGTGCCACCGTCCTCCGCCGATTTCGTATCGCCCGTCGATGAATCCATTTCTTCGTTCAAATAAAAACTTTTACTATTTTTTTATTTTTTTGAGGAAATCATATAAAATCTTACTGCTTCGGCCCCATAAATATTACTCCCTCCGTTTCTTTATTAATGTCTAGTTGAGAATCGGCACGGAGATTAAGGTAGTGAGTGTATTAATGAGTTTAAATTGCATTAATAAATTGGCACGGTTTTCGATGAATGATTGGTGTGAATTTATCTAAATGTTATTAAGGCATAGTTTAAGCATTTGATTTATTTTTTTTATTATTTTTTTATGTTGTAATAAAAGAAATAATCTAAAGTTTTTAAAAAGTTAAAAATCAAAATTTTCTACGTTCGGAGCGGAGCGGAATCGTGCAAAGAAAACTTTTGGAGAAAAAAGTGATAAGAAAATTAGATGGATAATAAATAATAAGGGGCAACCACCTCATATTGGGTTGATAGTGAGAATTTGCCATTTTAGGAAAGTAGACATTAATAATGAAACAGCCTAAAATGGTAAGGTAGACATCAATAAAGAAACGGAGGGAGTACTATTTTCTTTTCGGATTGTTCAATAAATTTTATTTTATTTTTAAAAAATTAAAATTATATGAATAAAATTCAGCTATCATTTGAGGGGCTCTCCCTACATAAACCAATTATCATCTTTAAATCGCGTTTTCAAAAATTTTAAGACAATATTTATAGGACGGATAGTCTTAAATGCTCAAATTAGCATTCTTTTACCATTTATGTATGTATATATATATATATGTATATATACTGTACATGTACTCGAAGTGGTGCACTGCACTGGCGCACTGCCTAGCTAGGCAAGTAAAAAGACTGCAATTTTTTTTCTAAATATTTTCTCAAATAAAAGTGGGATATAAATATTCTAAGGGACATATCTGGTTCAAAAGATATTGAGATAGATATTAACAACTCGATAAAATTGCTAGATAGTTATTTCATAAGAAGACATTCAAAAGAATTGATGACCTTCATACGCTGAAAATGAAATCTATAGCACTAATTCATAATAAGCACTCATCATATGCAGTCTTGCAACATGAACAACTAAAATTGGCAGCGCCATGAGAAAACAACTAACTGACTAAGATTAAAATTGAGTCTCCTACATGTATTATTATTTTTCTTCTCCATATTTATTCCCATTAATTATTGCAATATTTTCCTCTAAATACACTAACCTTTTTCAAACTCTCTTTTTTACATATACATATATACTTCTTGTTAAAACTGACAACGAGGATGCAACATTATTGAAAAACATGGATATTTTGTGCATTAAAAAACAGTGTACTTTCTTGTAATTTTTAGTGAAACATATGATTTTTAATTTATGTTAAAACATTACTTTTAGCATGTGAAAGTTGGAATTTTGAGTTTTTACACCTTGTTTGATGGCTTGGAAGGAAAAATTAAACAAGTATACATAAGTCAATAGAACTAAAAAGCACTTTTAAGTACGCCTACGAAGATTGTATCTCTTACTAGCAGACGAATTCTCATCAACTTCCTCCGGCAACAAATAGTCAGGATCCTCCAACAGCTGCACATCTTCCGGCAACTCCGAATCCACCCACGAACACCAATTCACGTCACTGTCAACGTCCCTCTCCCACGCCAACACCTCCTTGTTCCGCTGCATCCCGTTCACCTTCTCCATTAGCATCACCAGCATCTCGTGGTTCAGTAGCTCGTAGTCCCTGAAGGTGAAGATGGCGTACACATACTGGATGGATGCTGAAACCACGAAAACCGCCCTCACTGCGTGTATCAACCTCCCTTGCTTCTCCGCATCCGTTGTTATTGACCAAAATATGCTCACTTCGATCAAGAATGTCAAACACAGACCTGAAGAGAATATACTTATAAAGAGCAGTCTTAATTAAAGGGAGATTTGATTTGGTTGGTGAGATCGAGACCAAATTCTTACCTAAATACAATCTGTGTCTCACGTTGTAGGCTTGCTTTATACTTGTTAGCATGTATACGATGAATATGGCGACTGAGTATACCAAGAAAGCGATGATGACCCGTGATTCGAACAACATAGCACTGTGTAAGGCGAAGAGCTTGTCTATGGCAACAAACATGCTTGCCTGCTTCATTTCAAATGCTTCCTGCAATTAAGAAAAGGATCTATATATGTAAGGTGTGCACATAGGATGAAAGAAACTCGAGTTTTTGAAGAAATCACAAACCTGAGCTGCTAATATCAATTTGGAATTCTCCACTAGATTATCATGAGATTGGTGGAGTTGTTTTTGCTTTTGGAGTAGCTCCTCTTGTTGTTCATGCCCAAATTTAACCAACTTCTGCAGAGTTACCCTGTGAATACAATTCAAGTTTAAATAGCACTCATCATCATAACTCTTGATCATCAAATTCTTACAAAAAGTGAAGAATTTAACCTGCTCTCTTCAAGGGCTTGGGACTGAAACTGGGTGAGAAAACGGAGGCCCTCAAGAGCTACCGACTGACCATCTAGAAGCTCCGTTTGTCTATCCAACGATGTCCCAGCCATGTGCCCAATGTCGTCTGCTGTTCTTTGCAGAGTATTCATCTTTAAAGACATTGCATCTCCAACTTTCTCAATCTCCTTCTCTATTTGCATTGCTTCGTTTCTCAAGTTGCTAATCTCATCTCCCAGATTCTGATAGGAGTTCTGAAGCACTTCCATCCCTTGTGCAAGATTCTCCTTCATTTTTGCCTGCCCTTCACTTAGCTCTAGCTGAGAGGAGGCGATTCCCTTAGACTGCTCGTACACTACTTGAGAGTATTTCAACACGGAGTTAACGTGATCCTCCAGCACTTTAGATCGCTGTGCGACTTGCTGAGTTCGGACATCTATCGAAGATATAGATTCATGAACCTGTTCTGCATTCTGCAATAGTAACTCGCCATGTTCTTCAATCTTTATTAGCTTCTCCTCTGCATACTCTGCAGAGCTTTTTAGTTCATTCACCAATCTCTCTGCTTGATGCTTGAATGCCTCAGTCCTACACCAGATTCACAAACCGTTATCTATTAAGAGATTCGGACAACAAACATAGACAATATTCTTACTTACTGCAACTGGTGACATATAGAATTAGTCTCAAGAAAGTATTCAAGATAAATCTTGTGAGCATCTCTATCCAAGTTCTGCAAACACTTGTTCATCTTAGATTTGGGATGACAGTAAGGGAAAGATGGCCGGCCGGTGTGCCTCTGGAAGCAGTCACTGAGATGCCAAGCGAGTCTAGACCGTAGCTCTTCATCAGCAAGGGTCTTGGCACAACCTTGGAAGACATTCTGGTAGGCTGATTGCCAGCAAGAATTTGGAGCCAGCATCTTGTTCTTGGCATTCTCAATCAACTGGACACCGTTATTGTCGTTGAGGGCTTCCATTGAGAATTCAGAAGCTACATTTTTGTAAACTCCCTTGTCTGGATGAGATTCTTCATTGGATGAGAAGAACCAGCCCCATGACAAGTGAGTTTGTGGAAGGAATAAGAAAACCGAAAATAAGAAGAGGAGATGGTGGATATTCATCTTATTCCTTCCTGCACTTCAATCTCAGCACATTAACATAAGTTTTTATTGAATCAACATAACCAAATTCTTACAATAGAAGCAAAGATACAAGATTGTCATAGACTGGGAATCCTTCTTAAACTTGCTTCTAAAGTTCTTTCTACAGCTAACTAAATTGAGAACACATATTTCAACAAGAGAAAGTAAAAAGTGGTTTTGGAAATTCAGAAGTTGCCAATCACGGCGGTCCACCATTTACTGATATACATGCAGTATTTTAGATTTCTTTAAAAAGCCGATGTTCTTTCTTTCTTTGCTCTTCGTTTCCATATCAGCACTAAGTTTCTGAATTCATCTAAAACTAAGATATTTCATTCTTACTCCAAATTCATCAAAACAACAGTCAAAATAACAAAAACATAAAATAAATCATCAGAAAATGTCTTAAGACCGTGAGAGAGCACCGTGCAACACCTCTTACCACACGCAACTTAATCAACAACCATCTTTTAGGCATGACAAGAGATTAAGTGTAAGAAATCATATATGCTGACAAGCAAGCGGGAACTAACCCAATTCAAAGAAGGTCCGAACTATCGTAAACAAACAAATTAAATTCGAAAGTATTGAACTGCCGTAAATCAGATTTCAATCTACAACCAATTTCAGACATGAGAAGAAAGTGTGCAAACTCATATATGACAAGGAAGCGGGAACTTACCAAGTAGAAAGATGGTTTGGAACTTCGTAAAACAAGAAGATTACCAAACCAATTAAGGTATCAAATTGTAATACAATTTTATGGTAACTTGATACCTAATGGAGGAATAAGAAATCCGACGAAGAGAGAGACTTTCCAATTTCTAACTCTAGTTTTCAAATATTTTGCATTAAGAAAAGGGGTCGCGTTCTTACATAAGATGGCGGTTTCATTGCAGGCGAAAGCACGCGCCAATTCTTGTTGGGCTTCTACTGATGGGCTTCAGGCCCATTATACTTCAATTTATTATCTGTTTTTCATGAGGAAATTCAAATTTTTAGTTAGGTGAATTGTATATTATGATGATAGTAAATGATCATTAACTTCGATGCATCTTGATTTTATGTAGATTAGTTTCTAACTTATTGCATTCAATGGATTCATTCAGTTTCACACTTACGCAAGAAACGGTTTGATTGCAGGGGAAAGGACGCGCCGACTCTAGTTGGGTTCTTGTAATGAGCTTTAGGACCATTCTACTTCACTTTATAGGTTGACAATAAATTATGACATCATAATTGTATATAAAAAATAATTAGAGCAATAACAAATTATTTAAAAATCTATGAAAAAAACTTATGTACGTCGATTGGAGGTGCAACCGGGTCGCACAGATCCAATTTGCGCCCCAATTACCCGATCAACACTCCAGTACTACTTAGATGCTCATGATATGTATAATATATATAATCTATGCCAATATTTTCACACTAAAGGCTCCTAGTGTAAGATCCTGAAATTTTCAATATAAAATGCATTGCATATTTATTTATACATGTTATCAAGTGTTTTTAATTCTGTAAGTCGCGCCTTAGAAATTAAAATGAAAATTAAAGCATCTATGTTATTTTTCGTTAAATCGTTTTTGTTATGTAAATTATTTGGACTTTGAATGCTATTATTTATATCATATTATGATTATATTATTATTGTTGAGATATAAATCATGTTAGAATTATGAGAAAAGAAAAATATTTATTTATTTTGAATTTCCTAAACCTACTAGAATTCATGAAATGATATAATATTTTATATTTGTGTGAAATAATCAGGAGATAATTTTATATTAAGTTTTATGATTAAAATAGATATTTTATGTATGATATTCATATTTTAGTATCAATTTTAATTGTGTTTATATCCTAATACAAATATGATTGAATCTCTTATATGGTAGGTGATAGACGAAATTCTATCTAAATTATATAATTATGAAAATAATTATGGATAAAATATATTTGATACCTTATATGATTAGGGATCGTTAGATAATGATTTCTAGTCCTATAAATACCAATTAGTCGCTCATAATATAGCATCCCATAAAAATTTTGAAAATCTGCCAGCATATCTACGAACTGTTTCAAGAATTATTTACACATCTTTCCGTCATGATATTGTCGTTAAAATTTAGGATCGTCTTCCTAGGTATGTCTAGTATACTCACTTATTTTTGTATAATTTTTCAAGCATGCTAAGTATTTGTTTAAAATTGTTATTCGTAACCTGCCAGTTTTTGACAGCATGTTCATGAGCTTGAAAGGAAAATTGTTTTTCATGCTTTCTTTACATTTTTTCGACCATGATGAATTTTAATAGGATATAATATAAGTTAGGTCATTCTTGTAAAAAATATAGAATTTTTAGGATACATGTACTATTTATTTGTTAATTTGTTTCTTGATGTGCCAAAATCTTTTGTCAATATGTATGTAGATTGAAAAATAAAAGTTTTTAGGATATTATTAAATGAATTATTGATCATGATAAGTTTTATTATGATGATATATGTAATATGTTGTTCATGTTAGAGGTCTATATTTTTTTTAGGACAATACTTTTATGATTTTATTAATTTATTTCATGAATTGACGGATTACTCAATGCACGAATGAATTGTCAATAGAAATAAGAGTATGTTTAATATACCTAATTTTATTACTAAATGAAACCATTAAAGTTGCATGTTAATAAGTAGGTTATGTATAATATACATTTTTGTTCGATTATTTTGATCTATGAATTATTGAAATTGTTGATGCATGCATGACATTCCATGTAGAGTCATTAAGATAAATTTCCATGTATAGGATCGACGCGCATGACTTAAACATCTGATATCCGTAATTTTTCATCAAGTCAAGGTTAAGGTAGGGAATGTTACCGTTTATCTTTATTATACATTGTGTTCGATATTTTATGTGATTATGACAGGAATGAAAGGAAGGGTCGAAATCGGGCCATAGGATCGAAATCGGATCCTGAAAGGAAAGACAAGGGTCAAAATCGGACCATAGGTTCAAATTCGAATCCTCTATGAAAAATCGGTCAAAATCAAGCCGTCAGTCGAAATCGGACTGTTTGAAAAGTTCATGTGGTATGTGTGGCCAATACAAGTACATGTGGTCTGTGTGCCCAATACATGTTCAAGTGGTCTGTGTGGCCGAGTATCTCTTTGCATGATCTAATTTTCCATATTTTATTGGTGTGATTTATAATTCTTGTAAATGTGTACATCTCCCACTGAGTAGTCGTATTCATCCCTATTATTTTAATATTTTGAAGGAAATGATTCGGCCGATGCATAGAGGTGTTGGTGGTGATGGTCACACGGAAAAATGAATTATGAAACTTTTTGCATTATTAATTTAGTTTTATCATGAACTAAGCACTTTCGTTCTATTGCATTTTCCAAAAAGTAGTAGTCGCATGTGTTTTTATTTTAATACTTCCGCTGTTATGATATGCACTAAAGCCTTTTTTTTTATAAATCCATTTTTCTTAAAATTAAATTGAGAAGATTAAAATTTATGTATGAAGTGACGTCCCTTAAAAAGTTTTGAAAATTGGGGCGTTACACCTAGCCTAATAGTAAGTCATTCCTCTACTCAATCAAGAGGTATTGGATTTAAGTTTGCTTAGTTACATTTTATTTTCATTCGTTTTTCTCATCTTTTTTATTTGTCAAAACTACTGTGCGCTTTCATAATTATTTTTAATTTTTTTAAACGTTTATCTATTTAATTTTATTTATTTTTTTCATTTTTCATTGCCAAAAGTACCGTGGGCCTTTTGAATTATTTTTAATTTTACTTTTTATTATTTTTACTTTTTATTTTATTTTTTCTAATATTTATTAAGGACAGATGTGTCATTTATTATGAATAATAGTCTCATTTGTTACAAACAAGAGTGTCATTTCTCGAGTATCATTTGTTTCGGAAAAAAATTATCATTTCGTTTCGAACGCCATCTTACCATCATTGACGGAAATGTCATTTGTTTGGAACAGAAGTGTCATTTATTGAATATCATTTGTTTCAAACAATAGTGCCATTTGTTTTTAACAAAGTGTCATTTATTAAGTATCAATTATTTTTCGTAAAATTGTCAATTTTTAAGGAGAGAAGTGTTAATTCTTGTGAACAAAATGTGTCATTTATGTTTAACAAAAGTGTCATTTATCAAGTAACAAATATTTTCGTTATTAATTATTTTTCGTAAAAAAGTAATTGGTTTAGGAAAGAAGTGTCATTTGTTGTGAATTTGAAAAAAAAAGTGTTATTTCTTAAGAATAAAAATGTCATTTGGAAATCACAAAAAATAAATACACATCAGAAATAAAGATTATAGCCCCCCAACTTGCTTAATACATTATGAGCATAAACAATACCAAAGTGATGTAATAAAAAACATAATAAGTAATAGGAACAACGAAAATACCAAGATTTACGTGGAAAACTCTCTTCAATGTTGAAGAGGTAAAAACCATGAGACTCTTAGGTCTAACCAAATCCAGTATAACAAAGTAAGGGTAAAATCGAGCAAGTATAATATGATACCTAGCCCTTAAGAACAATTACGAAGACACTAGAATCACAAACTGAAAAGCAAAGATGTAAAATATCCACAAAACTAGCAGCAAAATTCAGAAAATTATAACTCAAAATCTAATCGTTAGAATTACAATTCCTTAGGTCAAAATGTAGAACTACGTGTGTTCTAACAAAAACTAAAATCCCAGACCGGTCATACAACATATGAGTCTCTAATCGTTGAAAATACCAAAATTGTACAAGCTTGCGTACTTGTCGGTGACGATGGATGAACGCAGGCGGAGCTCGCGGCGGCGGCAATGGGTGAATAGAGGAGTAGTAGTCACAGTGTTTTCTTCCGTTTGTTGATGAGAAAAAAATGGAGCGCGAGAAAGGTGAAGAGAGGCGTTGTGCAGGGAGCAGTGAAGATGATAGAAAACGAGGGATTTTTCTCTATATATATAACTGTGTGCATTTTTTTTTTTAATAACAGCCAAAGTCAGGTTAGAGAAGTAAATTTGACCACAAGTTGGATAATTGAATTAAAAAAACTATAAGCAATATTTTTTCGTTAGCAGTCGAACTAAAAGAATAGGAGGGAACAATTGATTACCTTCCTCCACGTAGTTGTTGCAGCTTTGATTGTTGCTCGTGTTTCAGATCTTCTGATCTATGTCCCGATCTTTTTCTTCCTCCGTATGGTCAGAGAACTGAAGAAAAATGATTATTGTCTCTCTCCCACTCGCGTATATCGCTTGAGAATATGAATATGTGTGTTGTGTATGAACAGAATACGTATAAGCTTTAAAAAACTAATATTATATTAATATTTGTAACTCATTAATTTAATTATACTTCTAATGTGCTTCCACATAATGAACACATAATATAATAAATTAATCTGTTGGGCTACATCTATTTATCAATTAATTGGCCCAACCAATTAATTCATGATAAATAATATTATTGTATAATACAAAATACATTAATCTATTAATAATAATTTATGAGAGACAATAAATAACTAGACAACTAATTGAGCCAGATCAGAGATCTAATACAAGAAATAAAGATGAGCATCAAATTAATTAATTGCTCAGCCCAGAGCAAAATTAATTAATAAACACAGATTCATTCCACTAGAGAATCCGTACTAACTTACCCATTTATCCCAACTTAAGCATGAGCTTGTATTTTAGACTTAATCCATCCCCGTATTTAAGATAGAAATATCCGTTAATTAATTAAACCCATTGACAACCTAAATTAATTAACATCTTATTATATTCCTGAGTAGTACCACTCGACCTTATTAACATACCTGAACTTAATGCCGAATTTAGTGTGCTAATCTTTACGAGTTCCTCAGGGGATATTATCAACCTATTTTACTAGGATACGGTTGCAAGATACAGACAACCAGCCTAAGCCACAAATGACTACTAGCACCCAAGGTACGTAGATCCGGTCGCGATGACGTTCATCATAGTAGGTCAAAGTGATAGATAGATAAAATGCACTAAGCTACTCCATACTCGACGAAGGCAAGGGATAAACCTAACTGAATCGCGTCGGATAGGGAACGACAATCGACTCACCGTGCTGAACTCCGGCGAGAAATGAATCGCAGCGGCTGTTTGCTAGAGGAAGAACGACTCGACAAATTCCCTTATGCATCTACTCCATACTCGTTCCTTTTGTTGAAAAAATTAGGTTAAGGGGAATGAGAAATATAATGCAAAATAAATAAAAGGGGTAACATTACCCTATTGCCCTTAATGAAGTTAATTTCTCCTTTTTGAATTATTTTTAAATGCCTATTGTGGGAAATATGGTGGCCATAGATTAAGGAAATGGATGGAGGAGATTGGTTCTCATATCTCTTTTGAATCCAATATCTCTTTTGATCCATTCTCTCTCTCTCTCTCTCTCTCTCTCTCTATATATATATATATATATATATATATATATATATATATATATATATATATATATATATATATATATAGTGTGGGTCTGGTGAGAACCCTCCCTATTTGTGAGAACTAAGAACTAATCATAACCTTAGATTTCATTAATTAAATGGTCCAAATTTTTTTTTTCATATATTTTGAAATATAATTTTAGTTTGTTTATTTAATGAAGGTTAAGATTGTAATTTTTATATTTATGGATTTATAGATAAGGCAAGTTTCTTAATATCTAATTTAACTTCTAATTAACATATTAATTAATGTGGATAAATATAGCAACAAACGAATTGATTTAAATAACTTCACATATTATTAATTCCAAAATCTTAATTCATTAAAAAGCTACCATTTAGAATTGTATTTTATCCATAAATATATTCAAAAAAATCTATTTTACTATGCATAAAAGTCTCTTTCATTATGTAAAAAATCCACATTAAAAGTGTATTCAATTATGCATAAAATTTCCGTTCATTATGCATAAATATATCTTGCATTATGCATAATAGTCTCTTGCATATTGCTACAATCATTTTAAGCAAACATAAAATTGCTGGATTTCTAAAAATAAATTATTAATATATGCATAACAAGTTCATATTTGTGCATAACAGACAACTAATATATGCATAAAACTTGTAAAGACAAATTACTAATATATGCATAACTAAGTTTATATTTTTGCATAATAGACAACTACCATATGCATATTACTAATTTTAATTTGGAAGTTTGTAATAACATACTAATAATATATGCATAAGCCAATTAATATTTATGCATAAAATATTAATTATATAACAAAAACTATTATGAATATAGAAGCTTGTATAATAAATTATTAATATTTCTATGACCTTTAAATTGATATATTCACCCATTGTATAAAAGAGAGAGAGACAAAAGTGAATACTTGAGGAAAATGAGGGAGAAAGAAAAATAAGGGAAATGGTTTTAAATGTGGAAAACGGTTCATGCATCCATGAAATAAGGAATGAATTTAATTAATGTTAATGACTAAATTACACATGAGCTAATAACCGCATAGTAATTGCCGAATGGTGGAAATTACCATAAATTCATATATATAAAATTATAATTTTACCCTTCATTAAATAAACAAACTAAAGTTATATTTAAAAATATCTGAAGACAAAATTTAAATCTGGACCATTAAATTAATGAAATCTAAGGCCAAGATTAGTTCCTAGTAGGGTGTGGTTCAAGGGAGATCCACTCTTCATAAGAGATATGAAACCAATCCACACCCTATATATCTTCCAAATCAATGGTCAAGAATAGATTAGATATTTGTAAAGAAAAAAAAATTAGTGGAAAGGGCAAAATTGGAAAAGAAAATACCACAATTTTGAATGTAATTTAGAAACTTTTGAGCACTATTTTGCCTCATTCTTGTGCTTCTGTAACCACGTTCAAGGGCGGTTTCATTCTCATTCTTGAGCGAAATCTGATTTCCGCCACTTCCGAAAAGTAGATTGTTGAATTCCGCCAATTAACAGGTAGGGTTCGAATGAATTCGTTGCCCATTAGAACCCTAGGTGTGGGTTTCTTCAAATTTGAAGTTCTAGAGTTTCGATTGGAGTAGGTTTAGTGTTTCTTGGTAAATTTCTTGAGTTTTGTTCCTCAATTTTCGTAGTTTTGTACTTCGATTTACAATATTCATCGCAATTTTAGGGGATTGAGGTACTGATTCGGCATACAAAAAGATTCGCCTAACGCCTTGTATATATTTTTCCTATATGGCGTGTGGTTCTAGGGTGTGCAAAAATACTTTTGAAAACGATTTCATGCATATATATTTTCGAAGAGATCTGATTTAAGCTCGTTTTGTTTTCGATTTTGATTTGTTTGTAGGCTTTATAGAAATTGGATTTCCATAATTACAAGGACTAAACAGATTGCATTTCAGTGCATGAAAGCATGGGTGAAGGTAATATTTCGAGATTTTCTTGTGAAGAATAGTTTATGAAAAATATCGTGTGCGAAGTAATATGCATGAATTCGATGTTGTGTATGCTTAAAACTGAATGCATTGTGAAGCATGTGTCGGATATGTTTTTTTATTGTTGTTCGAAGTAATATGCATGATTTTGTAGAATAGTATGCATGATTTATATATGATGTATGCAGCCAATGAATGCATTGTTGAGGTTGAAGAGTCTTCTCTGAAAAAATAAGAAGCATGAAGAGTACTTTATAATATACCATGTGAGACTATATGTGATGAACAAATTATAATTCTCGCAAGTGCATGAATCGGTATAGTACCTAATCTAGCAACTCCCGAGGTCGATCTCACAAGGACTCAGTTGGGTTCTAATTATCCTAATTATTTCACTGTCTACTTGGTTCTAAACTGGGTTTGGTTTATTTAAAACTGCGGAATTAAAATAGCAAGAAAGTAAGAAAACAAGTAAAAACGAAGCAAAGTGGATAATGGGTGTGGTTTCAAGATTGATGAAGAGTGCGGAGGTTTAGCAATCACTATGCCTAAGATGATCGATTCATTCCCATTCTCTAGCTAGCATTTATGAATTTATTTTGTTGGCTCATCCACTAAGGCTCTAGGGATTCCGTATGATGGCGGGAGATCTCTAATTTATAATCCTAAGGGTCAATCAAGTGATCATATCATGAACCTAAGGATCGTATCATGCTCAAGGATTTAAGGAACCATCTAAACTATCCCAAACCAATGGTGACAATCTAGACACTTAATTGTAGGTCTAAATAAACAACCGGGTATGATGCGTCATATTATCTATTACCTATATTCTCTATAATTATCTAAGATGATGACCAGTCACATTCAAGAATCATAGAGAAATCAAAAGCATGCTCAACAATTAAGAAACAAAACAATTCATTCATTGAAAAACTAGGGTTTGAATTAATTCATCAAAAACATAGGTCCTGCTAAACCCCCACACAAGGGGATTTAGCCACTCATATTCGTAGGAAAATAATCACAAAAGATGCAAAAATAATCCATAGAATTCAAGTATCAAAAACCCTAAACAAAATTGAGAAGGAATAATACAACCTAGAATCTAGCGGATTGATCCTCGCGCTTGGTTCTCGGGTTGTAGTCTTCAATCTTCGTCTTGAATCTTCAACGGAGGGATGCCTTGGGTGTTTCTCTTCCTTGGAGGGTGGAAAAAGTCGGAATTATGGTGTGTGGTTCGAAGGAAAGAAGTCCGGAAGGGTTTATATAGGTTTCGGGCCGAAAAAATCTATTTTTTGGGCTGTAGACGATGCGGACCGCGGTCCGACCCCTATGGATTTTCCAATTTTTGAGTCAGAACATACCGGACCGCGGTCCAGCACAAATGCGGACCGCGGTCCGACATCTTCGGCCGAACACTTTTTTTCTGCAATGTCGCGTTTTGGGAAAAACGCGATAGATATCTCCTTCGTTAGCCGCTGGATCGCCACGAAACTTTGCCACAATGTTCCTAACACATAGAACTACGATGTGGATGGTGGAGATCGGATTCTAAGATCGTTAGATCCACCTTCCATGCAATTTTCCAACTGCCTTGTTACATGAGCTCCGAAACACAATTTCTTCAACATCCGGCTTCAAATCCTCTTCATTCTTCATCCAAACAACTCCATCTTTGCCAACAATACATCAATGGTCATGGTTTCTTCCATTTTGGTGCCAAATACCACCAAATATGCTCAAAACACGCGAGAAACCTACAAAACCAAAAACCATCGAAAGTATACGATTTCAAGCAAAACAAAAGTTAAAAATGAATAGAAAATGATGTAAATAAGCTTAAAAAGAACACGATGAAATGATATAAAAACAACTCATCAAATCGCCCCAAACCTAAGCTTTTGCTTGTCCTCAAGCAAAGAAACAAGATAAAAGAAAGACTATGACTGAATATAAAAAAGATGAGCATAACAATTCAAGCCCAATTCAATTTTTTTGGAAGAACACATAATTAGCACGTGAAAATCATTCAAACTTGATGCCACATTCAAAACAAAATAGAACATAGAAGTAGAGTAGTCACTCTCTAGAAATTTGTATTACTCAAACACTCAAAGTGTATAAGGGTAAAATCATCACTCAAACTCAACCCTAGGAGAGCGTCTTCATTAGCTTGCAGATTGTCTAATTCTACTCGTAATGAACACAATTCATGGCAAAGATCTCGAAGGTCTTACTTTGGTTGTAATGGGGCTAAGAAATTTAATAAAAAGGTAGGGAAGATATAGGAAAATGACTCATAATGTACGAACAATCAAGGGATCTAGTAGAGCAACCAAATGATAATATATCAAAATAAACCTTTAAAACCAATCACCTTTGAATCACTCATAATCAAACAAATCAAGTCACCCCAAGTTCTCACCCTTTTTTTTTATCATCTCCCAACTCTAACATATGTCATCAATAAACACCCTTTCAATCAAAGTTAGGAGTATATGCACAATTCTCCCATATTCTATCTAATTGTTTACCTGCCAACTCTCTACCAATAATTAGATAAAGATTTCAGTATAACACGGTGTCATCAAGTTCGGTACTAGGCTAGATATAATCAAAATCAATTCACACCAATCTCACTTTTTAGCAAATATTTGTCCCTTGATCACCAAACCCTCACAAGCCTCCATTTCCTCCCACAGCACTAACAACTCTACTAGATCCTCGGTTAAGGCTAGATAGGCTAGGCAATTTAAGTGGAGGTACATGAATAAAAATGATACATTAAGCTCAAAGGGGTTTACTAGGTTGATGTTCAAGGTAGGAATCATATTTAGCTCTGGCTAAAGAACGAGATAGTGCCTAAGATCATATCAATGCCATATACAAAAAGTGTTCAATAAACTTCAAACAGACTTAAAGCAAGTTCTAAATGTTCTCCCTAAAGCGAGTATCACACATGAAAGAAATTGAGACCGACATAGGATTTCGTCAGTTCACAATAGGCTCAAATTCTCACCAAAGGTTTTTGGACTACCATACTTTTACATCCTACATGTCCGAAAATTTTATCATGCTTAAATTTAATTCAACAATGCTTCAGCAAAGAAAAATTTTAAGGCAAGAAATGCATAAACATCAAATAACATAAGTCATAGTAATTCAAATATCAAGTACATGGAGAATCATCATAATCATAATTATACAGATCAAATCAGTAGGGTTCAAGATTCGACATACCCCCCCAAACCTATCTACGAGCTAGTCCCTAGCACGAAAATAGAGTGAAATAAAGAAAATTGGGTAAACGAATCTTCCCTGATGTCTAGGTGATGTCCGATCGATCTACATATGCGAAGCTTGATCTGGCAGGCTCAGATCCAAAGTTAATCCCCACCATATCAGCTCCCCTACTGCTCTGATATAGCTTAGTATGCATTAAAAATCAATAGGTGATGCATATATGTCAATTTTCCTCATCGCCTTTTTTTTTTATAGGGAAAACAATAAATCTAACTAAGAAAACTAGAAAAACTCACACACGTGGGTTGCCTCCCATGAAGCGTTGTTGGTTAGAGTCGTTAGCTCGACTTTGCTGAATCAGATTAGAAACTTGGCGACTTTGGACGCCCGACTACAGCCTTGTCGAACGCCTCCTTCGATGATGCTCCATAGACATCCTTCACATTGAAATTTTTTTTGGTTTGTAGATTCATCAACTTCACCACACCATGTGACAAAACGTCCACCACATGAAATGGTCCGGAGAATGTAGAACTTGGGTATCCTGGAAAAACTCTAGAACCATCGTCATATAAAAGAACTTTAAGACCAGGATAGAGTGTTTTACCCAGTGTGCTCTTCCCACAAGCAGCTTTAGTGCGTTTGACATAGATGGTTTTCTTTGGGAACATGTCTTTTTGATCTTCAACACATTCATCAAAGTTCGGAACACCAACATCAGTTGACTCCTCATCGAATAATGTGTGTATTCCTAATCCATATGTACCATCAAAATCCTTCACTACATCAAATGCAGGCTGCACAAAGTTAACTTCAGCAGTTGAGGCAGTAGTTCCCAATATGGTTGGAGCTAGTGCTTTGAATTCTGTAACCTCCCCCAAGACTTCCATCCTCACGGTTCGTGATGATACATCAACACAAGTCCTAGTGGTTGCCATAAATGGCCTCCCTAGGAGGATAAGCTGGTCAGTTAGCCCTCGAGAAGTATCATCTGCATCAAGAACAATAAAGTCAACAGGAACAATAAACTTATCTACCTTTACCAACAAATCTTCTACAATCCCCATTGGGGTCTTCACCGAGTTATCAGCAAATTGAAGCCTCATAAGTGTAGGCTTCAACGTTTTGTAGACAGAGTAGGGCATGAGGTTGATACCAGCTCCAAGATTTAGCATTGCTCGTGTAACTCTATCCTTTCCCATAGAGATAGTAATGTCGAATCTTCCAGGATCTGCTAACTTGGGCGGTAGAGCCGATATATCAACTACAGCACCCCCTGATTCAAGTGTAGGAAGATTTGTACTCTGCTCGTAATCCTTTTTATTGGTGATGAGCTCCTTGAAGAACTTGGATTGCCTTGGAATACTCTTAATAAGGTCTAAGAGTGGCAGATTGATGTTCACTTTAGAAAGCATATTGAAAAGGGTAGAGAATTGCTTATCTCGCTTGCTTCCTTTCAGACGCCCGGGAAATGGTGGAGGAGGCTTGTATGGGTTACTCACCTTGTGTAAAGTGGGTTTTTCTACATGATCCTTCTCTTTTCCTTTGGTTTGTTCAGTCAAGGCTTCTTCATCCTCTTCAACTACGCCATCCTTCTTGATTTTTTCCTCATGGGGTGAGTCTTCAGGAATATAATCTGGCTTCTCAATCTCCTTGTCATTCCTCAATACGTGGATAGCGTTTGCTTGCTGTGTTTGTCTAGGTAGTTCCCCTTATTGCATTTTAAGCAAAGCAACTTCCCGTGCTAGCTGGCCAAGTTGAGTCCCCAAATTTTTGAAAGTTCCTTCCACGTTCTTGACAGAAGTGGTGAGTGTCTCCATTTGCTCCCTAGAACTCTTCATAAAGGAGTTTAAGGTGTCTTGCAAGATGGCAATGGAATTCTGTTCAACTTCCTCAATCTTTGGCTGAGGGCGAGAAGATGATGTGCCTCCAAAGTTCTACTGTTGATTAGCATTCCTTCCTCCATAATTCATGTAACTCTTAAAGTTGGGATTTTACCCTTGCTGCTTATGGATAAAATTTTGTTGCGGCCTCTGATATTGCTTCTGCTCCTCCCATTCCGGATGTCCTATGTTTTGTCCCCAGTTAGCTTCTTCCTCTTGAAATTGGTTGTGGATGATATTAAACTGGCATTGGGCAGTTGAGTGTTGTGGATCATCACAAATGGTACATACCTCGCCAATCTTCGGGGCTTGTACTTGGGTCCGTTTGAGCTCCTTGATTTCTTGTCTAAGCAGTTGAAGCTCCTTAATAGTATCGTCCGCGTACGCAGCCCGCACATCCTGCGTTCCACGTTGTCTCACACTCTGACTTCTTAATACGGAACGAGCCTTCAACGTCTCACAAAGCTCATGCAATGCACTTGGGGTCAGTGCAAGAATGCCTCCGGAAGCCATGTTGTCAACCATAATCTGACACGGCAAGAGCAATCCATTATAGAAGAACTCATTCAGCATCGCGACCTAGTAATTATGATGTGGACATTGGATGAGGAGTCCCTTGAATCTATCTCAAGCTTCATGGTATATCTCATTATCAAACTGGGAGAAAGTAGCAATCTGCTGCCTCAACTCGTGGCTCTTACTTCGGGAGTAGTATCGCTCCGTGAATGCTTTGAACACGTCCTCCATTGTCCGCAAAGAATTAGCAGGTAGTGTGTTCAACCAATTTTTGGCTTTATCCTTCAGAGTGTAGGGAAACAATCGTCTTCCCAATTGATCAGTAGTGAGCCCGCTGAGAGGAAGAGTCCCTAGTGTAGCATAGAACTCCCTCATATGAGCAAGAGGATCTTCAGTTGCTAGCCCGTAGAAAGATGGTAGCGTATGGTAGTAGATAGGCTTTAGATCATAATTCCTTGCGGTCTCTTCTAGGACGATGCTGGTGGTATTGGCTCCAAGTATCGGCCATGTGTAGTCTCCCTGCAACCTCTCTGGTTCAGGATTGTTCTCAATTCGCTCCATTACAATTTTGTCTTTCTGTTCTCTCCTCGTAACTTGAGTCCCCGCTCTGTGTATGTTATCGAAAAAAGGCGCAAGTTCTGGATTTTGTGACCTTCTACCGTGCATAAACCTATAGAAAACTCAAAGAATAAGACTCGACACAGTAAAAGAAATTAAGAAGTAGAAACAAATTATAATTCTCAAGGATTTAAGGCTAACGGCAACGGCGCCAAAAACTTGATGAACAAATTATAATTCTCGCAAGTGCACGAATCGGTATAGTACCTAATCTAGCAACTCCCGAGGTCGATCTCACAAGGACTCGGCTGGGTTCTAATTATCCTAATTATTTAACTATCTACTTGGTCCTAAACTGAGTTTGGTTTATTTAAAACTGCGGAATTAAAATAGCAAGAAAGTAATAAAACAAGTAAAAACGAAGCAAAGTGGATAATGGGTGTGGTTTCAAGATTGATGAAGAGTGCGGAGGTTTAGCAATCACTATGCCTAAGATGATCGATTCATTTCCATTCTATAGCTAGCATTTATGAATTTATTTTGTTGGTTCATCCACTAAGGCTCTAGGGATTCCGTATGATGGCGGGAGATCTCTAATTTATAATCCTAAGGGTCAATCAAGTGATCATATCATGAACCTAAGGATCGTATCATGCTCAAGGATTTAAGGAACCATCTAAACTATCCCAAACCAAATGGTGACAATCTAGACACTTAATTGCAGGTCTAAATAAACAACCGGGTATGATGCGCCGTATTATCAATTACCTATATTCTCTATAATTATCTAGGATGATGGCCAGTAACATTAAAGAATCATAGAGAAATCAAAAGCATGCTCAACAATTAAGAAATAAAACAATTCATTCATTGAAAAACTAGGGTTTGAATCAATTCATCAAAAACATAGGTCCTGCTAAACCCCCACACAAGGGGATTTAGCCACTCATATTCGTAGGAAAATAATCACAAAAGATGCAAAAATAATCCATAGAATTCAAGTATCAAAAACCCTAAACAAAATTGAGAAGGAATAATACAACCTAGAATCTAGCGGATTGATCCTCGCGCTTGGTTCTCGGGTTGTAGTCTTCAATCTTCATATTGAATCTTCAACGGAGGGATGCCTTAGGTGTTTCTCTGCCTTGGAGGGTGGAAAAAGTCAGAATTATGGTGTGTGGTTCGAAGGAAAGAAGCCCGGAAGGGTTTATATAGGTTCTGGGCTGAAAAAATCCATTTTTTGGGCTGTAGACGACGCGGACCGCGGTCCAACAAAAAAGGCGGACAGCGGTCCGACCCCTATGGATTTTCCATTTTTTGAGTCAGAACATACCGGACCGCGGTCCAGCACAAATGCGGACCGCGGTCCGACGTCTTCGGCCGAACACTTTTTTTCTACACTGTCGCGTTTTGGGAAAAACGCGATATCTCCTTCGTTAGCCGTTGGATCGCCACGAAACTTTGCCACAATGTTCCTAACACATAGAAATACGATGTGGACGGTGGAGATTGGATTCTAAGATCAGTAGATCCGCTTGCCATGCGATTGTCCAACTGTCTTGTTACATGAGCTCCGAAACACGATTTCTTCAACATCCGGCTTCAAATCCTCTTCATTCTTCATCCAAACAACTCCATATTTGCCAAAAATACATCAATGGTCATGATTTATTCCATTTTGGTGCCAAATACCACCAAATATGCTCAAAATGCGCGAGAAACCTACAAAACCAAAAACCATCGAAAGTATACGATTCCAAGCAAAACAAAAGCTAAAAATGAATAGAAAACGATGTAAATAAGCTTAAAAAGAACACGATGAGATGGTATAAAAACCACTCATCAATATGCATGAATGAGTACAGTGGTATGCATGAATAACATGTTTGGTATGCATAAAAATGAATGCAATGTGAAGCATGTGCATGATATGAGTTTTATATTGTAGTTCGAAGTAATATGCATGAATTTGTAGAATGATATGCATGAATTACATGCGATGTATGCATAAGAATGAATGCAATACACAAAGAAATGTGTTTAGGATGAAATGTATTTTTTGCTTTCATATTGTTTCATTTACTATATATTTATTTTTCTTTTCACTGGTTTGCTAAAAATAGGAAGGAAGTATGCATAACAGTGAGTGACTATTTTCATGAATTTGTAGATTGTTTATTAAAATAGTTATGCATAAATAATATTGTGTGTTTGCATGAATTAACTACGAGATATGCATGAAAACATGATGGTTATGTGACTACAAGAAACAAAGTGTTGATTATTTTTGCATACACTCTATATGCATAAATATGTTCTTTTACATGCATGAATATTTTCTTCAATATGCATAAATGTTGTTTTGTATAGAAAAGTTTATAAATTATATACAACATGCAGGAAGTTCAAGATCAAAAGGAAAGAGGAAGGAAAGGGCTTCCTCAGACGAGAAAGTCCCTATAATAAAGTTGGTGAAAAAGGGAATGGAGAAAGAAACCACGAAAATAAAAGGAAAAACAAAGGTGCTACCATAACCAAAAGAAAAAAAAAAGAATGATGTGCCTCAGAGGCAGCTAAATGGAAAAGAAAAGAAGAATAGTGATGATGTTCAAGCTGGGCAACCAAAACAAAAAGGAAAAAAGCAGAAGATTGATGATGCAGTGAACAAATTGACAATTCGATATTGTGCACATGCCCTAATGGAAGCCATAAGCAAGATGAATGATGCACAGGTAGCAATGGTAAGGCGTATGGGTTTTGGGGTAGTATTGGACTTAAATGTAAGTAGGTTACCAAAGCAAATGTGTTATTGGGTAGTTGACAACTACGACCCAAAAATATCCGAACTTGTAATATCGGATGGTAGGAGAATTGATGTGAATGAGTTTGATGTTAGTCGGGCTTTTGGGTTTCCTAGGGAGGAGCTAGTTATAAGGACCAAAACATTTAACGAACGAAGTGATGTAGTGCATGAATGGGTAGCGCAATTCACTAGAACATGAATTGCTGAAAATTGTCATAAGATTACGGAGAACCATGTCACTGCCGCAATGATAGATGATAAGAGTGCTTGTAAAATGTTTAGGATGAAATTCATTGTCTTGCTTTCTAGTTCTCTTATTCAATCCACAACGCATGGATACATTTATCCTTTTTTTTTCCTGATCCTTTGGAGGAACAAAGTGATACAATGCACTGGAATTGGTGTGAGTTGCTAATCTGCTGCCTTATTGAAAGCACGCGGACGTGGAAAGAATGCAAAACCAAACCATTTTGCGGCCCATCACTCTTCCTACTGGTATGACTACTATAGGAGTTTATGCATATATTGAATATAGTTTATGCATACTAGGTAACACTTTCATGCAAATATGTCTTTTTCCAGGTCTTTTATGTGGATCGGGTGGTCATGTTCAATCAGTGCGTGGAGAGGCACCTTCCCTTGATAATTAATTGGGATAAAGTTGGATTGAGGAACCGGCAACAGATAGAGCTGGTGAATGGAGGATTTGGTGAGGGCGCATATTAGAACCAGTACATCTTGCGAGTTTGGATGAAGGAAATCAGAATAATTTATCGGATAGGGCACACACCAGGCGTGAAGTGGGGGGTTCTTCAACAGTTGAAGAACCGTCGTTGAAGTATTCTTCGTTGGTCATAAAACAGGCTGAACTGGTAGCAAGGGAGATGGTTAAATTGATGAAGCTGATTGAGGAAGCACCAACTGAGCTGTTTAACAATAATTCGTTTAAGAAAACAGTAGATGCGGCTTCGAGGATGATTACATGTGGTGTTCCAAAAATGGTATCGTTGGTTGAGGAACCGATTGAAGAGGAAGATGGGGAATTATGTAATTCGGAACCAGTAAAGGAAGCCATGTTTGCCATAGACACCACGAGGCTTATGGTGAAGAATTACATGGATGACTTACCTAGTTACAGCTTGGGGATGACACAGGTTTTCCGGCCTACTCAGCTTGATAAGGTAAAACAACCTATCATAAACCATGGCTTGTATATTGTATTTGGTGTTGAAGGGGATTTTGAAAGAAGATAACACAGGGTCTGCGGCAACTCGGCAAAAACAAAATGTTGCCAATCAATCTTCAGAACTAATTCCGGACAAAAATGATTCAAAAATAGGTGAGGCAAATGAGGCAATAGCTGGGGATGTCACAAGCATAAATGAAAAGCATGGTACTAGTGAGAAAGAGGCAATTCCTATCAACATGTAATTATTAGACAACTTTCAAAATATTTGAGTTAGTAATTATATTGTTAAAAGAAACTTGTCAAGTTCTTACTACCAGCAAAATGTGGGTGATCAAACCAACGAAGGCATTCATTTTCAAGGCAACGATGATGATATTGAACAACAACAGGTTAGTTTGTTACTTTGGAGTATTTATTTCATGTATATGCATAATATTGGTTACGTATATGCATGAATGATTAATTGGATAAGCACTAAATAAAATCTCCAATAAACATATATATATAACTAAATTTTTATTGTGCATAATTTATAGATGGCTTGTGCTTTAATGCTGTACTTTTCATGCATATGAATTTATCGGTTGCAATATCTACATAAAATTTGCATGGATCAACCCGTATATGGATTATGAAGAAGTAGTTCTTGCATATGTAATTAATAAGTTATGCATACATAGGGATTGATTCATGCATATAGTTTCCATGATGTTTAACTTCTATTGATAAAAAATTTCAAGGGTGGCAATGATAACGAGGAACATGAAGTAGAATCTGTTTCCGAAGATGGGGGTAAAGGGAGTCCAAAACCTGCAGTAAAATACATACGAAGCTTACTAATTGTACATCTTAACATTTATAAATTGACTGTATACTGTTTATGATTTATAATATCCAGATTACAAGCAGAATGCCTTGTCGGAAAAAAAAATCTTCAATGAAAAGTGCAAAGGCAAAGAAGTCATCGTACATTATGCTTTATGTGGATCCTTTGAAAAATTTGACAAAAATGGAGATTACAATGTGTTGGTTCAGCACATTTGTGGCTGATGATGATTGGTATCGTTTAACTAAACTCAATTTGTAAACTGTTATCTTCTTCAATATGTAGTAATACCTTCTTTATCTTTGTTGCTTTTGCAAGTCTGCTATTTGATTGGAAAGATATCAAGATTTATGCAAAAAAGATGCAGAGCATGAGGCAAAACAACTGGGTCGATAATTTGATAATTGATGCATGGAGTGCTATTCTAAACGACAAGGAGCAAGTTAAGTCAGATGAATCACCACTTCGGTTTTTTGCTCCATTGACAGTACGCATACTTGAATTAAATTATGAATTTCACATGTTTATGTCGATGAAGAAATATTCATTAAGAATGTGTAAGGACCACAGAGGGGAACAGTTGTTTGTCCTGAGAAAGGCATTGATGCATTTAAGAAGCAAAGAATTTTCAACCTTGGAATGGCAAAGACTCTGACAGCCCATAAATATGCAAATCTGAATAAGATCTAAATGGTAATCACATTTATACCAAATCTTGCACTTCCTTTTATGAACAATATGATGTAAAATATTTATTCTTATGCAGTATGTTTTCCCAATTGAAAACGAGGGATGCTACTACATGATCTTTTTTGATTTGAGGATGAAGAAGACTTTCATAATTGACAACACAACTGTTCACAAAAGCATTGATATGAAAGTGAAATATGGCAACATACCAAATGATTTAGTGAGCAAACGTTGCATTATTATTTTTTGTGGTTTGGCCATTTTGAAATTGGTCTCTAATATAGTACAAATGCTCAATATTGTTTCATTCTTAGACTTTACTGCTGCAACGATACGTGAGTAAGATGAAATACACGAGCCGAGCAAAAATGGTTGAGAGGTGCTAGATAGAAATGATCATTCCAGATTGGGGGTACCAATCAAAAGTTCTAGATTCATGTTTGTATTGGTAAGCATGATATTATTGTACTGTATGCATGAATATTGTAAAAGGTATGCATAAAACCCTGTGGGCAACCAAAAAATAAATCTGAAGGATTTCTTTCAGGTGTGTATTTGGTGAGGCACATGGAGACATTCAAGGGTGACGAAAGAAACTAGGACACTGGATTTTCAAGGAAAGGTGTTGGGAGATGATTCAGCAGTAGATTGTTTAGAAGATTTGGCTGATCCCAAAACCCTAATTTGATAGGTGAACCATTTCGTTATAATAGTAACGCCTTGGTCTCTGAGAGTTTCAGACTCAGTAGACTTTCCTTCAGCATGGTCCAGGCTCGGAGTTCTGTTTGTTGATCTCTCAGCAGACTATCCGCCTCAGTACAATGAAGTGAAGACTCAGTAGTGATGGACTCAGCAGAAGCAACATACTGAGAGATGTTCAGATTCAGTAGTGCTGGACTCAGCAGGAGCAGCATACTGAGAGGTGTTCAGATTCTGTAGTGATGGACTCTGCAGGAGCAGCATACTGAAAGAGTCAGTAGAACTGGACTTAGATGAGCAGTTCACTGAACTTAGAGTCGACCTTCAGTAGAGTTGGACTCAACAGGAGTATACTACTGAACCCCAGGTCAGACTCAGCAACGGCCTAACAGTCTCCTTGATTGTCAGATGATTTTATATGTTAAGTCAGTAGAGTCATACGAGGTAATCAGAGAAGTCAGCTTCAGATCTGCCTAGAAGTCTCTTTGTCTCAACTACTTTCTACACCTCGACCAATGACAAGCAGCCAGCAGTCAAAGTTCTGGTAAAAACTGCAAGTCAACTACTTTCCTGAAATGGAGGAAAAGACTCTGCACGATTTCTAAAAGAGTCGTTAGCTACCCAAAGAGTGTGACACATGGACAGTTCGTCTCCAACGGATCTATCCATAGCTCACCTCTATAAATAGAGCGAAAATCAAGCTTAATATAATCAAAGCCTCTAGTATCCAAGTGATAGAACACGAACCCAGAGAGATTATTCCTCATTGTTCATCACTCTAGAAGCCTTTCCCTCTAACCTAAGCTCCATTGAAATATCCATAGCGTAGACCCGAAGGAGTTCATATTTTGAATTGTTCTTATTGTTAAGAACTTCTTCATCGTTGGAGAATTTGTCAAAGTTTATAGTTTGATCCTTGTAAACTGGGACTTGCTCAGTATAATCTTCAAGGCCGTGTTTGTCCAGTGCACAAACCAACTGAGACTAACTCAGTATAATAAAATAGCCTCCTGATCTTTTCAGGACAGTGGACGTAGGATTGTTTGATATCCGAACCACTTTAAAACCACTGTGTTCATTTATTGTTCATACTGAAAGCTGTTTTACAAAATCATACAACAGAGTTTCAGCAAAGCTTAACTGAGTGCACTAACCTACTGAAACAGTTTTAATAAAAACGTTTTCAACTCAACTGAATCGGACCTACACTATTCCGCACGCTACTGAACTCTTACTGAACGGTATTGAGTTCCATCACCTTCCACAGATGGAATCCTTCAGCTCTTGCACATGGACTTGTTCGGTCCAGTCTCTCATGTGACAATCAGAGGCAAGAAGTATGCTTTAGTGGTCATTGATGACTACTCGTGCTACACATGGGTCATATTCAATGCCAACAAGTCTGACGTCAAAACAGAGTTGTCTACGCTTCTGAAAAGGCTCAGTGTCGAGAAGAACACCGAAATCAAAAAGATTCGTTCAGACAGTGGAACAAAGTTCCTGAATTCAACGGTGGAAGAGTTCTGCAAAACTGAAGGAATAGAGCATGAGACGTCTGCTGCACGCACGCCTCAACAAAATGGGATTGCTCAAAGAAAGAATAGAACACTCAAAGAAGAACAAAAACCCTGCTCGGAGACTCAGGACTCCCATCTAAATTCTGGGCTGAAGCGACTGAGACTGCATGTTATACTCAGAATAGATCACTACTGACCAAGCAACATCAGAAGAAACCATATGAACTATGGAACAGCAGGAAGCCTTTCTTATCTTATTTCCATATTTTTGGGTGTTCGTGCTTTATCCACAATAATGGAAAGGATCACTTAAAGACTTTTGATAGCAAGTCAGACTAGGGAGTCTTCTTAGGATACTCCCGGGTCAACAAAGCCTTCAGAGTTTTTAACTATCTGACCCTTTGTCTGGAGGAAAGCCCTCATGTTGTCTTTAATGAGTTTGCTACTGAGAATAGGAGCAGGAACTCAAATTCAGAATCTGAGGACATCAGTAAATAGCTACAAGATCTAAGCTTAAAGGATAATGTTGAAAAGATCCAACTTTGTTGGGATGATGATTCAGAAGAGGAAAATGAAGTCAACACTACTGAATCACAGCCAACAACAAACGTAGTTGAGCCGATTGATTCTACTGAACAGAATCAATCCCAGGTAACTCAGGTCGATGAAGAAACCCAAGTGGTAACTGAGACTTCTACTGAGAATAACAACTCAGGAGGAACAAATGACGTTCCTGAGCTTAATGCCCTTGAACCTGGTGACTCAGTAGACCAAACTGTTGTCACTGAATTGCTTCAATCTCAGAATAGTACAACTAAAATGCCTAACTCACCTACTATTTGTGTTGAACAAATTTCAGATGAAGAGATAAGACATCGTCAATCGTGGCTGGATGCTCACTCTTCAGACCTTATCATTAGAGATTCTTCAGCAAGTGTAAAGACAAGATCCAGATTCTGTCAGGGAGAAAGTGCTCTATATTCCTTCTTCTTGTGTACTGAAGAACCTCAGTCAGTTGAGGACGCGCTTAAAGATGCTGACTGGATCACTGCCATGCAAGAGGAGCTGAATCAGTTCACTAGGAACGACGTATGGGAGCTTGTTGACAGAGCCTGACATCAACACGTGATCGGAAAAAAATGGGTCTTCAAGAACAAGCACGATGAAAATAACGCTATAGTAAGGACCAAAGCTAGACTCATGGCAAAAGGCTACTGGCAAGCCGAAGGGATAGATTTTGACGAAACGTTCACTCCAGGTGCAAGATTGGAGGCAATCAGACTATCCCTTGCCTACGCAACACATCAACACTTCAGAGTATATCAGATGGATGTGAAGTCAGCGTTCCTAAACTGCGTACTGAAAGAAGAAGTCTATGTAGAACAGCCTCCCGGCTTTCAGCAGGGACATCAAGTGTATAGACTCAGAAAGGTTTTGTACGGGTTAAAACAAGCACCCAGGGCTTGGTACGATACCCTGTCTGAGTTTCTTCTTCAGAAAGGTTTTCAGAAAGACACAGTGGATCGTACTCTGTTTAGCATTCGTCTAGACGACATTAAATTCGGTTCGAAGAATGTCATTATGTGTCAGCAGTTCGAGAAAATGATGAAGGACAAATTCGAGATGTTGATGATGGGAGAGATGAATTATTTCCTCAGATTTCAAGTCAACAATCAGAGAAGGGAACGTTCATCAATCAAGGCAAATACACTCGAGACTTCATCAAGAAATTCGGTTGCACATCCGGCAAACCATCAAGATCCCAATGAACACGAATATGAAAATCGATCTTGACAAAGATGGAGTATCAGTAAACAATCAGATAGGCTATTCTGAGGCTGCTGAACTCAGCTCCCTCGACGACTTAAGGGCGGCTATGCTGATGATTAGGACCCACCCAGTGATGCAGGCCTTGAGAAGCCTAATTTGGCTGATCCCAAAAACCCTAATTTGATAGGTGAACCATTTCGTTATAATAGTAACGCCTTGGTCTCTGAGAGTTTCAGACTCAGTAGACTTTCCTTCAGCATGGTCCAGGCTCGGAGTTCTATTTGTTGATCTCTCAGCAGACTATCCGCCTCAGTACAATGAAGTGAAGACTCAGTAGTGATGGACTTAGCAGAAGCAACATACTGAGAGGTGTTCAGATTCAGTAGTGTTAGACTCAGCAGGAGCAGCATACTGAGAGGTGTTCAGATTCTGTAGTGATGGACTCTGCAGGAGCAGCATACTGAAAGAGTCAGTAGAACTGGACTTAGATGAGCAGTTCACTGAACTTAGAGTCGACCTTCAGTAGAGTTGGACTCAGCAGGAGTATACTACTGAACCCCAGGTCAGACTCAACAACGGCCTAACAGTCTCCTTGATTGTCAGATGATTTTATATGTTAAATCAGTAGAGTCATACGAGGTAATCAGAGAAGTCAGCTTCGGTATCTGCCTTGAAGTCTGTATGTCTCAACTATTTTCTATACCTCGACCAATGACAAGCAGCCAGCTGTCAAAGTTCTGGTAAAAGCTGCAAGTCAACTACTTTCCTAAAATGGAGGAAAAGACTCTGCACGATTTCTAAAAGAACCGTTAGCTACCCAAAGAGTGTGACATGTGGACAGTTCGTCTCCAACGGATCTATCCATAGCTCACCTCTATAAATAGAGCGAAAATCAAATTAAAGAAATAGAGAACACATGAAACATACGAGCATCGAGCGAACAAGTCACAAGTTTTCCGCAAGAACTTCAGTGAAACACTCAACGCGAAAGGCAACTACTTTGCTTTAGGGAACCAAGCTTAATAGAATCAAAGCCTCTAGTATCCAAGTGATAGAACACGAACCCAGAGAGATTATTCCTCATTGTTCATCACTCTAGAAGCCTTTCCCTCTAACCTAAGCTCCACTGAAATATCCATAGCTTAGACTCAAAGGAGTTCATATTTTGAGCTGTTCTTATTGTTAAGAACTCCTTCATCGTTGGAGAATTTGTTAAACTTTATAGTTTGATTCTTGTAAACTGAGACTTGCTCAGTATAATATTCAAGGCCGTGTTTGTCCAGTGCACAAACAAACTGAGACTAACTCAGTATAATAAAATAGCCTCCTTATCTTTTCAGGATAGTGGACGTATGATTGTTTGATATCCGAACCACTTTAAAATCGCTGTGTTCATTTACTGTTGCATTGATTTACTGTTCATACTGAAAACTATTTTACATAATCATACAACTGAGTTTCGGCAAAGCTTAACTGAGTGCACTAACCTACTGAAACAGTTTTAATAAAAACGTTTTCAACTCAACTAAATCGGGCCTACACTATTTCGCACGCTACTGAACTCTTACTGAACGGTATTGAATTCTGACATCAGTCAGCTAGCAGACCTCAGTATAGTCAGTCACTCTGTCCACGCGATCCAAGACAGCTTGCCTGGTCTACTGAAATTATTCAATAGACAACCTCCTTAATTGGACTGTTCGCGTTTTAAGTTGAGAAAGTTTTCAGGTGTATTCACCCCCCCCCCCTACACCTGAACATTTATCTCGGGACTAACAAAAGGTATCAAGCAGATCTAGCTTGTTGGTGCCGAGAATAAATGTTCAGGTGTAGGGGGGGTGAATACACCTAAAAACCGATTTCTCAACTTTAAACGCGAACAGTCCTTTTCAAGAGAGTGCCATACTGAACAAGTTCAGTAGACCAAATAAACTATTCTAAATCGCGTGGCAGAGTGACTGACTTTACTGAGGCATGCTAGCTGACTAGAGTCAGAATTCAGTACCGTTCATATAAATTTCAGTAGTGCGGAAATATGTAGGCCCAAATTCAGTTGAGTTTAGAAAACGTTTTTAATAAAACAATTTCGAGTATATTAGTGAAGTCGATTAAGCTTGCTGAAACTTAGTTGAATGATTTGAAAGATATTTTCAGTATGCACAGTAATCAATGCAATAGTTAAAACAGAAAAACGAACACAGAACACAGGCGTTTTTAAAGTGGTTCGGATCCAACAATCCTACGTCCACTGTCCCGAATGATCAGGAGGCTATGTATTATACTGAGATAGTCTCAGTTGGTTTGTACACTGGAACAAACACTGGTCTTGAGATTTATACTGAACAAGTCTCAGTTTACAAGGTATCAAACTAAGTGTTTGAAAAACTCTCCAACTATGAAGGAGTCCTTTACAATAATGATCAATTCTGATATGAACTCCTTCATCTAAGCTATAGATATGATCAGCTGAGCTTAGGTTAGAGGGATAGGGAACGAGAAAGTGGCTTCTAGAGGGACGAACGGCTAAGTATAGACTTGGGTTCGTGTTCAGTCGCTTGGATACTAGAGGATTTATAATTCGGGTTCAGCTTGGTTCCCTATGAGCAGGTATGTTATCTTTCTCCGGAGATTACTTCTTCGAACTTCTTGCGGAAGACTTAGGATGTTTTTGTTGCTCGTGAATACTCGTGTATGCTTGTCTGTATCGTGTTGATCGTAGGTTCATTCTCTCGAGCTTCAATTTTGAATTGTATCCCTCTATTTATAGAGCAGAGACATGGATAGATCCGTTGGAGACGACGATCCATGTGACTCTCTCCTTTTTGGTAGCTAACGGCTCTTTCAAAGAATTTGCATAGTCTTTTCCCTCTTTTCCTGGAAAGTTGTTGACTTACAGCTTTAATCAGAATATGGACAACTGGCTGCTTGTCATTGGTCGAGGTTCAGGAAAGTAGGTGAGACAGAACAGACTTCAAGGAGATCTGAAGCTGACTTCTCTCTTCCTCGTATTGACTCTGCTGATTTGACTTTAGAGAATCCTGACAGTCAGAAGACTGCCCAGCCATTGCTGAGTCTGATCTATACTCAGTAGCATGCTCCTGTTGAGTCGGCTCTACTGAAGATCAACTCTGAGTTCAATGAACTACTCCTGCTGAGTTCAGTTCCAGTGACTCCTTTCAGTATACTGCTCCTGTTGAGTCTAGTATTACTGAGTCTTCTACTTTTGGTACTGAGGCAGGTAATCTACTGAGTGCCTGAACCAGATGAAGAGTGTCTACTGAGTCTGAAACCTCAGAGACAGAATAGAACACATTACAACAGAATGGTTCATCAACCAAGATAGGGTTTTGGGATCTTCAAATCTTCAGCAAATATTCAGAGCACAGGGCTACTGATTTATGTCTCAACTGATTGTGAGAAGACTGAATCATCTCCCAACATTTTCCCCCTATTTGATGATGCCAAAATCTAACACTATGACTTATCAGAAACAGAGCTCCTTACAAGTATTACAAGTAGAATCAGTGGAATTGTTGTTCAATTCCTAGACTACTGAGGGAATCAGGAAAGAACTATCAGAACCTATACAGAAAAACTAATCAGCACTTTCTCCCTGTCCAACAATATTTCCCCCATCCAAGCAATCTAACAGATCAAAATCTAACTAAGTAAAAACTGACATAATATATAAGTTTAGTGAGTGTGTGAGTCAGTAATCACTTGAGTGATTCTGTGTGTTAAGCCTAAAAACAAACAAGCCATATAGATAATGAGGAATTGTCAGGGCCAAACAACAGTAATGTTTTATATATATGAAGAAGTTCAGTACAGATACATCAACTGCTATTCTAAGAAAAGACAGAACAGAATTTACAAGAAACACAGAAGCTAACTATCATCTGAACTGCTTAATCCTGTCTTTGAAGTCCTTTGATTTAGATTCAAGAAGGGGCAGTCCATACATTCTATAGGTGATCTTCCTCAGCTTCAGTATCTCTGAAAAGTCAGCAGGATCATCTTCTTCTAAGCATTTGGGTTCAGCAGCATCTTTGATTTCTTTCTTAATCACTCCATAGTGAACAGAGCCATCTAGTTTCAGTGGGGGGAGGCATGATTCTTGGAGCTGGGACTCTGACAACGATCTTGTCTGCTATGGCCTTCTGAACTCTAGCAAATATCTCTGGGTCGGTCCTCAGTAGCTATTCAGCAAATGCGACAGATTTGTGCTTTTCAGGCCAGTATCTCCAGAAGTAATATCTCTTGACGTAATCAGCCTTCAGTGACTCCCACCTTTGAGTTCTTTCCCATGGCATCTATTCATCAACTCTTGGTCACTTGTGGAGTTTGAGGTCAGTAGGCTTCCTGAATCTTCTGTATCAGTAAGGAATGTCTGCCTTTTCAGGAATCCTCTGGCTTGCTTCTTTTTCAGCTTTCAGCCTCAAAGCTTCTAAGTCTGCTAGTCCGAGTCTTTCTCTAGCTGCTTCTATCTGCCTTGCTTCTTCTCCTCTATAAAGATATCTCTCCATCTGAGCCCAAATTTCTTGCATTTCAAGCACTTGTTTCTTCGAGGGGACATAGGAGGGTACATGACGTTCTTCTTCTGAATCAGCAGGTGTTGTTGATTTTTCTCTTGAAGTGCCCTACTGACCAGTTGTCTGCTGCTGTTCTTTTTTCTTGTCTTTCTCCTTGTCTACCTCATCACTCAACTTGAGAGTCCTTGGAGGCGGTCTCGGTCCAGTCTTTCTGCCACCTGCTGGAGCTTTTGTTTTGCCTTTGGCTGGCTTCTTCTTTGGCTTGTTTACAGCCTCAGCCTTAGCTATTTCTCTGGCTAATTTCTCGTCCGTAGCAATCTGAGCTTCTTCCTCCGGAGTAATATACCTTTTAGGTCCTTTCTTTTTAGAAGGAGGGGTTGGAAGCTTCAGAATCTTCTTACCTTTTCCGGCAATTGGAGGAGGCAGAGGAACCTCTTCCTCTTCTGCATACTCAGCAATTTCTTTAATTATGTCAGACGTTGTTTGGGTCACCTGAGTAGCAGAGTCTTTAGGTCCTGAGCCGCTTGGGCCGGTCTCAGCAGACACTACATCGCCTGCTGCTGAGACACCCTAGGCCTCACCAGATTGAGTAGAGGGACCAGTGGGAGCAGTAGTTTGCTGACTCTGAGTTGCTCCTGCCACTGTCCTCACTCCTCTTGGTACTTTCAGTACCTTCCCTTCTTGTATCTTCAGTTTTCCTTCCCCCTTTTTGGCATCAACAAATACGCCAGGGGTGGGAACAGATACCTTCTTGTCCAGACTCTTGTATGCTGCTGATAAATCATCCAAGGCATACTGTAGCTTTGTTAGTCGTTCATGCAGCTCGTTCCTCTCTTTAGTAAGTTGATCGATGTACTTCTTGTGAGAGGCGTCTGCTGCTGTCTGGATATCCTGCAACTATTTATCCACTCTCTCTTCTATTGCCTTCCGAATAGATTTGAGTCGGAGATCGGAGGCCTGAGAGATGGAAGAGACTGATTCAGTATGAGCTGTCTGGGCGGCCTTATAATCTTCAAGAAGTTTTGCTTGGCCAGCCTGAATCAGCTTCAGTTGCTCTTCAAAGTTGGCTCGTTGGGTGGCGAGTGCGTCATTCAAGATCGTGGAGAAGTCAGGGGCAAGCGCGTTCTGAATGGTCGTTCTGAGCCCCTTGATCTCTGCACTCTGAGCCTGAGTGGTCTGCCTCCACGTCTTGTGGATGGCGCGGGCGAGGAGTCGGTTCTGAGTCCCTTGACTCCTTAAGGCCCTGGCCACTGACTTCGAGCGTCGGCTTTTCGGGTTGGGCGCTACCTCGAAAGCAGATTCAAGAAGCAGCTACGAAGGTTCTGCTGATTTCGAGGTACCAGCCGCTGACTGACCTGGTCCAAGGATGCTGAGAGATGGTTAAGCAGTAGATGTGGGAGCATCCTTGTCCAGTTGAGTTCCCTCATCAGGCTTCTCAGGGCCTGAATCACCGGGTGGGTCCTGACCATCGGGGTCAAAACCGTCTGAGGGTGCCGATGCTGAAATAGGTTGGCGGTCGTTCAGCATGGCTAGCATGGCAGCCCTCAAATCTTTCAAGGAACATATATCAGATAGCTCGGAGTAGCCAATTTTGTTCCTTATCATCAGCTCCGCCTCATGGAGCTGTTCGCAGGAGTGATGTTTGATGAGTCTGTTCAGAGTAGACCACTCCTGGAATCGGATTAGCATGTGGAGCCTAGCCTGCCTTGCCAGAGTGACCAGATCGCTATGGCTGGCTATCTCCGGAATCCGTTCAGCAATCTCTCAGGAGGCTCTAGATTGCAGAGCTGAAGCCTCTATCCCGATGGATTCTGACTCAGAAGCAGTCTTCGAATCTTCAACTTCTATGGGAGACGGCTGCTTCTTAGCAGAAGGAATGTTGCTCAGTGGTGGAATATCCAAGGGGCTCTGAGAGGTTGGAATTGGTTCAGCTTGGACCCCTTGGTCCACTGTCTCGCCGCGTTCAGTGGAGACGGCCTTCTCCAGTGACGGAGTCTTTTCGGACCAGACTCATCCCTCAACTGTAGAGGTGGGTCAACCACTACCTCTGGCACTACTTTCGGTACGACTAACTGACTTTCTTCAGCCTCTTAATCGGAGTCTTTGGAGTAGCCTTAGGAGGGGACCTCTTCTTTGTGGGAGTGGAGGTCTTCTGAGCTCCTGTCTTGGGATCAGTAGGCCCTGATCCTATCTGCTGAAGGGCTGCTGCCCTGCTCTGGAAGCGGACCTTCTTTGGATTGAACTACTGCTTGTCAGCATATATGATATTGTCCGCTCCGCAGAAGTCCTCTATCATTACTTATAGCTTCAGTCCATATAATAATTTTCCCTTCACAGCAAGGCAAAAATTTGTCTTGTCGAATTTTGCGGACTGTGTTATGAATTCTTTCAGGAAGAATTCGGTTCAATTGATCTTAGCTCGATCATGAATGGCCATCATCAACTGAATCTTCGGCCTTGACACTTGATCAAAAGACCCGGCCTGACTCGTCAGCAACTGAGTCACTATGTAGGCCAACGCTCTATACCGAGGAAGCATGGCATTCTTCGGGAATGCTGCTCTAAACGAAGTTGGCTTTCCGCATAATATCTCAAGATATTCATCCATCATATCATCCTTGTAGCCCGCGGTGCTGAATCCTGAACTGGGAAGTTGGAAGCTTCTCTGAAGAGCTTCTTTGATCAACATCGTCTTAATCTCAGAAACTGCACGGGAGGGATCGCCAACTGAATGGACGACGAATCTGCATCGGATATCGCCCTCTACTGATTCCGAGTTCAGATAAAGCTCAGCAATCTGGCGCGGGAGGAAGTACGATGGCTTCCTCGACAGAAAGCCCTCTAGGTCGGTCGCACTAAGAGCGTCGAAGATATCCTCCAAGTATTCAAGCTCACAGGCGTCAAACTCCATCATGGGTTTGCACCAGACGCAGTCCTTCTCAAGGATTTCTTGCATATCCTTTGGAACGATAACTTCTCTGCCTGCCATATTCAGTAATCTACAAGAACAAGAAATCAGTATCGAACGAAAAAATATTGAAATTAACATATACGATACTGAATGATCATGAAAAGTTTACCAACAATTTTCTGAGAGTTTTGAAAATGAGTTTTGCAAGGAGGCAAGGCTTTTCTCAGAAAAACACGAGGGTTCGAAAATATGCAGAGTAAAATGGCGGTTTCTAAACTTTGAACGTGTTTATATATGTTAAAGAAGATGAACAGTTAATAATCCACGGTTCAGTTTGAAATAGCTTTTGAGATAGACGGCTAGGATTCAATGTTATAAAATAGGTAATGATCATTTTAGCCGCCTAAGTCAAAATACAGTTGTAAATAGCCAAAGAAGTAACTTGATACGACAAGCATTAAATGCGCCGCAAAGTTCAGCATACTTTACATAAAATGTCATGTATTTAATGTAAACCGTTATATTAAATGACATTTTCTAAGGCATTGAATACGAAGCTGAATCTGAGTCATAAATGCACAGAATATTTCATTGGCTACTAAGTAGAGATACGCAAACCTGTCAGCTGAACATCGTAGTCAGCTGATACCTCATGTAGATGGTTGCTGAGTCTCTACGTACTGAATTTACTCAGTACCGAGAGTGAACATTCCCCCTTGTTGAATCCTCCTCTCCTGAATCCATTTACTGACTGGTGTTAGTAGGGTCCAGCAGACGTAGCTCTATTGGAAGTTCTCTGAATCTAGCTTCAGCTAGAGGCTTGGTCAGTATATCTGCCCTTTGGTGGTCAGTATGGATCTTTTCCATCCTGATATCCTTCTTTTCGACATGATCGCGAATGAAATGATGTCTGATGTCCACATGCTTGCATCTTGTATGAAGTACATGAATCTGAGTGATTGCAATTGCACTGGTGCTGTCGCAGAAGATCGACACTTCATATTGAATAACATCATAGTCGAGTAGCTGCTGTCTCGGCCAAAGGATTTGGGCGCAACAACTTCCGGCAGCCATATATTCAGCTTCAGTAGTTGACGTCGCTACTGAATGCTGTTTCTTTGAAAACCATGAGATCAGCTTACTGCCAAGGAACTGACACGTTCCAGAAGTTGACTTTCGGTCAATTCTACATCTTGCATAGTCAGCATCAGAATAACCGGTTAGTTCAATATTATCATCTACTGGATACCATAAACCCATGTCAGGTATTCCTCTGAGATAGCGGAGAATCTTCTTTGCTGAGTCCATGTGACTCTGCTTAGGATTCGCCTGAAATCGAGCTCAGACACCTACAACATAAGTTATGTCAGGTTGAGTAGCTGTTAGATATAATAAAGCACGAATAATAGCACGAAATTTAGTATGGTCTACTGATACTCCCTCTTTTTCAAGATCGATTTTCATGTTCGTGTTCATCGGGATCTTGATTGGTTTGTCGGATGTGCAACCAAACTTTTTGATGAGGTCTCGAGTGTATTTGCCTTGATTGATGAATATTCCCTTCTCAGATTGTTTGACTTGGAAACGGAGGAAATAGTTCATCTCTCCCATCATTGACATCTCGAACTTGTCCTTCATCATTTTCTCAAATTGCTGACACATGATGACGTTCTTCGATCCAAAGATTATGTCATCTACGTAGATCTGCACAAGTAGAATGTCATCTTCCAGTCGAATGCTGAATAATGTGCGGTCTACTGTGCCTTTCTGAAAACCTTTCTGAAGAAGAAACTCAGATAGGGTATCGTACCAAGCCCTGGGTACTTGTTTTAACCCGTACAGAGCCTTTCTAAGTCTGTAGACCTGATGCCCCTGCTGAAAGCCGTGAGGCTATTCTACATAGACTTCTTCTTTTAGCACGCCGTTCAGGAACGCATACTTCACATCCATTTGATAAACTTTGAATATCTCATGTGTTGCGTAGGCTAGGAATAGTCTGATTGCCTCCAACCTTGCGACTGGAGCCAAAGTTTCATCGAAGTCTATTCCTTCAGCTTGACAGTAGCCTTTTACCACGAGTCTTGCTTTTTTCCTTACTATAACGTTGTTTTCATCTCGCTTGTTCTTGAAGACCCATTTAGTTCCAATCACATGTTGATGCCGGGGTCTGTCAACAAGCTCCCATACTTCGTTTCTCGTGAACTGATTAAGCTCCTCTTGCATAGCTATGATCCAATCAGCGTCCTTAAGTGCATCCTCAACTGACTGAGGTTCTTCAGTAGACAAGAAACATGAATATAAAACGCTTTCTCCTTGACAAAATCTGGATCGTGTCTTTACGCTTGCTGAAGGATCTCCAATAATCAAATCAGAAGTGTGTGCCCACGATCTACTATGTTTCAACTCTTCATCTGAAATTTGTTCAACACAGATAGTAGGTGAATTAGGCATTTCAGTCGTACTATTCTGAGATTGAACCAATTCAGTTACAAGAGTAGGGTCTACTGAGTCACCAGGTTCAGGGGCATTTAGCTCAGGAACTTCATTTGTTCCCCCTGAATTATTATTCTCAGTAGAGGTCTCAGTTACCACTTGGGTTTCTTCATCGACCTGAGTTACCAGGGATTGACTGCGTTCGGAGAGTCAACTGCTTTAGCTACTTCGCTCTGGGCCGAGATTCAGTAGACTTGTCTTCAGTTTCTTCATCTGAATTATCATCCCAACATAGCTGGATCTTTTCAACTTTATCTTTCAAGCTCAGATCCTGTAGCTGCTTACTGATGTCCTCAGATTTAGGTTTAGAGTTCCTGCTCCTGTCTTCAGTAGCAAACTCATTAAAAACAACATGAGGGCTTTCCTCCACATAAAGGGTCCGATATAAAGACTCTGAAGGCTTTGCTAACCTGGGAGTATCCTAAGAAGACTCCCTGATCTGACTTGCTATCAAAAGTCTTCAACTGATCCTTCCCATTATTGTGGATAAAGCACGAACACCCAAAAATATGGAAATAAGATAAAGAAGGCTTCCTGCCGTTCCATAATTCATATGGTGTCTTCTTATGTTGCTTTATCGGTAGAGATCTCGTTTCCGAGTATAACATGCGGATCGGTAGCTTCGCTCGTAATGCGGTTGGGAGTCCTCGAGTCCGTGAGCGGGGTCCTTGCCGCTTCTTTGAGTGTTCTATTCTTCCTTTCAGCAACCCCATTTTGTTGAGGCGTGCGCGCGGCAGACGTCTCATGCTCTATGCCTTCTGCTTTGCAGAACTCCTCCACCGTAGAATTCAGGAACTCAGTTCTTCTGTCTGAACGTATCTTGATGATCTTGGTGTTCTTCTCGACACTGAGCTTTTTCAGAAGCGTTGGTAACTCTGTTTTGATGTCAGACTTGTGGGCAATAAATATGACCCATGTATAGCGCGAGTAGTCATCAATGACCACTAAAGCATACTTCTTACCTATGATCGTCACTGGAGAGACTGGACCGAACAAATCCATATGTAGCAGCTGAAGGATTCCATCAGTGGAAGGAGATGGAACAGGAGAGTTTTTTGATTCCTTGTTTGCTTTCCCTTCAGACATGCCTCACACTGAGTGTCTTTGCTGAATACTTCATTCGGTAGTCCTCTTGCTAGAGTGTTTCTAGCTAGTTTGTTGAGCGTTTTGAAGTTGAGATGGCTGAGTCTTCTGTGCCAGAGCCACCCCATTCTGTTGTCGTTCTTTGCCAACAAACAAGCTTCAGGTTCAGCTGAGTTCCAGGCAGCTATGTAGATATTCTTTTTGCGCGAACCTGACAACATTGTTTTCCCTGTAGATTTATCAATGACATCACATAAACCAGCGTAAAAAACCACTCTATTCGAGTTATCACAAAATTGACTAACAGAAAGAAGATTATGCTGAAGTCCTTCAACATATGATACTCTTGGAACTGTTGCAGTTCCAATGCTGAGTGTTCCATAGCCTCTGGTATAGTCTTTTGCGTTATCTCCAAACTCAATTCGGGGTCCTTTTGTAGTATAATTCTTCAGTAGGTCCTTTTGGTATGTCATATATCTTGATCATCCGCTATCCACATACCAAGGATCCTTGTGCACCTGCAAAAGAGAATTATATTTAGGTACCCTTTATTAATTATTTTGGGTCCTTAGATGTTAGTTTTGGAAACCCATATCTGTCTTACAACCCTGGTGGTCTCAGATAATTTCTTCCAACTCTTATCAACGTATCTGACCACTGGACTGGTCGATGCTGACTTCTGAGGCTATACAGGTTCAGGAGTCCTGATCTTCTGAGTAGGTGGACTGCTGACCTTTGCCTTCTGTACGGCTTTCTATTTCTTCTTCTGACTTTTAGGTCCTCTCCTGACTAAAGGATCATAGTAGTGTGACCCATACTGAGCTGGATGTGTCAGCTGCAGAGGTCCATACTGATCAGCCCACTTAGCTTTGCTGGTTCCCCCTTGACTGAACTAGGGTGATTTGGTACTGATCTTCTTGTCAAAATGCTGATAGCTGGGATGAGGTGCCTTCATCTTTTGTTTGTTCTTGGCTAGGGGGTTCTGAATTTCTGCGTTGATGGTCTCCCCTTGAACAAATCTATCAGCTAGCCGATTTTCTGAGCGTACGGGTGCGGATGAGGAGGCTCCACGGCTGAAACCAAGTTCCTCCTTGCTGTGTTTAGGCTTGTTGCTTGCTAGCATCGCCTCAAGCTTCTTTTCAGCGCCCATGTAACGCTCTATCATCAGGTTCCTACAGACATCATCACTTTACTTCAGCAGTTCATGCTTGGTCTGAAGTCCTGAAATCTCTTGCTTTAGTAGACTCAGTTCAGTATCTTTCTGAGTCAAGTCATTGGTCAGTACCGAGATCTGATCTTCTTGATGCTGAGACTTAGCCATCAGAGAGTTTATCTCCTCCCTGAGTCTCAACATAAGTCCTTCTGACTCAGTAACAACCTGACTCTCCTGAGAAAGTCTCTGATTCTCCACTTTCAGGGTATCCAACTCCTGAAGAGTCTTACTGAGCTGCAGACTCATTTGAATCTGCTCGTCGAGTAGTTCTTCATATGCAATCGCGACGTCCAGATTTTCATCTGCACCTGAAATAGTGTCGGGCGTGCATCGTGAAGAGGAATTAAATGGAACGTGAGAGTTTACCTCATCCTCTTCTCCTGCCATGAGACACTTTTCAGCGTCTTCTTCAAGCTCTACGGCTATGAATGCCGCTTTATCGTCAGATGAATCCATAAAGGAATCGACTTCATCTGAGTCGTCTGATAGTTCACCAGCTATTTATGCTTGATGTTTTTTGATGAACTTCTCCCTTCGAGCTTTGCGTGCTGCTCTTTCAGCAGTACTGAGCTCAGGACAATCATACTAATAGTGTCCTGGCTTCTTGTAGTTATAGCAGGTAGTGACTCTCTCTTCTTTGCTCTCGCTGTCTTTCGACTGAGTTGAGTCCTCCTGTTTCCAGCAATCAGAAGTATGTGAGTCAGGATTGCGCTTAGGTGTATATTCAGTCTTACCATTGGAGTCTCTGACGACTCTTGAGAGCTTCCTGCGCCTCTCCTTCTCTTTCTGATACTTCACGGCAAGCAGTGCGTACTTCTTGGCCATGTTTCCTTCTTGTAGATCGCTAAGTGAAGGTTTAGCCTTGCTAAGTAAAGGTTCAGCCTTGCTAGACACCGGAGTCAGCTTCAGCTCGCTGCTTCCTTTGAGGTAGGCCAAACTCTCCTTAGCTTTAAGTTCTGAAAAGATATGGTCAGGAGTAACAATATCTAAATCAGAATGTCGCAATAAAGTAGCAAATGGAGTCCAGTGACCGTCTGGTAGTGCCCTAAAAATCTTGAGATTCATCTCTCGGTTGGAGAATGTCTTTCCCAGTCCGTTGATAGAGTTCATCAGATCCGTGAATCTGATGTTGAGATCTTCAATGGAGTCACCAGGCATGAGAGACAGTCTCTCCAGTTTCTGAAGTTCTTTCGCAAGTTTGTTTACTTTGATCTTCTGAGTTCCCCGATTTAGTAGCGCTAGAGCATCCCAGAGTTCCTTGGCAGACTTGCAGTCCTGAACTCTTCCGAGATAAGAATCGCTCAGAGTGATCAGTATGGCGTTTCTGGTGATGCGGTCTAAGTTGTGAAGCTTCTTCTCCTTGACTTCTGTCTTTAGGGATCTTTTTCCCGGTTACCATTCCTCCTCCTTGTGCTGGATCCTGAGCTACGATGCTATCAACCATTGGAACGATAGGTCCGTCCTCTAGAACCTCTGTCATGATGTCGTGGAGGGAAGTTAGATGTGCCTCCATTCTGACTCGCCATACCCTGTAGTTCTCTATTGAGAACATGGGTACCATCTTGATTCCTGACATATCAGACATAGTGAATAATGATATGAATGAAGAATGAAATGCAGTGAACACGTTTTTTGGATCCGTTCAAGTAGACCAGTTTCAGAATAACAAGAGTGTTATATAACTCCTGCTCTGATACCAATTGTTGGTCCCGAGAATAAACGTTCAGGTGTAGGGGGTGAATACACCTGAAAACCGATTTCTCAACTTTAAACTCGAATAGTCCTTTTCAGGAGAGTGCCGTATTGAACAAGTTCAGTAGACCAAATAAACTGTTCTGAATCACGTGGTAGAGTGACTGACTTTACTGAGGCCTGCTAGCTGACTAGAGTCAGAATTCAGTACCGTTCATATAAAGTTCAGTTGTGCGGAAATGTGTAGGCCCAAATTCAGTTGAGTTTAGAAAATGTTTTTAATAAAATAGTTTCAGTATATTAGTGTAGTTAATTAAGCTTGCTGAAACTCAGTTGAATGATTTGAAAAATATTTTCAGTATGCACAGTAATCAATGCAACAATTAAAACAGAAAAAAGAACACAGAACACATGCGTTTTTAAAGTGGTTCGGATCCAATAATCCTACGTCCACTGTCCCGAATGATCAGGAGGCTATGTATTATACTGAGATAGTCTCAGTTGGTTTGTACGCTTGACAAACACTGGTCTTGAGATTTATACTCAGTTTACAAGGTATCAAACTAAGTGTTTGAAAAACTCTCCAACTATGAAGGAGTCCTTTACAATAAGGATCAGTTCAGATACGAACTCCTTCGTCTAAGCTATAGATATGATCAGCTGAGCTTAGGTTAGAGGGATAGGGAATGAGAAAGTGGCTTCTAGAGCGACGAATGGCTAAGTATAGACTTGGGTTCGTGTTCAGTCGCTTGGATACTAGAGGCTTTATAATTCGGGTTCAGCTTGGTTCCCTATGAGCAGGTATGTCGTCTTTCGCCGAAGATTACTTCTTTGAACTTCTTGCGGAAGACTTAGGACGTTTTTGTTGCTTGTGAATGCTCGTGTATGCTTGTCTGTGTCGTGTTGATCGTAGGTTCATTCTCTCGAGCTTCAATTTTGAATTGTATCCCTCTATTTATAGAGCAGAGACATGGATAGATCCGTTGGAGATGACGATCCATTTGACTCTCTCCTTTTTGGTAGTTGACGGCTCTTTCAAAGAATTTACAGAGTCTTTTCCCTCCTTTTTTGGAAAGTTGTTGACTTGCAGCTTTATTCAGAATATGGACAGCTGGCTGCTTGTCATTCGTCGAGGTTCAGGAAAGTAGGTGAGACAGAACAGAGTTCAAGGAGATCTGAAGCTGACTTCTCTCTTCCTCGTATTGACTCTGCTGATTTGGCTTTAGAGAATCCTGACAGTCAGAAGACTGTCTAGCCGTTGCTGAGTCTTATCTATATTCAGTAGCATGCTCCTGCTGAGTTGGCTCTACTGAAGATCAACTCTGAGTTTAATGAACTACTCCTGCTGAGTTCAGTTCCACTGACTCCTTTCGCATATCGCTCCCGCCGAGTCCAAGATACCGAGTCTTCTACTTCTGGTACCGAGGCAGGTAATCTACTGAGTGCCTGAACCAGATGAAGAGTGTCTACTGAGTCTGAAACCTCAGAGACAGAACATAACACATTACAACAGAATGGTTCATCAGCCAATATAGGGTTTTGGGATCTTCAAATCTTCAGCAAATATTCAGAGCACAGGGCTACTGATTTATGTCTCGACTGATTGTGAGAAGACTGAATCATCTCCCAACAAAGCTTCTGAGGGTGCGCTACTACTTGAGTATAGTGAACTTCAATGAAAACATAATGAAGGAGACAGTAGAACTTGAGTCGGTTGATCATGCATATGAGAACGATATGAATTTAAAAGAATGTGCGAAACAATTGCTAGACAATTAGAAGTTTAGGGGTGTAGTTTTTGGTTTGGAGAACGGATTGTTATTTCTTGTGCTAGTACTGATCTTTTTTATTGAAAGACTATTAGAACTTTTGTAGTAAACATGTGTTTTGGTATATAACTATTAGAAACTATGCATACATAACAGATAATTTATGCATATACATATGGGGCTTTTTGTTTTACATAAAAGACAGCTAAGTAAAAAGGGTATATGCATAAACTTGACCTACTATATGCAAAATATTACACTACTGTATGCATGAATAGGAGAGAAAAACATGAATATAGCAGTTGCGTTAGCCCAAGTATGCTTACAAGGGAATTATTTCATGAATGTTGCTAAATAAAGTTAATGCATGAATACAAAAGGAATAGAACCAAAATAAACGATATGCATGATTATGATAAACAAAATACCAAATGCATAATCGGACGAAATACATGCATAAACATAAATTGTCGTCTGCATGAATAAAAGATAAGAAAAGATCTAGAGATTCAGTGTTGACAAATTTACGTATACAATAACAAGCTTTCGTGCATATGACTATTTTAAGTTCTGCATAAACACTTAACATGAATCTTCAACATTCGTTACGTTGGGGCAGTTTCTTGAATCGTGATGTCCCATCTACTTGCATTTTTGACACAGCCTCTTAGGCTTCAAATTAGCTCGCAATGTCGCCTCCTTCCTGGCTAGACTGAATTCTACTCCCCGAGCCTTTGGTTTTCACTTGATCTGGGGGCAACACATCTACATCTTCAGGAATTTGAGATCCATAAAATTTCTCAAATGTGTTTTTGTTTCCCTTGCTACTTGCCACACCTTCATCCTGAATCTGATATTTGTTGATCAAAGCTTCAAAATCAGATAATAATTCATTCATACGTGTAGGGTGGTCGGCAACTAAATTCACACATTTGAATATTACGTCCAACAATTTCTTAGTGGCAGTTGCAGTAGACTGACCTCCATTCCCTATGTCAGCAAGCTTATCAAAACGTTTGAAAGATAAGTTTCTACCCCAACGAGAATCCACACATGAATCAGGTACAGGATTGAAATTGGAATTCTTCAACACCTTCAAAATGTGCCTACACAATAGACCATGCATCTCCATTCTCATGCAGGTGCATGAGAATCTCAAATCAACAGCATTAAACGTAATAACAAAAACCCCTTTCATAGTATTATCTATTTCAAAGATCTTCCCACAACAATTATCGAATTTTTTATGAATACAACACATGTTAGCATCAAGCCAATCAGCCCGCACCTTATAGAACATAGTGTTTGAATACACCGCGGCCAAACTTCGCTCCAAAGGCAACTTTGTTATCAAATTGGTAAGCTGGCATCATCAGCTGCATTTAGTTTGTCATGTGTCTGCCGTTGAGCATGAATTGCACTCTCGTAGAGTAAATAAAACATCAACATATTCGCCTTCGATTTTAAATATGTCTGGAAAAAATGATTCTCGCTCTCGGACATGGATGTGGTGCGGAACAATCCAGACATTGGAAAGTCTCTAAAATAAGCTGGAATCTAATAATGGCATAGTTGAGACATCCCATCCAACCAATCATGGCCAACCAAATCCAAATCAGATAAAACCGCTTTTCATTTCTCGTCAAACTCCTTCAGTTGCAACTCGCTATTCCATACAATAGAATTAAATCTTTTGGTAAAATTTGTGTTCTTCCTTAACGCCACAAGAATCTCATCCAGAACTTTGAGCAAGATATTCCACATACAAAAATGATGACGAGTTTTGGGCATAACATTCTCCATTGCAATTTTCATGGATGGGTCTTGATCTGTTATTAGTAACTTCGGACAGCTTCCCATGCAAGTTTTAAATGTGTTAAGTAACCAAGAATAAGACTCCACATTCTCCGAAGACAACAAACCCACACCAAATGTAATACACTTGCCATGGTTGTCCAGGCCGGTGAATGGAACGAAAATCATTCCGTAACTGAAAAGGATAACAAAACATACTAAGTAAGTATACATCAACTTAGTAACCGAATCATATATAGTTTATGCATACGAGCTAATTATTTGAAAAAGAATGCAAAACATAAATTACCACCTACGCATAAAATAGACGAACAATGTGCATAAAATCAACACTTCGTAAGCATGAACTATGTAGACAGTTATGGTCAACCAACCTTTGTGCAAAAGATTAAGAATTAATTTATGCATACTAGAGTATCAGTATATGCAGAATTCTGAAAACACGTGATAATTTGAAAAACGGTTAACACATGGCTGCCCAAAAAAAAAAAAATACTTGTTGGTTGAATAAGTTGCATCCATAAATAATGAATCTCCAAAAATTTTATAATTACCAATAGATATATCGTCAGCCCAAAATACTCGTTGTAATTTATCCCCTCGGTCCGTAAAATATTCATAGAAGAAATCCGGGTTCCTATCACGAGCTTCCTTCATTTTATCCAACATCATTTGTGCATCCGTCCCATCAACACATGTACGAAGTTCACGGTGGAAATTTTTAAAGTCTACTCCATCACAACCGATGTTCTGATAACTACCAACCAAATCACTAAACATTCTATATGACCTCACCGGACCAACATTACAATGCGCACAACTAAGGACAAAATTCTTATGAACAAACGTCATGCTACGATTGTATCTCATGAATTGCTTGTGAGATGAGAATAACAGAGGATGTGTGTGTGCCTCGTGAAATAAATCAACAACATAACCTTCGGGGTGAGATTTAAAAATGACTCGAGCCAAGCATGAAGATCGTTTTGACTTACACCTTCTCTTTGTTCTTTTGCAATCAACCTTATCACCATTTGTAAATTTCTCCTCTTATGTACTGCATACAATATATCTACGAATGATAGATCCATCTGCATAACGTTTTATGGACCACTTATGGGTATCAAAGCTGCACAACCCTCCATAATCTCTATAGAAATTTTCTACTTCTTCCAAAGTAGCAAATTTCCGTCCAACGTACGGGTTCAATTCTTTTGCGCATTTAGGTATAAAAATAGACTCATCCGGTTCAAGAGAAACATTTGATTGAAACGACTCTGTCATTACAATTTTGAAAATGCATGAGACGTTTAGAAAATCAGCATAAACAGATAATATAATATGCATAAACATGTAATAATCAAACATGACCACGAAAATACTTGTTCCATACATAATGAAAATTTGAGCAGAAATCAAAACACATGAAAAAAAATTACATGCATCGTCACAAAAATTCGCTAACAACCCTAAACCCAGAAAAACCAGATATTTTCGTGGAAATTGTTGAGTAACAATCCAAGAATCAACACCTAACAAACACACTTCGCAAATCGTTCTACATTGCATTCTTAAACCAGATTTCATACACGAAATAAACCTAAGCCCTAATTCAATAGACTTCGTCATCTTTGAGTGTAAAAAATATAAAAAAAATAGCGGCAACCAAAACTATACGGCCACGGTGACATCAAATCAGGAAAACCTACCGGACTCTGGCCGCTGAAACGGAATTGCGCCAGCGGATGATCTATGTTGAGAAGTTTTGCTTGCTAAAGGTAATTCCGGACGGCTGATCTATGTTGTTCAAAATGTGAAGGAATTTAGATTTAATAAAACTAAAGGGAAAATTACAAGATTGCGAATTTACCCTTAATGACATTATCTTTTCCTTTTTTGATTTATTTTAAAATTGCCAAGTTATGAAAAATGGTAGCCATTGATCTACGAAATGGACGGATGACATCGGATCTCATATCTCATATGAAGAAAAGATCTCATTTAATCCATTCCCTATATATATATATATATATATATATATATATATATATATATATATATATATATATATATATATATAGGGTGTGGTTCTAGGGAAATCCACTATTCATAAGAGATATTAGAACCAATCCACACCCTATATTCCTTCGAAATCAATGGTCAAGATTGTACTAGTATTTTAGTTTTAAGAAAAGAAAAAAAGGAAGGAGGGGTAAAATTGAAAAAAAAAATACACACAAAAAAGAAAATGCAGGAGGAGGGTTTCTCATACTCCTCCCACCTCCATTCTCTGTCACACTCTCTCTCTCCCAAAATCAAAAGCCTCTGCCAAAATCGCAAATCGGCTCGATTGCTCTTCCAAAAATTCAGCTCTTTTGGCTTTCGAATGGTTAGTTCCTGGTTTTTTGATGATTTCATCAAACTAGAGGTAACTTAATCCGTCGAGATTGTGTAAAGCAAGAAGTCGAAACATATTTGTCCGAAATTGAAGCATTAAATCTCTAATTGTTCGATACCTATTGTGTAAAAATGTGTTTTATGGTTCGAAATTATGAAATAGAGTTCATCTGGTGTTCGATTGTGCAAAAATCATTGGATTCAATTAGATTGAACTCTATGATTCTTAAACCTAGATATGTGATTTTTAACCATAGATCTACGTTTTTAACCTTAGATCTATGGTTTTTATCCCTAGATCTGTGATTTGTTTTCGAATCATGTGATCTTGATGTATTTTTTGGTCTGTTTCTAGATATAATCGTCGAGTTCTGCAATTATTACCCTGTTTGGAATGTCATTTCGTGATTCTTGCCCTGTTTATAAAAATATGCATACGTAGCATTAATATGCATGGATTTGTAGAATGGTATGCATAGATGTGATATTATATATGCATGAAAATGAATGTGACGGAATGCGTTTCACATTGTGTTCGAAGTAATATGTATGAATCTATAGAATGGTATGCATGAATTAGCACAATCAAAAGAACCATCTCCATCCAACGACTCGGCCATTTGTGTTCTGTAATGCATGAAATGTAATAGAATTTAGCACAAAGTCATACTATAATATGCATAAAAAGATGATTAGAAAATAGAAAAACACAAAAAATGAATAAATCAAACGAAATGAGCAAAATTGCTCAATAACAATGAATATGTTGGTCCTGAGACGTGGTTCAGGTGTAGAGGGGGGGGGAGAGGGGGGTGAATACACCTGAATACAAATTTCTTTCTCAAACGCGAAGTCAGCTCTAGCTGAGTTTGCTACTGAACTGAGTCAGAGCCAAATATGCTTCAGATCGCGTGGGCAGAAAATCTTCTATTGAGTTCAGCTCTACTGACTTTAGTCAGTCGAACATTCGTTCAGTATCAGAGTGTGTGCGGAAGTGTAGGCCCTATTAAACGTCTCGGTTAGAAAACACAGGTTTTTATGCTGAGTTTTGTGAAATACGGTTTGTATGCAGTATGAACAGTTAAAGAAAAAAGTAAATCAACACAGCAATTTTTAAAGTGGTTCGGACACACTGGGTCCTACGTCCACTGTCCTGACCAAAGTAGGATACTTGTTATATTTATAATGTGCAAGTCTCAGTTGGTCTGTTCACTAGACAAACGCAAACCTTGAAGTTTATACTGAGCAAGTTCTCAGTGATCTGTGCTCGGGACAGATTCTCTACTTATTGTCGTAGTGACTTTACAAGGGTTCGAACTTGAAGAGTTTGAGTCTTCTCCAACTAAGAGGAAGTTCTTACAAATAAGAACGATTTCACAAGGATGTAAACTTCCTCGAGGTTTCTAAGCTAAAGATATTACAATGAGCTTGCTTAGATAAGAGATGGGGAACAAAATAAAACTCTAAGTGATGAACTAAAAGGTGTTCTTCAATGGACGCTAGTTCTTCACTCGATTCAGCTTTGAGATTGCTAAGAGTTTGTGCGTAGATAGCTTGGGTTCCCGGTGTCGTCTCTGCATGGCGACTTCTCTTATTTATAGTCGTCGATGGCAAATAGATCCGTTGGAGGGAGGTCTAGCCACGTGTCAATGCGACAAGGAAAATGACTCCTTAAATTTGAACGTTGTTGAGTAGGTACAGTATAGAGATTCTCCTATTTTTCAATTTCAGAGCAGCTTTTGTCAGAGTAGATGGTCGCTGTCGGCTCCTTATTGGTCGAGGTAGATGGGTAGTTGAGACTTGTCAAACATCAAAGTTGACTTCCTCTGATTCCTCGGACCTTCAACTGAAGTGTCTTTCCTACTGACGTTCTTCTGAGCATTCAGTGCATGGGCACGAATTCCTGAGCAGATACAGTTGGTGGTTGCTGTCCAACTGACTTCTTCGATCCTGATTTCTTCAGCTGAGCATGAGGTCTTCTACTGAATCCTGTAGCTACTGAACTCTATCCTACTGAGTTCTAACAATTGAACTCGACTAGGTTATACAGATGCAAAGGTACAATATTCAGCTAGGGTTTTGGGATCTATTAAATCTATCAAGGCTATTAGATCTTTAGATTCATCTACTGAATCCTTATCCCAACAGAATACTCATCCAAAATCAATCTGTATGCGTATCCGAAATGAGCAAAATGGCCCATGAACAATGAAAACCCATCCAAAATCAATCTTTATGCAAAATTGCCCAAGAATATTGAACACCCATCCAAAATCAATCTTTATACGTATCTAAAATGAGCAAAATTGTCCAAGAACAATGAACACCCATCCGAAATTGCCTAAGGACAAAGAACAATGAACACCCATCCAAATTCAGATTCGTTCTAAGAAAATAAACAAACCCTTTTTCAAAAATGATTCCAATTAAGGTGCGTAGCAAAGATGATTCCAATTTAAGCCCTTCGATGACGATATTCTCTCAACAAAAGCGAATAAGACACGGCGGCGTAATTGAAGTGGCAGCAGCATACACGGCGGCAACAGTGACAGCGGCGGCAACAGCAAACACGACAGCAGAGGCAACAGCGAACACGACGGTGGAATTGAAATAGGAGAGCTACGTTGCTTGGGATAGAGAAATGAATGAGAGGTAGAATTGTTGAAAGACAGAGAAAATAGTTGAAAGGAAATAAAAATAAAGAAGATTACGAAAATACCCTTAATGACTTCTATTTCTCCTTTTTTGATTTAATTTTAAAAGCATACCTAAGGAAAAATGCTAGCAATTGATTTAGGAAATGGACGGATAAGATCGGATCTCATATCTCATATGAAAATAAGATCTCATTTAATCCATTCCCTATATATATATATATATATATATATATATATATATATATATATAAAGAAGTGACAATATCATACATTTGCTGCAAATACCTCCAAAAAGAATTATCGTCCCTAAATGACAAGTAAAAATGACAGCCAATGAATTTAAATTTTGTAAAAAATATAGTAGACCGAGTGGTTCTAAAAAAAGTTTTGTGCCTAAGAAAAAGGGGTACAAGATATGAATCAAACAATGACGAAAATGATTAATTAATCAAATCAAAGTTCCTGAAGAACTACAAGCATCTGGAAAAAAAATCTCAATTAGTCTTGATGTCAAAATATTGGAGAGATCAAATATCATCGTGGACGCATGACGATACATTCGCCTTTAATATGGCTCTTGAAATTATAAAAGAGGATCTTCAATGACGATCTATTAGAGATTGTCAAGATTAAAATAATTGGCCAAAGAGGAAATAAGTCATACAAGGTGAATTAGATTCCTTAGAAGGCCGGAAACAATTTGAAATTATAGTTCCAAAATCTGAAAAGTATATCCCCGAAGGATACGAATATGTCTACGTTAAAAATAGAAATGAAAAATTACGAGATATAGGGCAATACTCGGCCATTGATCGATAACCGTTCATCTTCACGTAGATATATATTTTCGATCATACCTTAGAAACCGCCATTAGCATTCCTCAAATCTTTTTACTCCGAAAAATCTGAGATCTTTCTAGCAAACCCTACTTGCATATTTCTCAAACGCTCAGTTTTTCATTGGTATGATTATTAGATCTGTTACAATATTTTTTTTTTAAAATTCAGCATCGCTATACTGACTGTTCTATCGAGTTCGATACTGATAAATTCTTCTTGTGACAGATATAATGGCGAGTTCAAATGTAATTGTGGACGCTCCCGTAAACATGCACGAAATCTTGGATAAAGATCGTGTCTGGTGTGAACCAGTCATGGAATTCGATGCTTGTGACCTGGATTTCATGGACGAGATCTTCTCTGCTCTCAGAGAATCCGGTCTGGAGGGCTTTCTATCAAGGAAGCCGACGTTCTTCCTTCCGAGGAAAGTTGCTGAAGTCTACCTCAATTCAGACTCAGTAGCTGGTGATATCATTGGAAGATTTGTCGTACACACCATCGGCGAAGCTGCCTCACAATTGAAGCAGATGTCGATCAAGGAAGCACTGAGGAGAAGCTTCGATCTACCTTCTGAGGGAGTCAGCACCGTTGGGTATAATGACGATCTGGTGGACGACTACCTCTCTATCTTCTACGGGAAACCCACAGCGTTCAGAGCCGCTTTCCCAAAGAACATGATGTTGCCTCAGTACCGAGCTTTAGCGTACATTGTGACACAGCTACTGACTAGCCAAGCGGGCTCTTTCGATCAAGTATCAAGGCCCAAGATTCAGCTGATGATGGAGATTTACGACAAAGCCAAGATTAACTGGACGGAGTTCTTTCTCCGCGAATTCATGGTTCAAGCAGCCAAATTTGACAAAGTGTCATACAGACTGAGCGCAAAAGGCAAGCTTCTGTATGGACTGAAGTTGTCGATGATGATTCAAGATTTCTGCGCTTCTGACCAAATCACATACAGCGATAAGCAGTATTTTAATGTGAAGAAGGTCAGGTTCCATAACAATGCTGCTGCTCTTCAGCAGATAGGGTCAGGACCCCCAGCTCAGCAGACGACGCTGCAGAAGACCACGCCTACTAAAAAGTGGTCTCCTCAAGCTCAAACGCCTAAGGCACTGGCAAAGCAACTGGAGAAGACTCTTCCTGTCGTGCCTACTGAACCAGAGGTAGTACCGGAGGCCACTGCTGAACAGACATCACAGCCGCAACATCTGATTGATGAGTCAGAGTCCTCAGAAAAGGCTCAGTCAGTGGAGAAAGCCGTCTCCACTGAACAAGCCATAGAACTGGACCAAGGGGTTCACACTAAAGAAACCCAGAGTGGAGAAATTGAAACGCTGAACAGTCCCCTTGACGTTCCACCACTCAGCAGTCAACCATCTGCTGAGAAGCAGACGTCACTGATAGAAGTAGAAGATTCGGAGACGGCGTCTGAACAAGAATCGGTCGGGATGGAAGCCTTAGCAATCTAATCTCGAGCATCCCGAGAGATTCATGAGCATATTCCGGAGATAGCTGGCCATACTGACCTGGTTATCATTGCAAACCAGGCCAGACTCCACATGCTACTAAGGTTCCAGGAGTGGCACAATCTTCAGAGACTTATTCTCCATCACTCCTGCGAGCAACTTCATGAAGAAGATCTTATATTAAGGTAGCAGATAGCCTACTCAGAGCCTGCTGACCTTGGGACTCTTGAAGATCTGAGGGCCGCCTTGCTGGCCTTGCTGCATAATAAACAGCAGGCTTCCGGCTCGGCTCCCTCAGATGGGTCTGACCACGACGGTCAGGACCCACCCCATGATTCCGGCCCTGAGAAACCTGATGAGGGAACTCACCAGGACAAGGATACTTCAGCTCACACTAAACAACTTCTAAGTATCCTTCGGCCTGAGATGTCGGTGGCTGGTACTTCAACCTCAGCAGAGCCTGCTCAGCTATTGCTCGAGTCGCCTTTTGAAGTAGCGCCCAGCCCCAAAACCCGACGCTCGAAGTCAATGGCAAAGGCTCTCAGAAGCCAAGGCACCCAGAACCGTGCCCTTGCCAAAGCCATCCACAAGGTGTGGAAAGAGATTGCCGCCCCTGATGTCTCCACTATCGTATCTGACGCGCTGGCAAAGCAGAAAACTGACTTCGATACTCAGCTAAGACTGATCCAGGAAGGACAGGCCAAATTACTTGAAAATTTTAAGGCCTCTCTGTCCTCCCACTCAGAATCAGTCACAACCATCTCCCAGGCCAACGAACTCAGGATCTCCTCTATCCAGCAGGCCTTGGAAGATAAGGTTGACGACAAGCTGAAAGAATTCAAGGCAGCAGCTAATCATTCCCATCAACACTACAAAGATGAAATGATCCATGAGAAGAATGAGCTGCACGAGGCGCTGACCAAGATACATACAAGACTTGATGAATTGTCAGCCTCGTACAAGAGCCTGAATTCAAAGGTATCCCGCTCCTACCCCTGGCCATATTTGCGAGATGCCAAAAGGGGGAAAAGGAAAAGACAAGGGAGCAGGTAAAGGAAAAAGAGAAGGGAGTCAAGACGGCTAAGCCGACCCTCACTAAAGCATCTACCGAAACCGAAAAATCCACTAAGGGGGGGGAAGCCATACCGAAGTCTCCCCAAGAAGACACGGTCGGTAGCGAGCGTAAGCAAGCCGGACTCGCAACAACGCTTCTACTGAACCGACTGGTGAGGCCCAGGGTGTCTCAGCTAGAATCTCAGCAGAGCCTGGCCCAAGTGGCTCAGGAACCAGGATACAAGCTACTCATGCAACTCAAACCCCATTGGATATAATCAAGGAGGTTGCTTGAGTATGCCGAACTAGAGGATTCGAAGAGGAAGAGGCTCCTCTCCCACCTCCAAGTAAAAGGCAAAGGTAAGAAAATCCTAACTCTCCCGACCCCTCCCTCCAAGAAGTCGAAGAGATACATTTCTACGCAGAGGAGGAGGCTCGAGATAGCAGCGGATGAAAGGTCAGGCTAGGGAGATAGCCGAAGCGAAGCGGCCCAATAAGCCTAAAAGCAAAGCTCGCCAAAGGCAAGACAAAGGCTCCAAAGCACGCGGTGGAACAAGATCTCGCTAGGTTGCCTCCTAGGAAGTCGAAGATAGGCGATGAAGAAGATAGAGAAAAGGAGAAGGAGCAACGAAGCAAAGGATACTGAGAAGCAGGGTACACCTAAAGATAAATCAAGTACCCCTGCTGACTCTGAAGATGAATCTTCTCACAAGCCTTCCTACACAAGAACGAAGGAACATGATGCTGAGATCGAAGCCATCTTTGCTCAGATGGATCGATATCTATATAGAGGAGAAGAGGCAAGACAGATTGAAGCTGCCAGGCAGAGGATACATATGGCAGACTTAGAAGTACTCAGAGTCCGTACTGAACAAGAGGCCAGGCTGAGAGTTCCTTCCAAAGCTGATATTCCATACAGATACAGGAAGTTCAGGAAGCCAACAGATCTGAAGATACATAGATGGCCAAGGACTGATGAGTGGATGCCAGCTCAATACACTCAGAGATGGGAGTCGCTGAAGATAGAATTCATCAAGAGGAATTACTTTTCGAGATTCTGGCCCGATAAGGCAAAGGCTAATGCTTACGTTGAATGGACGATGAGGGCTGATCCTGAGATGTATGCTTACATGCAGAAAGCTGTCAAACAAAACATTGAAGTTCTGCCACCACCAAGAAGACTTGATGATTCTATTCATTATGGGATTATAGAGAAGGAAGTGAAGGATGCTGCCGGAGCAAGATTTCTTGAAGAAGACGACCCAAACAGACTTTGCTTGAATTTACGAAGCCGAGGAAGAATACTTATAGGATGTATGGACTGCCGCTTCCCGAGACTCAGTCGCAAGACTTCATGGACAGGATCAAGCAGTACAGACGTTCCTAGTTTTAGATTCTTTATCTTTCCTAGCTTAGAAAGAGATGTATTGTACTGAATCATTTTATATATACATATCTCTTCTTTTGGCTTCGACAATATCTTATTGTCTATATAAGCCGTGTTCTGTTTTTATGATTAATACTCAGAATCACTGAAGTGATTACTGACTCACACACTCACTGATTGATTCTCTGTCAGTAGCCGCTTAGATTCTGATAGACTTGTTCTGTTAAGGGAAATTGTTGTCAGGGGGAATGCTTAGTCTCTTTATTCTGACCCTCTGCCCTGCTCCCTTCAGTAGTCTAGAACTTGAAGAACAACTCCACTGATCCTAGTTGTAATATTGTAAGGAGCTCTGTTTCTGAGTAGTTTAGTGTTAGCATAGATGTTAGGTTTTGGCATCATCAAATAGGGGGAAATTGTTGGGTGATGATTCTATCATCAGCACAGTAATACATAGTGGGAAATGATTTTGTCTTTCGTACTGACATGCACTTAGTAGGCTTATGCTCTGAGTGAATCTATGAAGATTTGAAGATCTCAAAACCCTATCTTGATCGGTGAACCATTTCTTTGTAATTGTTTTTATCTCTGAGGGTTCAGACTCAGCAGACACTCTGCTCTGGTTCAGGCGTTCAGTAGCTTATCAGCCTCAGCACCAGATGTAGAAGACTCAGTATGTATTGGACTCGGCCAGAGCAAGATATGCGAGAAGAGACAAGTGAACCGAACTCGCCAGAGTAGTTCACTGTGCTCAGAGCTGATCTTCAGTAGAGCCATCTCAGCATATTCACTAGTGAATCAGAGATCAGACTCAGCAACGGCCAGACAGTCTTCTGAACTGTCAGATCTCTTGAAAGACAATCAGCATAGTCAAATACGAGGAAGAGAGAAGTCAGCTTCAGTTGCCTCGAAGTCTGTTCAGTCTCAACTGCTTTCTAAACCTCGGCAAATGACAAGCAGACACCTGTCTTATACCTACTAAAGCTGCAAGTCAACAACTTTCCGGAAAAGGAGGGAAAGGACACTGTCACTCTACTTCAAAAGAGCCGTTAGCTACCAAAAGAGAGAGAGTAAGGGATGATCGTCTCCAACGGATCTTTCCAAGACTCTTCTCTATACATAGAGGGATCAATCGAAATTTGAAGCTCACGGGAAAACACAAGAACACAGAGCATTCAATGAGCAAATCAAAAAGCCTAAGTCTTCCGCAATAACTCGAAGAATATTTCTCCGGCGAAAGACTACAATCTAGCTCTTAGGGAACTAAGCTGAACCGATATACAAGCCTCTAGTATCCAAACGACGTTACACGGACCCAAAGCTAAACTCAGCTGTTCGTCGTTCTAGAAGCTACATTCTTGTTCCCTATCCCTCTAACCCTAAGCTCAACCGAATATATCCATAGCTTAGACGAAGGAGTTCATATTTGAACTTGTTCCTTATTGTAAAAGGACTCCTTCATAGTTGGAGAGTTTGTCAAACACTTCAGTTTGATAACCGTGTAAACTGAGACTTGCTCAGTATAAATTCCAAGACGCGGCTTTGTCCTGTGTACAAGCTAACTGAGACTAACTCAGTATAATAAATAGCCTCCTGATCTTTCGGGATAGTGGACGTAGGATTGTTTGATATCCGAACCACTTTAAAAATCTCTGTGTCTCTCGCTTGTGTCTATTTACTGTTGCATTGATTTTAACTGATCATATTGAAAACTATCCTTTAAAATCATTCAACTCGGTTTCAGCAAACTTGACTGATCTCATTATTCTATTGAAACTGGTTTAATATAAACGTCTTTCCAACTCAACTGATTTGGGCCTACACTTTCTGCACCACTGGACTCTATCTGCTGATACTGAATTCTGACGGTCAGTCAGCTAGCAGATCTCAGTAGAGTCAGACACTTTGCCACACACGATTCAGAACAGCTATCTGATCTGCTGAACTCATTCAGTACGATACTATCCTGAACAGGACTGTTCGTGTTCTAAGTTGAGAAAATCGGTTTCAGGTGTATTCACCCCCCCTCTACACCTGAACGTGGTCTCGGGGACCAACAATACTCGTAACCCAAGTTTTCTCTCAAAGATCAGGAATTAGTATTATACTCTTTCATAATTGACGCAATTATATTTAGAGTTTGATTAATCTCGATATGTCACAAAGGCTTGCTATGCGCCTTATGGATGTAGTAAGATACTATCTATATGATTCACTAGATAGTTACATATACTTGAAAATCCCTGAAAAATTTAACTTGCTCAAATCATATAAGTCAAAAGATGTTTTCAATTAGACTACAAAAGTCGTTGTAAGGGGTGAAATAGTCCAGTCGTATATGATATAGTAAGAACAACGAGTATCCCATGTTAGAAGGTTACAAACAAGATGACTTGAGTTTGATTTAAACTCCCGGAGAGCATAATACATATATGTATACTCCGTCAAAATAATTTACATAGAGTAACTCATTATGGATTATTGTATTCATTGATATGTTGATTTTATAATCCAACTCACATCATTGTCGGCATTAAGGGGAGATATGAAATGCCGCAAATATCTCGTTGGATTAATTATTTAGATTCACGCACTATGAACTAGAAGTTCATCAAATTATTAAGTGCAAAATGAGTGATTAAGATCTCATATACCTGTTGTATATGCAACATGAAAGAACTGAAGTTCTTCATAGTCAAAATAAGTCAATTGATGCAAATTAGCGCCAGAAGCGTGAGAGATTTATTGGTGCTAAAGATAAAAAGTCCGTAGAATACAAAAATAGAACACATAACTCTACATTCCTCCTGAAGAGGGTGTCTGAATCACTATGTGAAATATAGTACTTGAGGAAGTAAAGTCATGCCTAAACACGGGGTCTGAATTGAAAGATTTAGGTGAAAATGATCATTATCTCGACCTGCAGATGGATCATCTCCTTAATGGAGTTCACTAGTCGACCTACTTGAAAAAGGTAGATTTTAATGGTAGCTTCAATTTTTTGAAGTGAATGGGGACTCATTTAGACCTAAAGAAGATGACAGACAAACATGAAATTGGTCTAATTATGAGAGTACTGATATATCCCCTACTATTCCCGATGAAAATAAGTGTTGCACATATTAGTGTAGACCTTGAACGTAACCTTGAAGATTGTTATCTTGATGCAGTGATGTTGGGATGTGATTCAGCAGTAGATTGTTTAGATGCTTAGAAGATTTGGCTGATCCCAAAACCCTAATTTGATTGGTGAACCATTGTGTTGTAATAGTAACGGGTTAGTCTCTGAGAGTTTCAGACTCAGCAGACATTCCTTCAGCATGTTCCAGGCTCAAAGTTCTGTTTGCTGACCCTCAGGAAACTATCCGCCTCAGTACAATGGTGTGAAGACTCAGTAGTGCTGGACATAGTAAGAGCAAAGATACCGAGAGGTGTTCGATTCGAGAGTGCTTGGACTCGGCGAGCAAGATATCGAAAGGAGTCAGTAGAACTGGACTCAGCAGGAGCAGTTCATTGAACTCAGAGTCGACCTTCAGTAGAGTTGGACTCAACAAGAGTATACTACTGAACCCAGGTCAGACTCAACAACGACATGACAGTATCCTTGATTGTCAGAAGAACTTATATGTTAAATCAGTAGAGTTATCCGAGGTTATCAGAGAAGTCAGCTTCAGTATCTGCCTAGAAGTCTGTGTGTCTCAACTGCTTTCTACGCCTCGACCAATGACGAGCAGCCAGCTGTCAAAGTTCTGGTAAAAGCTGCAAGTCAACCACTTTCTAGAAATGGAGAAAAAGACTCTGCAAGATTCCTTAAAAGAGCCGTTAGCCACCCAAAGAGAGTGACACGTGAATCGTTCGTCTCCAACGTATCTATCCACAGCTCACCTCTATAAATAGAGGGAAAATCAAATCCAAGAAAAACTAATAAGAACGAGCGATTACGAACAATAAACATACAAGAACTTAAGCTTTCAGCATGAACTTTAGAAAAACACTCGACACGAAAGGCGACATCTTTGCTCTAGGGAACCAAGCTGATTAGAATCAAAGCCTCTAGTATCCAAGTGATCGAACACGAACCCAGAGAGTTTATTCCTCATTGTTCATCACTCTAGAGGCCACCTTCTTGTTCTCTTCCCTCTAACCTAAGCTCCACTGAAAATATCCATAGCTTAGACCCGAAGGAATTCATATCTTGAACAGTTCTTACTGTAAAGAACTCCTTCATCGTTCGAGACTTTGTCAAACTTCATAGTTTGATCCTTGTAAATTGGGACTTGCTCAGTATAATCCTCAAGGCCAGTGTTTGTCCAGTGCACAAACCAACTGAGACTAACTCAGTACAATAAAATAGCCTCCTGATCTTTTCGGGACAGTGGACGTAGGATTGTTTGATATCCGAACCACTTTAAAATCGCTGTGTTCTTTTACTGTTGCATTGATTTACTGTTCATACTGAAAACCGTTTTACAAAATCATACAATAGAGTTTCAGCAAAACTTAAATTGAATGCACTAACCTACTGAAACAGTTTTAATAAAAATGTTTTCAAACTCAACTGAATCGGGCCTACACTTTTCCGCACTCTACTGAACTCTTACTGAACGGTACTGAATTCTGACATCAGTCAGCTAGCAGGCCTCGGTATAGTCAGTCACTCTGTCCACGCGATTCAGAACAGCTTGCTTGTTCTACGGAATTTATTCAGCAAGACACTTTCCTGAATATGACTGTTCGTGTTTTAAGTTGAGAAAGTTTTCAGGTGTATTCACCCCCCCCTCTACACATGAACGTTTATCTCGGGACCAATGATTGGTATCAGAGCAGGAGTTCTCTAAGACTCTTGTTATCTGAAACTGGTCTACTTGAACGGATCCTGAAAACGTTTTCACTGCATATCATTCTTCATTCATATCATTATCTAACATGTCTGATATGTCAGGAAACAAGATGGTACCCATGTTCTCAGAGAGAACTACGGGGTATGGCGAGTTAGAATGGTAGCTCATCTGAATAGAGGTCTTGGAAGATGGACCTATCGTACCCATGATTGATAGTGTCGAAGTCCAGGATCCAGTACAAGGAGGAGGAATGGTAATTGGGAAGAAGGTTCCTAAATACAGAAGCCTTTTCACTCCAGAAGAGAAGAAGCTTCACAATCTAGACCGGGTTGCCAGGAATGCCATACTGACCACCTTGAGCGACTCTTATCTCGAAAGAGTTCAGGACTGCAAGTCCGCCAAAGAACTCTGGGATGCTCTGGCGCTACTGAATCGGGGGACTCAGAAGATTAAAGCTAACAAATTAGCGTTGGAACTCAGGAAGCTGGAGATACTGTCTCTCATGCCCGGCGACACAATTGAAGATCTTAATGTCAGGTTTACGGATCTGATGAACACCATCAATGGGTTGGGAAATACGTTCTCCAACCGAGAGATGAATCTCAAAATCTTGAGAGCACTGCCAGACGGACATTGGACTCCCTTTGCTACATTGCTTAGACATTCTGATCTTGATATTGTTTCTCCTGATCATATATTCTTAGAATTGAAAGCTGAGGAGTTCGAGTTCGGTCTACCACAAAGGAAGCAGCGAGCTGAAGCTGCCACTCAGATTGACCATACCTTTAAAGCTTCAGTCAGCACAGCAGCTCCCGCATCTGGCAAAGCTGAGCCTTCACCCAGGGATCTACAAGAAGGAAGCCTAGCTAAGCGAGTGAGAGACTCAAATGGCACTCCTGAACCACATGCTTCTGAATGCAGGAAACAAGAGGATTCTGCATAGTCGAAAGACAGTGAGAACAGACAAAGCAGAGTCACCTCCTGCTACAACTGCAAAAAGCCAGGACACAACCACTATGATTGTCCTGAGCTCAGTACAGCTGAAAGAGCTGCACGAAAAGCTCGAAGGGAGAAGTTCATCAAGAAGCGACAAGCCTACATTGCCGGTGAACTCTCAGACGACTCAGACGAAGTCAATTCCTTCATGGATTCATCAGACGATGAAGCGACATTTATGGCCCGAGACCTTGAAGAAGATACTGAAAAGTGTCTAATGGCAGGAGAAGAGGATGAGGTAAACTCTCATGCACTATTTAACTCTTCTTCACACTGCAGATAAGACACTATTTCAGGTCCAGATGAGAATCTGGACGTCGTGATTGCATACGAAGAACTACTCGACGAACAGATTCAGATGAGTCTGCAGCTCAGTAAGACTCTTCAGGAGTTGGATACCCTGAAAGTGGAGAATCAGAGACTTTCTCAGGAGAGTCAGGTTGCTACTGAGTTGGAAGGACTTGTGTTGAGACTCAGGGAGGAGATTAACTCTCTAATGGCAAAGTCTCAGCAACAAGAAGATCTGATCTCAGTACTGACCAAGGACTTGACTCAGAAGGATATTGAATTGAGTCTACTGAAGCAGAAGTTGTCAGGACTTCAGACCGAGCATGAAACTCTCAAGAAGAGTAACGATGTCTGGAGGAATCTGATGATAGAGGGATATATGGGAGCCGAGAAAAAGCTTAAGGCGATGCTAGCCTAAACACTGCAAGGAGGGACTCGGGTTTAGCCATGGAGCCTCCTCATCTACCCCCATACGCTCAGAGAATTGGCTGACTGATAGATTTGTTCAAGGGGATACGATCAATGCTGAATCACTGAACCCCCTAATAAAGAACAAATAGAAGATGAAGGCACCTCATCCGAACTATCAGAAATCTGACAAGAAGATTAGCTCAGAATCACCCCAGCTCAGTCAAGGGGGAACCAACAAAGTGAAATGGGCTGATCAGTATGGACCGCCGCAGCTGACACATCCAGCTCAGTATGGGTCATATTATTATGATACTATAGTCAGAAGAGGTGCCAAGAGTCAGAATAAGAAGAAGAAAGCCGTTCAGAAGGCTAAGGTCAGTAGTCCACCACCTCAGAAGATCAGGACTCATAAACCTGTAAAGCCTCAGAAGTCAACATCAACCAGTCCAGTGGTTAAGTATGTTGATCAGAGTGGAAAGAAACTGTCTGAGACCACCAGGGTTGTAAGACAGATTTGGGTTTCCAAAACTAACATCTAAGGACTAAAAATCAAAAATAAAAGGTACCTGAATATAATTCTGGGTTGCAGGTGCACAAGGACCCTTGGTACGCGGATAATGGATGCTCAAGACACATAACGTACCAGTGGAGTTTGGAGATAACACAAAAGGCTACACCAGAGACTATGGAATACTCAACATTGCAACCGTCACAGTTCTAAGAGTATCATATGTTGAAGGACTTCAACATAATCTTCTCTTTGTTAGTCAATTTTGTGATAACTCGAATAGAGTGATTTTTTACGTTGGTTTCTGTGATTTCATTGACAAATCTACAGGAAAACAGTTTTATCAGGTTCGCGCAAAAAGAACATATACATAGCTGACTGGAAATCAGCAGAACCTGAAGCATGCTTGCTGGTGAAGAACGACAACAGAACGGGGTGGCTCTAGCGCAGAAGACTCAGCCATCTCAACTTCAAGACACTCAACAAGCTAGCTAGAAATGCTCTAGTGAGAGGACTACCGAATAAAGTACTCAGCAAAGACACTCAGTGCGAGGCATGCCTAAAGGGAAAGCAAACAAAGAAGCAAAATCCACCAGTTCCATCACCTTCCACGGATGGAATCCTTCAGCTCCTGCACATGGATCTATCCGGCCCAGACTCTCCTGTGACGGTCAGAGCCAAGAAGTATGCTTTAGTGGTCATTGATGACTACTCGCGCTATACATGGGTCATATTTATTGCCAACAAGTATGACGTCAAAATAGAGTTGCCTACACTTCTGAAAAAGCTCAATGTCGAGAAGAACACTGAAATTAGAAAGATTCATTCAGACAGAGGAACAGAGTTTATGAATTTAATGGTGGAAGAGTTCTGCAAAAGTGAAGGAATAGAGCATGAGACGTCGGCTGCACGCACGCCTCAACAAAATGGGATTGCTTAAAGAAAGAATAGAACACTCAAAGAAGCAGCAAGAACCCTGCTCGCAGACTTAGGACTCCCATCTAAATTCTGGGCAGAAGCAATTGATATTGCATGTTAAACTCAGAATAGATCACTGCTGATGAAGCAACATCAGAAGACACCATATGAATTATGGAACGGCAGGAAGCCTTTCTTATCTTATTTCCATATTTTTGGGTGTTCGTGCTTTATCAACAATAATGGAAAGGATCAGTTAAAGAATTTTGATAGCAAGTCAGACCAGGGAGTCTTCTTAGGATACTCCCGGGTCAGCAAAGCATTCAGAGTTTTTAACTACCGGACCCTTTGAGTGGAGGAAAGTCCTCATGTTATTTTTAAAGAGTTTGCTACTGAAAACAGGAGCAGAAACTCAAATTCAGAATCTGAGGACATCAGTAAACAACTACAGGATCTAAGCTTAAAGGATAATGTTGAAAAGATCCAGCTGTGTTGGCATGATGATTCAGAAGAGGAAACTGAAGACAAGAGTACTGAATCACAGCCAGCAGCAAACGTAGCTGAACAGATGGATTATACTGAACATAATCAATCCTAGGTAACTCAGGTCGATGAGGAAACCCAAGTGGTAACTGAGACCTCTACTGAGAATAACAACTCAAGGGGAACAAATGAAGTTCATGAGGTGAATGCCCCTGAACATGGTGACTCAGTAGACCCAACTCTTGTAACTAAATTGCTTCAATCTCAGAATAGTACAACTGAAATGCCTAACTCACCTACTATCTGTGTTGAACAAATTTCAAATGAAGAGTTAAAACATCGTCGATCGTGGTTGGATGCTCACTCTTCAGACCTTATTATTGGAGATCCTTCAGCAAGTGTAAAGACAAGATCCAAATTCTGTCAAGGAGAGAGTGCTCTATAGTCCTGCTTCTTTTCTACTGAAGAACATCAGTCAGTTGAGGACCCACTTAAAGATGCTGACTAGATCATTGCTATGCAAGAGGAACTGAATCAGTTCACAAGGAACGACGTATGCGAGCTTGTTGACAGACCCCGACATCAACATGTGATCAGAACTAAATGGATCTTTAAGAACAAGCGAGATGAAAACAACGTCATAGTAAGGAACAAAGCTAGACTCGTGGCAACTGTCAAGCCGAGGGGATAGATTTCGATGAAACATTCACTCCAGTTGCAAGACTGGAAGCAATCAGACTATTCCAAGCCTACGCAACACATCAACGCTTTAGAGTTTATCAGATAGATGTGAAGTCAGCGTTCCTGAACGGCGTACTGAAAGAAGAAGTCTATGTAGAATAGCCTCCCGGCTTTCAGCAGGGACATCAAGTTTATTGACTCAGAAAGGCTCAGTACGGGTTAAAACAAGCACCCAGGGCTTGGTACGATACCCTGTCTGAGTTTCTTCTTCAGAAAGGTTTTCAGAAAGGCACAGTAGACCGCACACTATTCAGTATTCGTAGATGACATTATATTTGGATCAAAGAATGTGATATCATGTGTCAACAGTTTGAGAAAATGATGAAAGACAAATTCGAGATGTCAATGATGGGAGAGATGAATTATTTTCTCGGATTTTAGGTCAAACAATCAGAGAAGGGAACATTCATCAATCAAGGCAAATACACTCGAGACCTCATCAAGAAATTCGGTTGTACATCCGGCAAACAAATCAAGATCCTGATGAACACGAACATGAAAATCGATCTTGACAAAGAGGGAGTATCAGTAGACCATACTGAATTTCGCGCAATTCTTGGTTCTTTATTATATCTAACTGCTACTAAATCTGACATAACTTATGCTGTAGGTGTCTGTGCTCGATTTCAGGCGAATCCTAAGCAGAACCACATGGACTCAACAAAGAAGATTCTCCGCTATCTCAGAGGAACACCTGGCATGGGTTTATGGTATCCAATAGATGTTAATATTGAACTAACTGGTTATTCCGATGCTGACTACGCAGGTTGCAGGATTGACCGAAAATTAACTTCGGGAACTTATTAGTTCCTCGGCAGTAAGCTAATCTCATGGTTCTCAAAGAAACAACATTCAGTAGCGACGTCAACTACTGAAGCTGAATACATGGCTGCCGGAAGCTGCTGCGCCCAAATCTTTTGGCTGAGACAGCAGTTACGCGACTATAACGTTATTCAGAATGAAGTGCCGATCTTCTGCGACAGCTCCAGTGCAATTGCAATCACTAAGAACCCCGTTCTTAATATTAGATGCAAGCACGTGGACATCAGACACCATTTCATTCGTGATCATGTCGAAAAGAAGGATATCAGAATGGAGAAGATCCATACTGACCATCAAAGGGCCGATATTCTGACCAAGCCTCTAGCTGAAGCCAGATTCAGAGAACTTTCAGTAGAGCTAGGTCTGCTGGACCCTACTGAGTCAAGTCAGTAAGTGATTTAGGAGAGGAGCATTCAGCAAGGGGGAATGTTCACTCTCAGTACTGGACTCATTCAGTACATAAAGATTCAGCAACCAACTACACGAGGTATCAGCTGACTACGATGTTCAGCTCACAGGTTTGCATATCTCTTTTCAGTAGTAAACCCAGTATTTAATGCTGCTATGATTTTATTTCAGCATCGTATTCAATGCCTTAGAGAATATCATTTATTATAAACGATTTCATTAAATACATGACATTCTATGCTAAGATTGTTGAACTCTTCATTGCATTAAATGCATGTCATGTCAACTTACTTCTTAGGCTATATACAACTGTATTTTGACTTAGGCGGCTAAGTTGATCATTACCTTTTATAAAAACGAATCTAGACCGTCCATCTAATAAAGCGGGAATCAAACTGAGCCGTTGATTAAAAAATTGTTCATCTTCACTATCATATATATCAATGTTTCAGCACTAAAACCGCCATTTTCTCCCTCTGTGTTAAAACCCTAAAAATCTCATAACTTAGAACTTTCTTCTTGCAAACTGCATTAACCTTCTACAGAGATTATTACGGTAGATTTCCATGCTTATTCAGTATTTATGTTTACATGTTACATTATTTCAATACTAATATTGAGTTCTGCAGATTCAGATATGGCACAGTCATTCGCTTCAGTTGTATCTCTAGTCAATATGATCGAGATTTTAGAGAAGGACCGTGTCTGGTGTGAATCCGTCATGGAGTTCGACACGTGCAAGCTTGATCTCATGGTCGAGGTATTTGATGCGCTCAGGGCATCAGGCCTCGAAGCTTTCTTGTCGAGGAAACCAGCGTATTTCCTCTCCCGTCAGATATCTAGGTTATACCTCAACTCAGAAGCGGTAGATGGTGATATCGTTGGACGATTTATAATCCATCACGTGGATGACACCTCCAAAGCTGATGAAGAGATAAAGAAGACGTATATCAAGTAGGCTCTTCAGAGGAGTTTTAAGTTGCTAGATAGTGGAATCAGTGTAGTAGGACGACATGTTATACTTGGAGATCTTCTGTGGGGAGCCAACATCCTTCAGAGCGGCGTTCCCCAAAAACTCCATGCTGCCTCAGTACCGTGCCCTGGCCTACATCGTCATGCAAATCCTGACGAGCCAAGCTGGATCCTTTGATCAAGTGTCCAGACCAAAGCTCCAGATGATGATGGTGATTTATGATAGAGAAAAGGTCAACTGGACTGAATTCTTCCTCAGAGAATTCCAGACACAGGTTGCAAAATTTGACAAATCAACTTATAGCCTCAGTGTCAAGGGAAAGTTGTTGTACGGGATGAAACTGACTGTGATGATCGAGGACTTCTGCGGAGACGATCACATCACGTACGCGGACAAGTGATATTTCAATCCCAAGAAGATCCGCTTTCACAGCAAAGCAGCGGCCCTTCAGTTGATTGGGGCAGGGCCAGCTGAAGTTAGGAAAGGGAAGAGGAAGACTTCCACTCCTACGAAGGGGTCTACTCCTCAGAAAACCCCTCAGAAGAAAAAAGAAAACATCTACTGAGAAAGTTGTGATCATACCTCCATTCAGACTGAGAGACGATTCTAACTCGTCGGAGAAGACAGTCTCCGTGGAGAAAGCTGACTCAAAAGAGAAGGCAGTCTCTGATGAGAAGGATGTCTCAGTGGAACAGGGGACTGAACCTGAGCCGACAACTCCAATATCTCAGTCCCCACTCTGTTAGGATTTTGTATACTGGAAGCAAATTTTATGCTTGTATACAATGTTTTTGTCCCTACCACTATTTTATTCTCCTATCTGATAAATATATATATTTGCACATGTTATCCTTTATCTTGTATAAAAGTTAGAATTGTGTAGTGTATCGGGTATCACAGAAGACTATACAAATTGGTTGAACTGACAAGATATAAACAGTTATCACAATTGAGACAACTTAAGGATAAGTTAACGGTTTAAGCTGCAGTTTAGATAAGAAGTGGCTTGTCTTGGCTGCTTGTCTTTACTGGTACACTTAAGGTGGTGTATTGATGGATCACAATGAGATGTGTTCTCCTAATTGACCTTAGTGGAGAACCAAGATCTCGGTGACTTAGCTGGTCTTAAGCTTGGTAAGACTTCAGCTGAGCGCATTTGACTATCTATCACTTTGACCTACTATGGTGAACATCATCGCGACCGGATCTACGTATCTTGGGTGTTAGTAGTTATTTGTGGCTCAGGTTGTTTGTTTGTATCTTAAAATCGTATCCTAGTAAAATAGGTTGATAATATCCCCTAAGGAGCTCATAAAGATTAGCACACTAAACCCGGCCTGTTGATTAAGTTCAGGTGTGTTAATAAGGTCGAGTGGTACTACTTAGGAATATAATAAGATGTTAATTAATTTAAGTTATCAGTGAGCTTAATAAATTAACGAATATTTCTATCTTAAATACGGAGATCGATTAAGTCTAAAATACAAGCCCTTGTTCAATTTGGAATAAAGGGGTAAGTGGATTCTCTAGTGGAATGAATCTGTGTTTATTAATTAATTTTGCTCTGGGCTGAGCATGGATAATTAATTAATTTGAGGTCCTGCTTTATTTCTGGTATTAGATCTCTGATCTGGCCCAATTAGTTGTCTAGTTATTTATTGTCTCTCAGAAATCATTATTAATAGATTAATGTATTTGTACATTATTTAATAATATTATTTATCTAGAATTAATTGGCAGGGCCAATTAATTGATAAATGTTAGTGGCACAATAGATTAATTAATTATATTATGGGCTAATTGTGTAGAAGCCCATTAGGGATATAATTAAATTAATGGGCTACAAATATTAATATTATATTGGCTTTTGAAGCTATATATATTAGTATTCAGTTCATAAACAGACACATATATTTCACATTAACGCACGTGTTTTTGAGAGAGACATATATCTTATTTTCGTCAGTTCTCTGACCACCCAGAGGAAGAAAAATATCGGGACACAGGTCAGAAGATCTGACACACGAGCAACAATCAGAACTGCAACAACATACGAAGGAGGAAGGTAATCGATTCTTCCCCTCATATTTCCATCAATTGGTATCAGAGCCTGGTTTAGGCCCTGATTGTTGCTTTAGGAGCATGATTAGGGTTTATTTTCGTCGTTATCGGGTTAATTTTCATGTTTGGGGCGACCTGCGAGCCACTATTTTGACCCTGTTGTAATGTTTTTGTCGTGAGAAAATCTATGAGTAGTTGATAGGACCAGTATGTATACATATATTTGCTGTTTTGTACTGTATTTATGGTCCGAGGGGGCACAAAAATCGAGGCAAAGGCGCGGAAGGACGAAAAAGGGCAAAACCCTAGTTTCTGGCAGATCACGACTGCCGACTTCATAAAGCGCGTGGAAGCGCGTTCCAATGTATGTTTTCGATCCGTTCGGTTAGTTTTGTTTGGTATTTCATTAGCTTCGTCTGGATAGGTCGCACGACCCATTCCGATTTCTGGTTTGTCCGGAATAGCGTCGGAAAGGAGAAGTGGTCGTACTGTCCAGAAAAGCCCCAAATTGGCCAGAAAACCCTAGTTTTCTAGGGTTCCGCCGCATCTTGCGGCGGCGATTCCCGACGCATCCGATGTCCCATCGATGATCGGGTTGAACCGATGGATTCCTCATCTCACGAGCTTCGTGTCGATATATCGTATGCGGTCATCTGATCCCGGATGCGATCAGAATCGATGTCTGAAGTTTGCTACTCACAACAATTTTTTTTTCCGACGAATCGTTTCAAAATTGAATGAAATTGTTGGACAATTTCACCGGAATCCGTTCATGGTGGCCGAAAATTGTATAAGGATCATTACCCATGAATCAATTGAACGAATCGAAGATCGAAAATAGGTAATTTCGGGTGGTGGAGCTCGCCGGCGATTGGCTGCGAAAATTTGCAGCATAAAGTCGCGACGGCGGCTCCAGGCGACAGCTCTTCACGGATCCGATGTCTGGGTGACATCAGGGGGCTGTGGAGACGGTGGAGGAGGGCTGGGGACAGCCGGGGAAGGCGCGCGGCGGTACGCGTTTGCGGCGGCACTCGCGCCGCGTGCAGGCGTAGATCTGCGTCGCTACAGGCGGCGTCTCGGTGCAAGGCAGCCGGTTCCTGGTTCGCCGTCGTCCGGCGCTTCCCTGTGTGCAGGCAGCCGGTCGGGAACCGGCCTGGAATGTAGGCGGCGGCGGTGGCAGCAGCGGGAGGAAGATGATGACGTGGCTGCCACGTCTTCGCCACTTGCTAACATGGCGCCACGTGGCGCTGACGTGGTGATGTCGTGGATGCAGTTTTCTATGCAGTTTTCAGATACGAATATTTCGAAGAGCTGTATTTGTTCGGGCTATGTAATAGATAGGATTTATCTATGTTTTTGCCCGATAATGATGTTTTTATTTACTATTTACGTGTTTATTTTTTATTATGCTTTAGCATGCGATTATGTGATTAATTGCGTTTAGAAAAACATGTAAATATGATTTAATTCTTTTTAAAGTATGTTTTTTTTTCGCGAGCACGTTTTATTATTTGCGCTTAGAAATTGCATGCTTTAGAAATTATGTGATGATGCATGATTCTTAACAAACCTTTTGAATAAAAAGACTAAGCAATTTTCAATTAAGCGTTTAATTAGATTCCATTATTTTGGATATTAAACACTTAATCGGACCTCCATTAGTTGAACTCTACACGAAAGTAGTAAGATTATGTGAATAAACGTCCAACTGCGTGGCTTGCTTGCATCTTTGAGCTACCAGTTTTTTTAGAAGAGTTTTCCAAAATAATATTTAATTATTATTGAGTAGTGGGAGCAAAGCCGTAAACGTTCACCTACGTGGCTTGTGTGCCTAGTAAACACGAGTACTCTAGAAGATAATAATTAAATAGGATAGCTAATTAGATTGAATTGAATGCGTCATGGCTCTCGTAAGTATGTCGATTTCAAGAATTTGATTCTAATTTGGTCAAATTAATGGTCAATGCTTAGATGTCACCGCAGGTGCAATTCACTTCCCTCGAAGTCCCTTCCCGCGTTTTAATAGTGACATGGTCCAGAATATCGAACTATTAATTTCATTCGTCTTAAGAACCTAGGTGTGGATTGTAATTAAAGAGCTAGGTATATAACTTGGTTTAGGGTTACGCTAGTAAACGTCCACCTGCGTGGCTTACGAGTGGAATTCCTAGAGCTGTTCGAGTATTTAACTATCATTGTTTTTCACTAGGTACAATGATGGTTAATTACGAATTATGTGCATATATGATTTTCAAACATGCTTTTAAATTATATTTTTTTCAGATATGTCTGTTCGAATATTTTTCGAGTTCCTAAACTGTCTCACCAACCAAACCCTAATGGGTTTATCAATTTTAAATAATTTCAGAGAGTGGAAGAGATATCTTACCTCTCCAATAAATACTCTGCAAAGGTCTTATAAGAACTTCTGTTTTAGGACCGCTATGTCTAAGAACGAGTTTACAATGAGTAAGTTACTCAAATCTTTGGTAGCGGTCAAAAAGGTTATAGGAAAAGGGCAAGAGTGCTCAAGTCTTGAATATCCCAAGTAGCTCAAGGAATCCCCCGAAATGAGGAAACCAGAAAAAGAGCAGAAAGGGTGGTCAATTCAAGAAGAGCAGTGGGAGTAAGAAGACGGTCCTTATCGGCGGCATGCGAATGCCAAAGAAGAAAGGAAGGTTTTTCAATTATGGTAAGAAAGGACACTTGAATAATTATATTCCAGATGTCAAGGCAAAACAGAAAGAGACGCAAGTCACTCTTGTAACTGAAACTGTTCTAGTTTCCTCTTCTACCTACGAATGGGTAGTAGACTCGGGGGCAACTGATCATGTTTGTTACACCTTGCAAGGTTTCTTACAGAAAAGGAAATTGAATGATGGCAAGGTGATAGTCTCAATGGGCAATGGATCGAGAGTTCCTGCAATTGCTAATGAAGTTTTAAATCTATCTTTTGATAGTTCTGATTTAGTATTTAAAGAAGTTTAATATGTGCCTGAGTTTAGGCGAAACTTAATTTCTGTATCAAAACTCTACACCATGGATGGTTATAAATCATGTTTTGATAGTGAAGTTTCTATCATGAAAGAAGATGATTTTATCTGTAGTGGATCATTAAACGGATCTTTATATACTATTACTTGTAAACCGCGTAGTTCTGTTAATATTGCTTCCTCATCATCAAATCCTAAGAAGAGGAAAGAGTCTTCTAAGGTAAACCAAACTTATCTGTGGCACTTAAGACTAGGTCACATGAATCTTAACAAGACTCAAAGGTTGGTGGAATATGGATCATTGGAGTCTCTCCAAGTTGAACAATTTCTAAGTTGCGAAACCTGCTTGGAAGGAAAGATGATGACTAGGCCTTTCAAGGCAAAGGGTTATAGAGCCACAGAAGTATTAAGTTTGATACATTCTGACTTGTGTGGGCCAATGTCTACAGAAGCTCGTGGAGGGCCTAAGAGAGAAGGAACCGAACTCTCTTAGAGTTGGTTCTGTAACGCCCCGAAATTTTTAATATAAAATACATTGCATATCTATTCATGCATGTTATCAAGTGTTTTAGTTCTGTAAGTCGCGCCTTAGAAATTAAAATGAAAATTAAAGCATCTATGTTATTTTTCGTTAAATCATTTTTGTTATGTAAATTTATTTTGGATTTTGAATATGTTTGTTTATTTAGAAATCATGTTAGAATTATTAGGCAAGAATAATAATTATGTATTTTGGATTTCCTAAACCTACTAGGATTCATGAAAGGATATAATATTTATTATTATATTAAATATTATGTTTTATGATTAAAATAGATAATTTATGTGTGATATAAATATTTTAGGATAAAATCTAGTTGTGGTTATCCATATCCTAATTTATCTAGGATTGAATCTCTTATATGGTATGTGATAGAATAAATTCTATATAAAATAGATATGGACGAAAATAAATATGGATAAAATATATTTGATACCTTATAGGATTAGGAATCTTTAGATAATGATTTCTAGGCCTATAAATACCCCTTAGTCGCTCATAATAAAACATCACATAAACTTTTCGAAAATCTGCCAGCATACCTTGCGAACTGTTTGAAGAATTATTTACGTATCTTCCCGACATCACATCATTGTGAAATTTTAGGAAAAGCTTCCTAGGTATGTCTAGTATACTCAATTAGTTTTGTATAATTTTTCAAGCATTCTAAGTAATTGTTTAAAATTGTTATTCGTAACCTGCCAGTTTCTGACAACATGTTCATGATCTTGAAAGGAAATTGTTTTACATGTGTTATTTACCTTGTTTTCGATCATGATTAATTTTAATGGGATATAATACATGTTAGGTCATTCATATTAAAAATATAGAATTTTTAGGATACGTGTACTATTTATTTGTTAATTTGTTTCTTGATGTGTCCGATTCTATTATGTCAATTCTTTGGTTGTTAAAATGTTTAGGTTTCATGAGAACAGAAATATGTCCTGCAATTCTACCTTTTCTGCCATGAGTACCAGGCCAAATGGACGATCTTATGTTACTTTAAAAATTCCATAAAAATTATAGAGACAAACTTTAGGATGTGTTTAAGATTTCTGTAAATTTTGGAAGTTTTTAAATAAGTCTTTATATTTTTAATGAATTTATACTTTTACACTACCGTGAAACCATGCATCAGGGATAGGGCTTAGGAAAATGTTTATATCTCACTCCACAAAAATTGTTTTGACTTGATTCTTTTTCCTAAATACTCTAAACACGTAGGGATATGTAGAAATATTTATTTAGTATTTTTAACTTATGTGTATGAAAGCAGTTTAATACAAATATCCGGGTAGTCAGTCGGAGCATGCATTTTCGTATTCTGATTTTGGTAGAAACTATTCTGTATTTTATGAAGGTGTTACTTATCTATACAGATTGAAATTTTTATATGATATTTCTACGTATGTCTCCTAGATGTGTGTTAAATAATAGAATTTATAAGATATGTTTAGTTCCCGAAGCTTATTGTTAAAGGTCAGTAGGTCATAAACCGCCTTTGTTGACGCAGTAGATATTATTTTAGTTATAACTCTTAGATGACTTATTATTTTGATATGAAACCAAATCTGGTATGTTTGAGACTCATTAAGGAATCTATATGTGGAAAATTAAAATTTATGGAATGAATTCATGTTCTGTGGAATGTTTTTAAAATAGGTATTCTGCACAAGTTAATATAGAACATTGAAACCTAGTTACACTAATGAGCACATGTATATATATATATATATATATATATATATATATATATATATATATATATATATCATATTGTTTGTAACCTAATGACTATGAGGTATTGTTGTATATGTGAAATACGTACATGACTTTCATGAATTATTAAGAATTATTAATTTCCATGTTTAGGATCGGCGCGCAAGAATTAAACATCTGATATCCATTATTTTTCATCAAGTCGACGTTAAGGTGGGGAATGTTACCGTTTATCTTTATTATGCATTGTGCTCGATATTACATGTGATTATGACAGGCATGAAAGGAAGGGTCGAAATCGGACCCTAGGATTAAAATCGGATCCTAAATGAAAGGAAGGGTCGAAATCGGGCCCTAGGATCGAAATCGGATCCTGAAAGGAAAGGCAAGGGTCGAAATCGGGCCCTAGGATCGAAATCGGATCCTGAAAGGAAAGGCAAGGGTCGAAATCGGGCCCTAGGATCGAAATCGGATCCTCTATGAAAAATCGGTCAAAATCCGGCCGTTAGTCGAAATCGGACTGTTTGAGAAGTTCATGTGGTCTGTGTGGCCGAGTATCCTTTGCATGATCTAATTTTCCATGTCTTATCGGTGTGATTTATAATTCTGGTAAATGTGTACATCTCCCACTGAGTAGTCATACTCATTCCCATCATTTTAACATTTTTCAGGAAATGGCTCGGCGATGCGTAGAGGTGTTGGTGGTGATGGTCACACGAGGAAAGATTTATGAAAGTCATTATTGCATTAAACTCTGTGCATTTTGTTTTCGAGAACTGATAGTTGCATTTGCTTTTATTTTTATTTAAGACTTCCGCTGAGTATGAAAAAAAAACATAAGTTTTGCAATGGTTCTATTGAATGAAAATGTTTTGAAGAGTTGAAATATGTACGTTAAGCATGAAGTAGCGTCCCTAGTTATGTTTTGAAAAATTGGGGCGTTACAGGTTCGGTCGACACATTAACGCACGCGTTTTTGAGAGAGACAAAATCTTATTTTGTTCAGTTCTCTGACCACCCACAGGAAGAAAAAGGCCGGGACACAGATCAGAAGATCTGACACACGAGCACCAATCAAAGCTACAACAACATACGAAGGAGGAAGGTAATCGATTCTTCCCCTCATGTTTCCATCACACTCGACGTTCCACTACTCAGCAGCATTCCATCTGCTGAGAAGACCATGTCTCCCATTGACTTAGAGGACATGGAAACCAGCACTGAAGCTGAGACAATCGAGTACGCGGCTGAAGCTCTTCAGGATAGAGCCACCCGAGAAGTCTCTAAGGCCATACCAGAGATCACAAGTCACTCTGACTTGGTGACTATAGTTCAGAAGGCCAGACTTCAGATGCTCATAAGGTTCTAGGACTGGCTTACTCTTGATCGCCTGATCCATTACCAGTCCTGTGAACGATTTAATACCGAGGAGCTGGAGATCCGCCAGCAGATAGGCTACTCCGAGCCTGCGGATATCAGCTCACTCGAACATCTAAGGGCAGCAATGATGGCTCTTCTTGATGACTGCATTCCTTCAGCAGCCGCGCCTTCAGAGGGTTCTGATCCCGATGATCAGGACTCACCCAGTGATGCAGGCCTTGAGAAGCCTGCTGAGGGTACTCAACTAGAGGAGGGAGCTCAACCCTCTGCTGACCTACCTGTCAGCTCCCTCCCACTAGGACAGTCGGCAGCTGGAACCTCTCGTGCTGGGGTCTACGTTTGAGGTTGCGCCCAACTCCCAAGGCCGACGCTCTCGGAAAGTGGCCAAGGCACTGAAAGGCCAAGGGGCTCAGAACCGCCTATTGGTGAAGGTTGTCCACCGGAGTTGGAAGAAGACCACTACAGCTCAGAGTGAGGAAATCAAGGAGTTGAGGACATCTCTTCAGAATACAGCTGCTCGTGATTTCTCGGCCATACTCACTAACTCTCTAGCCAATCAAAGAGCAGACTTTGAACAACAGCAGGCATCGCTGGCGGCTGCCCAGACTTCACTTCTGGAAACATTCAAGGCAGCGCAGTCAGAGCACCTCAATAGTATCTCTTCAGTAACTCAGGCCATGAGCTCAGACTTGCTTCAATCCAAAAGGCCTGTGAAGAGAAGATAGATGCCAAGCTAAAGTCGATCCAGGAGTTGGTTGATTCCTCTCACCGCAAGTATGGTGAGGATCTGATTATTGAGAGGAATGACCTTCATCTGAGATTCGAGAGTATGCAGAAAGCCTTGGATAGGCTAGCTGCTGCATACTCAGCCTTGAACAGCAAGGTTGTTCTAGTCCTGACCCCAGGCGCAGCTGATGATGCCAAAAAGGGGGAAAGGACAGTAAGGGGGAAGAAGTGAGCACCGGGAGCAACTCAAAACCAATCAGCTCCCACTGACCCCTCAGGAACAGACAAAGATCAGGCCTAGGGTGTCTCTAGCGCCGGTGATGTAGTGCGCACTGAGACCGGCCCAAGTGGTTCAGGGCCTAAGGAACCCAAGGAATCAGCAACCCATACTTCTACCGAGCACATCAAAGAAGTTGCTGAGTTCCTTGAGGAGGACTCAGAAGAGGAGGAAGAGACTCCTCTACCTCCACCAATGGCGGGAAAAGGGAAGAAGAAGCTGAAAATCCCTACCCCACTGAAGAAAGGGACTAAAAGATACATCAGCCCAGCGGAGCAAGCCCAAATCGATGCTGACGAGAAGTTAGCAAGGGAGCTAGCTGAAGTTGAAGCTACGAATAAGCCGAAGAAGGCTCCGGCTAAGGCAAAGACAAAGGTGTCAGGAAGGAAGCCTGGCACTATACCTCCTCCTAGAAAACTTAAGATCGGCGATGAGGCCGATAGAGAAAAGGAGAAAGAAAAAGAAGCTGAACAAGGAACTGATTCTCAGCAGAAGCAGTAAGATTCTGAGCACCAGCAACAGCAGCAAGAAAGACCAAGAGTTGAGCCAACTATTGATGAGATGATCAATTTCAGCATTGTTGCCCTGGACAAAAGAGCTCAATATTACCAAAGTAAGAGTTCAGGCGGCAAGAAACTCTAGCCCAAGAGAAAGCTGCTGAGGCATCCAAGGAAGCTGAGCGACTGAAGCCCAGGCCACCTCCGCCGAAAGATACTGAAATTCCATATAAGTATAGGCAAGGCAGGCGACCCACTGATCAAAAAATTCATAGATGGCCTAGGATAGACAAGTGGATGCCATGGGAGAAGACTCAGCAGTGGGAGACACTGAAGTCCGAGTTTATTAAAAGATACTATGTATGGAGATACAGGCCTGAGTCCTACAAGAACCAAGAATTTGTTGACTGGCTATTCAAATGCGATACAGAGATCTACGACATGGTTCAGAAGGCTATTGAAGATAAGGAAGATGTTTAGACTCCTGTCTTCAGACCACTGCCACCTCCTCAGAAACTTGAGGGCTCTCTCTACACAAGTGTAATTGAAGGAGAAGTCAGGAAAGCTATCTTGGTTTTGGAACTCAATCCTAACTTTCCTGAAGATGTGCTTAAGATTCAGAAGCTCATGAAGGATACATTTCAGATGTATGGACTCCCTCCGCCTGAAGAAAAGTCTAAAGATTTCAAGGCAAGGATCCAGAAGTTCATGAGATAGATCCTGTTAGCTTTTCTGCTTTTGATAGATAGCAAGAGATGTACATGTACTCAATTTCTTACATATATAATACATCTTTGTTGTTTGGCCTGACAACACATTATTGTCTCTATAGCCTGTTTATTTAAATTTAACACTCAGAATCACCTAAGTGATCACTGACTCACACACCCACTGCTTATCCTGTGTTTATCTCTTTTGCTTAGATTGATAGACTCTATTTGAGTAGGGGGAAATTGTTGTTAGAATTATTTCAACATTTCCCTATCCCTCAGTAGATTAGAACATGATGTACAACTCCACTGATTCTACTTGTAATATTTGTAAGGAGGTTGTATCTGATAGTTTGTAGTGTTAGGTTTTGGCGTCATCAAATAGGGGGAAATTGTTGGGATGTGATTCAGCAGTAGATTGTTTAGATGCTTAGAAGATTTGGCTAATCCCAAAATCCTAATTTGATTGGTGAACCATTGTGTTGTAATAGTAACGCCTTACTCTCTGAGAGTTTCAGACTCAGTAGACATTCCTTCAGCATGGTCCGGCTCAGAGTTATGTTTGCTGACCTTTAGCATGGCCCAAGCTCAGCAGACTATCCGCCTTAGTACCATGGTGTGAAGACTCGATGTAGTCTTGGACTCGGCGGGAGCAAGCATGCCGAGAGGTGTTCGATTCGATGAGTGCGGGACTCGGCGGGAGCGGCATGCGAAAGGAGTCAGTAGAATTGGACTCAGCAGGAGCAGTTCACTGAACTCAGAGTCGACCTTCAGTAGAGTTGGACTCAGCAGGAGTATACTACTGAACCCAGGTCAGACTCAGCAATGGCCTGACAGTCTCCGTAATTGTCAGAAGAACTTATTTGTTAAATCAGTAGAGTCGTCCGAGTTTATCAGAGAAGTCAGCTTCAGTATCTTCCTAGAAGTCTGTGTGTCTCAACTGCTTTCTACGCCTCGACCAATGACGAGCAGCCAGCTGTCAAAGTTATGGTAAAAGATGCAAGTCAATCACTTTCCAGAAATTGAGGAAGAGACTCTACAAGATTCCTTAAAAGAGTCGTTAGCTACCCGAAGAGAGTGACACGTGGATCATTCGTCTCCAACGGATCTATCCATGGCTCACCTCTATAAATAGAGGGAAAATCAAATCGAAGAAAAACTAATAAGAACGAGCGATTACGAGCAATAAACTTACAAGAACTCAAACTTTCCGCAAGAACTTCGAGAGAAACACTCGACGCGAAAGGCGACATCTTTGCTCTAGGGAACCAAGCTGATTAGAATCAAAGCCTCTAGTATCCAAGTGATCGAACACGAACCCAGAGAGTTTATTCCTCATTGTTCATCACTCTAGAAGCCACCTTCTTGTTCTATTCCCTCTAACCTAAGCTCCACTGAAAATATCCATAGCTTAGACCCGAAGGAGTTCATATCTTGAACTGTTCTTAATGTAAAGAACTCCTTCATCGTTGGAGAATTTGTCAAACTTTATAGTTTGATCCTTGTAAACTGGGACTTGCTCAGTATAATCCTCAATGCCAGTGTTTGTCCAGTGCACAAACCAACTGAGACTAACTCAGTATAATAAAATAGCCTCCTGATCTTTTCGGGACAGTAGACGTAGGATTGTTTGATATCCGAACCACTTTAAAATCGATGTGTTCTTTTACTACTGCGTTGATTTACTGTTCATATTGAAAACCGTTTTACAAAATCATACAACAGAGTTTCAGCAATACTTAAACTGAATGCACTAACCTACTGAAACAGTTTTAATAAAAACGTTTTCAAACTCAACTGAATCGGGCCTACACTTTTCCGCACTCTCTTGAACTCTTACGAATGGTAATGAATTCTGACATCAGTCAGCTAGCAGGCATCAGTATAGTCAGTCACTCTGTCCACGCGATTCGAACGGCTTGCTTGGTTTCTTGAATTTATTCGAGCAAGACACTCTCTCGAATAGGGCATTCGCGTTTTAAGTTGAGAAAGTTTTCGGGTGCATTCACCCCCCCCCTCTACACACGAACGTTTATCTCGGGACCAACAAGTGATAAATAGTAAATAATCATGAAGATGAGATCTTGAAGGTCAAATGGTTGTACTCTTTTTTTTTTCTAAGTTTTTTCCCAAAGAGTTTTCTTAATTAAGGTTTTTAATGAGACATCTAATGCAACACATGATTTCCAAAAGAGTGGCGACATCAACATCCAACAAATTTGCTTAAGTGATGATCTAGCAGATTCTTTTACGAAGACATTTCCAATGTCAACATTCAAGAAGATGATACACATGAAAGATCGATATGCGTCGACTCAATGATCTACAATGACTGTAATGAGGGGGAGAAGTTGTACTATTTTTCCTTCGACCATTTTTTATCCCAATAAATTTTTCTGGCAAGATTTTAACGAGATGGCAATTTCTTTTAGGGATGATCAATCAATGGGGATTGTTGTAAATATATTATATATAAATTTACCATATATAGCGATTATCATGTAAACCCTAAAAGCCCACGAACCCATTTGTAATTCTATAAATAGAGGTATTTAATCATCATAAGAATACTCATCTCATTTACACTTTCTATTATTCTCCTCTTATATTTAGTTTATTACAATGAGTTAAGATTTCTTTATTCTAAAACCCAAAATCGATTAGCTTGTGTATTAAAATTAATTACAAGTTTCAAAATCACTGAGATTGTCGGAAACCTAACTAAAGCAATAACTTTTTTGACCGCGAAAACTTGATGACATGAGAAAAAGTTAATCCACTAGTCTTATTTCTGTAAAAAGAGATATGCTTTACTTATTTCCTTTCTCATTCATGTATTTAATAGCTGAACGCGTAGATTAACTACAGCCACAATTTGGACAAGTACCGAAAAATGTAAGATATCCGATTGAAATATCGATGAGTATAGTTGTCGACGTATTAGTCTCGTCATATATTATTTCACAAAGAGATTTACTTGTGAAAACAATTTCATGTAGAATCTCCATTTCAAATTCTGAGCGGATGACATGGAATATAAAGAATGTTTGAAGAAAATAAGAAAAACAAGGAAAACGTCGACTCCGTACTTGTACATGGTTATGCATGAAAAGAGGACACAAGTTCGTTTAAATGTTATTAGTAATTATTTTTTCGTTGATTAGGATCAATAGCTCTAGAAACAAAGTATACAGATATTAAAATTTAAAAGCCAAAAAACTTTCTTTATTTTAAATTGTTCACACCATATGTCTCATGTTATTTTAGAAGAATAATACGCGACACTTGTATATAGTTATGACATACAAAAGTATAATGTGACATAATTTTTTATGATTTAAAAGATGAGTGCTGCATAATAAGAACTTGTAAACCACAAAAGTATAAAGGTAAATTGTAGAAATGAACATACTGGCCTACCGAATTAAACTGAGCGTAAATTGCATAAGGTTTGCCTTGGTTTTGATATCCTGCTAAGACCTACCTTTTCAGAATTTTGCCAACTGAATCATTCCCAAGTGGTTTGAGAAAAACAACTTATAAAGGTGTAGCTTCTCAAATTTTGGGTTCAAAATAGAGACTTTAGGTGGGTCATAGTCAGCTCATAACTGATAGCATTTATTGTTTTGTTTTTCATAATTTGTGTGTTTTGCAAATGTTTGTCATAAGTATTTCTTATTTGTTATTGCTTACAAGTTAAAAATAATTAATTTTAAATAAAAATAGTGGGTTTTGGAATTAACATGAAAAAAAATAACTATTTTTAGTGATTCCGAAAAGTTAAATTAGAAAACAGATTTTGAAAACACTAAAAAAACTGCTTATGCGATCAAAGGCAATAAGTGTGTAAAATAAATTCTTGCAAACACACCTTAATAATGGTTAGACAAATATGGTTGGTTATTTTATGAATATGATTTATAGTCTTTCTTGTTCTTGATTATAATTAATAATATCAGTGGTTATTTCGGTATTTAGTTTTTATTCCAACAATATGTATTATTAAATTATTATTTTGTATAAGTTGAAATAATTTCTCTATTTTATTCGTGTGGAAAGTCTAAATTTGTTTATATGATGGCTAGTACTAATTTTTGATTTTAAAATTGAAAATAAGCTACTATAAACATTTCCAAACACTACTTTCCTACTTTTAAAGTTTTCAAACACTTTTGGTCAACGATTATTAAAATAAGCTATTTTCATTGGTGTTTAGAAACTTTCAACATTCGTACATAAACTTCAGCTACTTTAATCATCCCTTAAACAAGTTGGTTTTAGAACAAATTATAGATGTAGGTACATTAAAGTCAAATTGCTCATTGATGCAATTTACACTCAATTTGCTCACTTTTACAATTTTGTTGGTCAATTTGTCCATATCTATAATTTGAGATGGATGCGGCCAACTCCAAACTTATGTCGATTAAATTGCTTGAAATAATATTTAAAATTCTTTATTTTTCATCATCTCAAATTACATATTTATGCCTTAAACAATTGAATTTAGAAATTCCACCCTCTTTTTAATATGAGCTTAATATTTTGTTTGAAAAAATCAATCAAGAAAATCTACCTTTCCCTACTGGTAACGAAGAATAAAGTAAAAGTACCAGGCTCACGTGCTTATACTGTTCCAGCACGCGATTAGCGGTGGGCCGTAATTATCTCCAAATCCAACCCCATTTCTACGGGAGGGATCCTCTATCCCACTCCCTATCCCCACCGGTGGGACATGTAATAGGGATACGGAGTGGATAGAAGATCATCACCCCCATTTCTCCAACTCCCAACGACTTTTAATCAATTTCCCTTACTTTTTTAACGTCACGGCAGCCGTTGGAGGTAGGGCACGTGGCAGCATCTGCAGTGACTGCTCCAGCTATAAACTACCCTCCCTCTCTTTATGGCAAACCCTCCTCTCTCCCTCCCTCCCTCTTATCATATTCTCTCTCCATCCCTCATATCTAGTTATTGTTTTACGAGATGCTTTCTCTTTGTATGCTAAGGATTGGATTCTATTGCGGCGGCCTCTAGTTCGCTTGGTGCAGGTCGGGAACTTTATTAGCCGACGGCGCGCATTTGGCGCTGGATTAAACTAGTATACTCTCGAAACGTACACGATAGGAATCTTGCGACGGTGCGAGTATACTGTATACGTCGTGCAATTTGATTTCGCCGTATTTGGCGAATATTAAGTTCCCGCCTTGCATCAACTGAATCGGAGGCCGCGGTGAATCATTATATCCGGGCAGTTGTTTGGATAAACGTGGATCTGCCATCGATAGCCGCAGGTGTAAAATTTGAATTTGTTTTTGTGATTTTACTCAATTTCTTTTTCGGATCTGAGTCCATCATTTATCGGTTCCGAGCATGAATGCTAGATCTTGTGTTTTTCTGCATTGGTGGAGACTTAATTATCAGTCATGTATTGGAATATCGAGTCTTTTGTTCCTTAGCAGTTACGACATCCTGATGAGAAGATATTATGGGAATGGTAAAACTGAACTGGCGATTTCAATAGATCTTATCCGTCCGATTTTGTTGCTTGTATTATTTATTCTTTCAGGAACTGTTGATTCTTTCCTATAGTAGCTTTCTTTCCAAATCCACTTGTGACATTGTTGTTCAGCGATAATAAGTGAGAAATGTTGTCGTTTTGAATTAATGCATCTTCATTTATTGGATCCTTTTGAAAAGGTCATTGCTAATTTGATAATAGATGAGCTTAATTTTTGTGCTTCAATATGTCTCTTTTTTAGTGAATACTGTTAGCTGTTTACCATTTTGTTCATGAGAAATATTCTTCATGTTGCAGTGGAGAGTATGTCAGTACTAAATTAGTGTAAAGTTGAATGTGGTGTAATGTAATTTATGGTAGATCACATGCCCATGTGATTTAGGGTAGCTTTGTTATGGGTTATACATTTGTCTTGTTGTGGGCTGAGAGAATAAATTGGGCAGGCTCCCTTGTTGCGCCTGAGAGAATAGTTTGGGATGCTTAAGCTTGTCTGTATCCATATTCCTGCATGTTACTTACCACTTGGTATATTCATCACCTAACATATCATTCTTTAGAATGATAACAATTTTGTAATTAATTTATGGGAAAAAAATGTGGTCTACATCTCTAGTAGGTTTTAGTTTCTAATATGAAATTTTTTAACTGTAATTTGACATTTCTTGCACTTAACTTCTAATATTGTGGTTGGATGATAGATTTGTCCTCATCTCTGTGGAATATCTAAAGTAGTAAGTAGTAACGATTTCTGCCTTTAGTAATAGGTTCTCTTCCTCTGTTGAAGTTACTCGGTATAGATTCTTGTAGTCTCAAAACACCTGGCAGATTTGGTATCAAATTTCCTAGACTATTGAATGTGAAGTTTTTGTTACTTATTAAGTTATAAGCTCCGCTTTTGGTACAGTTTTATCTGGGTTATAGCCGATTAGATGTGTGTTTGCTATCTTTAGAGAGTAATTCTCTCTTTGCACGCGTTTTGAGTTAGTTTTCAGTGTGATTTATACCCTATTGATGGTATGCATCATGCTAATTTGACTTGCAACGTCATTGCTTCTAGTTCTAGATTGATGGTTTTTGGTGTGGGATTTTGTCGCTGGAGATATTTTTATCGATATTCACATCTGTTTTTCCAAGTTGTGCAGGATGGGTGCAGCAGGCATTTAATATGAGATGTGGTCCTGCTGTCATGAATAACTTGAAGGTTGTGTTAATGAATAGCTCAGCAGAAGCATGAATTGTGGATCCATTATGTGTGAATGAAGAAACAGATAGGTAAAGTCAGAGTGAGCAAGGTGTAGTGCAGGCTGAAGGTGCAACTTCTTAACCTGTAAGCTGTCTCTTTTACTGATCCACTCAAAACTTACTTCAGCGTGAATATTTTTTTGTTCGCGACTCCATGATTGGGAAATCAAGCTTTACCCAAGAAATTGATACATTTGACGGTTTATTTGATGCTAGAGTAGGAGCATTAATGGGACACTTGTTACATGAGTTTTTACAACTATAAAAATGAGAAAAACTTTAAGCCCCCTCAACTATAGTTTTTTTTTTTCCATGAACTATTTAATTTGCTTTATTTTATTCCTCTACTGTTTAATTTATTGTAGCAGTTAGTAGGTAAAATTCCCAGCAAAAATTCTGGTCACAATAGTAAAGTTAGGGGCGATTTTGTAAACATATCCGAAATATAGTCCAAAAATTTTTAGAGTTGAGTTTCTCTCTCTGTTTTACAACAAATTTTTTTTTCCTGTTGTTCGTTATACCATTTATCTCTATCGTTTGTTGCAATATATGTAGGGTTAGATTAGTCTCCCACCTATATTCGAGAATAAAAATTTTCCTAACTTTACACGTATGGTTGAGATTTTTGATCTAATTTTACTATCCGCAACAAATTAAATAGTTGGTAAACAAAGTGTATATTTCTACAATTTAAGGGGCAAAATCCTAAAAATAAATAGTTGGGACTTAGTGCTTTTATTTCATTATAAACTCTAGTCGAAATTTCTAAAGTCTAAGTAACTATAAGGACTAATATAAATATTTTGGAGTTGGGAGGACTTTTTCACCTTTCATACAATAAATTCTCGGATTCAGACTAGGGCTTCTTCTTTAACTAATACGTAATTGATTGAATGCTATTTTCGGCATTCTTGCAAATGTTTATTTAAAACACTAATTTGTTTATTAACAGCATAAATAATTTTTTAGTGTTAGGAAAATCTGTTTATTATCGCAACTTTTTTAAAATTAAGCGACTAAATTGTTTAATTATATAGTTTTTTTAAGCATCCTTTGAGATAGCTTATTTTAATTGTTTATCAACTTTTTGACACATAAGCAGGTTTTAGTGTTTGAAAAAACATGTTTTCTGCTTTAGCTTCTCTAAAATTAACAAGCAAATCTGCTTAAATTCATAAGCATGTATTGAGGTGGTTTTGGTGCTTAAAACACCATAATTTTCTGAATTTTCATAAATATTTGTTTTTTAAAAATACAAAACCTACATATTTTTTTTATTAAAAACAATTTTTTCAACTTTAAGCAAAAACAAATAAAAAAATACTTATAGTAAGCATCTACAAAAATTATTGTTTTTACCGATGAAATTGCCGACGGAATAAAAGCATGGGTCGGCTTATAGACGAAATGAGAAACACTCAAATTACTGACGGAATACCGACGGAATAAATCCGTCGGTTACTTACCGACGGAATTTTCCGTCGTTAAATCTTGAATTTTCATATTTTTTTTATTCTTTTATTGCCGATGGAAAATTCCGTCGGCAATGTTAAATTTTAATTTATCCTTTATTTTAATTTTAAACATAAATTTACTGATGGAAAAATCCGACTGGAAAAGTCGCCTCCGACGCCCCGACCCCCCCCCACACGCCGTCATCGACGCCGCCCCCCACGCTGTCAACGCCCGCCGTCGCCGTCCCGCTTCTCATCTCGTAAGTTTTCCGACTGAAGCTTTCTTCAACTTTCATTCAACGGTAAAAGTCGTCAATTCCCAGTGATTAGCTATATCTTCTTGTATATGTTTTGTGTGCTTGTATTTATTTGTGGTTTCCTTATTCTTAGAGTGGTTAGCTGTTGAAATTGGGGCAAAAGTGTTGAAGAATAGCTTATATGTGTGATTGATATGTTCTTTATGTGTTGGGTTATTTCTTTGTAGTTTTTGTAGCTAGATAGCTCATCCAAAGTTATTTTACTGTTTAAGTTACTTTGAATTAGATGATGTTGACTCGAATTGATTCATGTATATAATTTACTTTGATTAATTTCAGCAATTAAGAGAAAATTAAAGCGAGGTTTTATTGTTTCGATTACACTATCATACTCATAACTACTCCAAGAGGAACCCTAGCATGCTCCAAGAGGGTAGTTAATTTTGTTTTCTTCTTAATTAATCGTTTAGCAAGATTAAAAAAGGTGGGTTTTGAGTAAAACATGCGGAATTCATATTGCCTATAATTCTTTTTCTACACCGTTTAGTGAGGTGATTAAACATAGTTTTTTGAGCAAACACATGATCCCAACAAGACAAACGTTTTTATCACTAAAAACGTTTGTCTTGGGTTTTATCTTTGACAACCATAATGCTCGTGTGTTTACACAATTTTGGAGTGAGCCTAGAACTTTTAATGAACAATATTAATCAGGATTTGAAATAATGAGTCGTTCGTGGATGTATACACGGTGGGCAGTAGACGGTTCATTGAATCCTCGATTTGTGAATGACATTGAAGATTTCATTGATTGGGCAAGTAGCCAGACAGCTTATACGGATGGGGAAAAAATTAGATGTCCGTGTAAAAATTGTAAGAATAAGCTGTTTTTGACTACACAAGTTGTAAGAGAGCACATTTATATGAAGGGATTCGTTAAAAATTATAAAGTTTGGTCATCTCATGGGGAAAAAACACGTAACCCTAGATGAGCAAGCTACGAGAAATGTGGAAAATGACACGTCAACCTCCTATCAGAGGATGGTAATGGATCATGCTGGGCCAAATTATAATGATGCGGATATTGAGGATCCGCCAAATAATGAAGCAAGCAAGATCTATGAAATGTTGCAGGCAGTCGACACGGAGTTGTGGCCTGGTTGTGAGACCTACTCATAATTGTCTGCAGCAGTTCAAATGATGAACTTGAAGGCTGAGAATCATATGTCACAGAGGGGCTATGACAGAATGAGTCAAATGATCAAGGATATGCTTCCCCAAGGAAATTTGATTCCTAATAACTTCAGCGAGTCTAAGAGATTGCTTAGTGGCTTGGGGTTGCCGGTAGAGAAGATTCACTGTTGTCCAAATTCTTGCATGATCTATTGGCGGGAAGATAATGAACTGGAGAGTTGTAAGTTTTGCGGCACCTCGCGATATTTAGATTACAGTCCGAAATCTAGTAGGAAAGGGAAGAAAAAATTAGTGGTCGCTAAGAAAATGTACTACTTTCCTGTATCCCCTAGACTCCACCGGATGTATGCATCTAATGCAACTGCTCCTCACATGTGTTGGCATGCTTCATCAGTAGATGATGGAGTGATGCGTCATCCTGCAGAGTCTCCAGCATGGAAGTACTTGGACTCGACGTTTCCTGATTTTGCCTCGGATATTCAAAATGTTAGATTTGGTCTTTCTACAGACGGTTTTCAAACATTTACTCAATTTGGGAAACAATACTCTTTGTGGCCAGTTATTCTAACTCCTTACAATCTGCCGCCTGACATGTGCATGAAGGATCAATTCATGTTTCTCACGGTGTTGGTGCCTGGACCTCGAAATCCAAAAGATAACTTGAATGTCTTTCTACAGCCGTTGATAGCCGAATTATTGGAGTTGTGGGAAGATGACGTGTCTGTGTATGATGTTTCAAAGAAGCAAAATTTCAATATGCGAGCTGCTTTGCTTTGGACCATTATCGACTTTCCGGCCTACTCAATGTTGTCTGGATGGAGTACAGCTGGGAAATTCGCATACCCACAGTGCATGGAACAATCAGATGCATTTTATCTTGAGAAGAGTGGTAAGATGTCGTGGTTTGACAATCATAGAAAGTTTCTACCGCTAAGTCATCCTTTCAGACGAAATAAGAATGCTTTCCTGAAAAATAAAGTTGTAGCACGTTCTCCCCCTGACATGAGAACAGGAGAATATATACTTAGTCAAATTGAGGCTTATGATTTTGTGATAGTCACCGAAGACTACGATGGTTATAACAAATATGTCTCTAAAGAAAATGTTACAGGATGGAAGAAAAGAAGCATATTCTGGGATCTTCCTTATTGGAAATTCTTGTTGCTTCGACACAATCTCGATGTCATGCACATTGAGAAGAACGTGTTTGATAATGTGTTCAACACTGTCCTCAATGTGACAGGAAAGACCAAAGACACGCCGAAGTCTAGAGTAGAGTTGAATACATATTGTGCTAGGCCTGAACTGAAGAAGCTTAACGAGAGTGATAGACATTATCCGAAAGCATGTTACATGCTAGGTCGTATAGAGAAGCAGACATTAGCAGCTCAGACTACCGGATGGTTATGTGTCCAACATGAGCAGATGTGTGGATATGAGTAAGTTGAGAATATTTGGGATGAAAAGTCATGATTGTCACGTCTTCATGCAACGGCTTCTACCGGTTGCATTTCGTGAACTTCTCCCACAACCTGTTTGGACGGCAATTACAGAGTTGAACTTATTCTTCAGAGACTTAACTTCTCGTGCTTTAAGAATTGAAGATATGACGAGACTAAACGAGAGTATTCCAATTACTCTTTGCAACCTGGAGCGCATATTTCCACCAAGTTTCTTCGATTCCATGGAATATCTCCAGGTGCATTTAGCTGATGAAGCTCATTTAGCCGGTCCTGTTCAATATCGATGGATGTATCCATTTGAGAGGTATAATATCATTCATATTATCGTTTCCATATTCAATATCCCAATATTAATTATTATGCATTGAACCACCCTTCATCAGATATTTAGGGAAATTGAAAAAATATGTTGGCAATAAGGCTCATGTGGAAGGATCCATATGCAATTCTTATTTAGCTGAAGAATCATCAAATTTCTGCTCGTACTATTTTGAAGATCATATCAACACTAGGATGAGGAGGATGCCTCGAAATTGCGATGTGGAACAAGAAGGCCCGACGTTCGACAACATAGATGTCCCCTCTATATTTCGTCCAAAAGGTCGCCCAATTGGCGCGAAGTCAATGAGATATCTTGATCAGAAGGAGTATAATGCTGCCCACTTATACATCTTGTTGAACTGCGACGAGGTTATAGAATATCACAAGTGAGTGTCCTCTATAATTCGATTGTCTTATTTTGTAACTTGTGTAATATATGTAACGACTTAAACCAACTTTACTAAAGCCAATTTGAGGAAGAAATTTGGCGTGCATGTCCAAATATATCAGATGAAGATTACCAAACATCGGTTGAGCAAGAATTCGGAGCTTGGTTCAAATCATATGTAAGATTCAGTATCCAATCTAAATAATTTCCAACAATGTTTTCTTTTCCTAATTAGCTTCTTATGTTCTTAGGTTTATCCCCTTATTGCAATGAGATGAATCCGTATATACGGGATTTAGCAAAAGGTCCATTAGTAGCAGTTTATACGTACCCTGGTTATGTTGTGAACGGATATAAGTTTCATACTTTATCACATGGGGTAGGAAAGTCCACTATGAATAGCGGAGTTTGTATACAAGGGCAGAATTATGGTTTCGATGCACTTGATTATTATGGACAGTTGGTGGAGATATGTGAAGTTGAGTACCCGGGTTTACCAATAAAATGAACCATGTTGTTCAAGTGCTTATGGTTTGACCCGACCCCTAGAGGGACTTATGTACATCCACAATACAAGTTGGTTTCTATCGATCAAACGAAAACGCTGCGGAACTATGAACCATTTGTCATGGCATCACAAGCGCATCAAGTGTATTACAGCTCATATCCTAGTGTGAACAAATCTAGGAAGGCGTGGTTGGAAGTATGTAAAGTTAAACCGAGATTTAAGATAGATTTGCCAACTCAATCTTCATTAGATGAAGCATTTCAAGAGGATGACATACTAAACCCACCAGTACGGAACCACGCGATAGTAGAAGCTGATATAACAGTAACTCATCCACGTCAAACAATAGAACTCGATGAGGAAAATGTTGACGAAGGAGATGATGATAAAGAAGAACATGTTCTGACCTCAGAAGAGGAGGACTTTAGTGATGACTAGTACAACTTACAGGTTTTAAAAGCAATTATGATCTTTTTTTGGCCAAAAGCAATTAATGATTATTTGTTGTGTTGGTCCGGAGACGATAAGTCAGGTGTAGAGGGGGGGGGGGGTGAATACACCTGAGCTCAGTTTCTTTTTCTCAATGAAGGTCAGCTGAGCTGATGATTGCAACTGATGAACAGTGACAAATAAGCCTTCGATCGCGGGACAGAGTGAGTCGGCCCATCGAGCTCTCTCCTACCGATCGTTGTCAGTACTTTGAGAATCAGTCGGAGACTGTTGTGCGGAAAGTGTGGGGCCCGGAATTCGTCTCTTTTGAAAACACGTTTTAGCAAGTTAAATCTTTTGGCTGTGCGCTTTATAAAATACGTTTTATGCAAGCTTATGATTTGCAAGTCAGTTGAATGCTATGTAATAAAACAGTAAAAGAACACAAGCGATTTAACGTGGTTCGGATACGCAAGATCCTACATCCACGGTCCTGAACAAGGCAGTAGAACTTGTTGATTATTCCCGAGCAAGCCTCGAGCGGGGATACTGTGCACCTGGACGGTTCCCTCTAAGTTATAGTCCTTAGCGACTTTACAATCCAAACCTAAGTGCCGAAAGGGAAGAGAATTTTCTCCAACTGAGAAGGAGTTCTTACAATAAGAACAATTCACTAAATGTGAACTCCTTCGAATCTAAGCTATAAATATGACAATGAGCTTAGTCTAGAGAAGAAAGGGATCTAAGAACTCTAGAGAGAAAAACTGAGAAATCTTCTAAGTATGCAAGTTTTCCTCTGGATGATCTTTGAGTGTTCTAGAGCGTTTATGAACTTAAGCTTGTCCCTTCGAAATTCCTCTCTTTTTCGGAGCTTCAAATTCTTCTCTATTTATAGTTGTGAGCTATGGCATATGTCCGTTGGAGACGACGATGCCACGTGTCACAAGCTTCCAAAGAAAACGGCCATAATTCGAACTTGTTGCGGCGGGCGCGTTAATGCACCGTTCATGAGAGCAGCTTTATTGTGTAGAGTAGGTAAGCGTTGTCGGCTTCTCATTGGGTCGAGGTTTGTAGTTGGTGAGAATGTCGAGTTGACCGTTCAACAACCTCGTATGTCTTCTCGCCGAACTTTTCGAAATGACTTTAATAGGTGGGTCGCTTTCCGTAGGATACGATGAGATCGAAAAGTCTCTGTCTTCTTGGTCGAGTCGGCCGACACGGCATCTACCGAGTAGGTCGGTGGCGGCTGCGAAGGTGCGTGCTTGTTTCTCGTTCTTCCAGCGATGACTATCAGTGGGAGTAGTCTTCTGCCGATGATTTGTCGGCGATGCGCCGTCTTCGACCGAGTGGAAGATCAGGCCGACCGAAGAACACAAGCGATTACAACGATGACGTGGGGTTACGAAAAGTATCTTCGACGGAAGATCGGTTCAACAACTACCCCGTACGGGACTTAGACAAAAATAATAAACAATACATCAAGTCTAACCTATACATCAGCTAATCCTAACGACACACTAATCTACTGATATCAGCTAGGTTTTGGGATCTTCAATTCCATAGTACTACTATGATTTACCCCAATTTTCTTTTAACTGAACAACAGCTGAATATCATCGACTGACTCATATCCAACAATTTCCCCCTAATTGATGATGCCAAAACCTCTACCTCTACCTCTTAAACTTCTCAAGTCTATAAAAGATGCTATCCTACTGACAACAATTTCCCCCTTACAGCATTCTGAGGGAAAGAAAAAATAAAGGAATTTCAATACTTCAGTAGGTGGGAGATAGGCAAAATCAGAGAAACTGACTGTGAGTGTGTGTCAGATCACTTAGTGATCAGTCGTAAAAAACACGATGCAAAGAGCTGGAAGACAATGAGTAATTGTCTAACAAGCAATAGGAACCGATATATATAATCAATGATGTACAAGCTCCTACGGCTATTACAACGAAATCAAAAAGAAGGAGAAATCACTGCGACGCTTGAAGCGTTGAGTCCTTTTCTTGAAATCGGCGAGTCTTCTCGGCGGGAGGATCCGGTAATAATACTTGTAAACTCGATCCCGATCTCCCCGGATTTCTTCGTTGTCAAGAGGATTGTCGAGCGGCAAACCCGGATGGAAAGCAGCTTCCTCTATCTCTCTCTCTCATGTCCTTCGTGCACGCCAGCCCACTCAGCGTTCTTGGCGGAGGAATACGTCGGAAAGCCGGGGCACGGAAGGGAATATTTTGTTCTTCCATAATCTGTCTCGGCCCGATCTCCCGAATGAGACATCAAATCTCAAGATTAGTTCGTCGAATAACCGATCAGCCGGATCCGAGAGGATAAATGCGCCATACAAAATAGCCTTTAATAAAATCCTCTTTCAGCCTTTCCCAATGGACGTTCATATCAGTCGACACCCATTTATCCACATGCGGGATAGGAATATTCTTAACATATGGGCCCCTGATGAACTTGGATCTTCTTGGGATCTGCCTCCTCGGATTAGCTGCTGGCTTGAGAGATAAGCTACGCATTTTCGCCAAGTCAGCCATCCTTTTCTTTTCGCGGAGTGCGGCTGCTCTACTGTCTCCTCGCTTGAGACTCAGACCTTGCAGCGTCGCCTCCCAGGTCGCTTGATCTTCCGCTATCTGCTCAGGTGTTAGAGTATAAGTGGGAATACTCTGAGCAGTAGCTTGGATCTCAGTCGGAAGAGCCTTAGCAAAATCTGCTTGGGCTTTCTTCTTCTGCTCTTTGCCCCTAACAGCTTTGCCATTGGGCTTCTTTGCTGCTTCTGCTGCCTCTTCAAGCTGACGCTCATGGTCGAGCTTATCCTGCAGCTGTTGGGCAATTTTGAGGTCAAAAGCCTCTTGCTCCGCTTTTGATTTGAACTTATGGACCGGGGAGGAAGGAGGAGTAGATACAGTTGCAATCTCCTTCCCCGGCCTCTGCAGTGGCAATTGTTCAGGCTCAGGCTCTTCTTCTTCTGTCTCCTGCTCAATAAAGTTGGTTACTTCTTCAATGTGAGCAGCAGAAGAGGAGATGGGGGTTGGCTGAAGTGGAAATTCTAGGAGAAGGACCTCAGAAGAGTTCTTATCCTGAGTAGTAGAGGGTCCTTCCTCCCGAGCCCTTTCCCCCGAGTGCGTGCGGGTTCTTCACCGTGGAGGGTCTCTCCTCCTGAACCCTTTCCCTGATTATCTGTACATCAGCTGTATCCATTTCAGATTCATCTTTTATTATACCTTCCCCCTTTTTGGCATCAGCAGCCTTATCGAGGTTGGTACAGATAGCTGTGATTTCTTCTCGAGCTTGTATGCTGAGTCCTTGATCTGAGTAACTGTAGAGTCGAAGTCCTTGACCAAGTCACAGTATCGCTCCCAGTCCTTCTCTTGATCCGCCCTAGATCGATTGAGATGAGCAAGCGACTCTCGGCGGAGTTTCAGCAGGGCTAGATCATTGGATTCCTTCATCTCCTTCTGAATCTCGTTCAAGGCCTCAGCCTGTTGCTTAATAGCAGTCTGGAGGCTGCTTGTAGCCAACTTGTTCCGCTCATCCATTTGAGCTTGGACTGTTGTGAGAGTATGAGTCATTTGCTCAGTAAATGTTTTGTCTTGAGCTTGGAGCGAAGAATCGACTCGTGCGGATAGATCCGCTTTCTGCGCTATCAAAACCTCGCTCGATCATCTCCTTAAAATCAGGCGCGAAGGAGCCTCTTGAGGAGTGGAGATGCCGGCTAGCTTATTCAGCTATCGATCCGCGCCTTCGTATACTTCTCCCATTTGATATGGACGTCTTTGGCGAGAAGTCCGTTTTTAGCTCCTTGGCGTCGATCGCCCTATTCACCGATTTGGAGGACACGGAACCAATGGGTTGAATCGGTAAGAGCTTGTTCCGAGCCTTTGATCGGAAAACACGAGGAGTGCTCCCGATCCGTACTGCCAGTGCCACCGAGCCTCACCTCGATGTACCGGGGGGTGGTGATTGGCTCTTCTCATGGGGAGTTGGTCCCTCGGCGAGCCTCCCAACTCTGCATCCTTGGGGTTGCCTTCCATCTCCCGATCTTGTTCTTGGTCATCACCCTCATCGGCGGAGGAGATGGAGGCGGAGCATTAGCGGCGAGGAGCGGTGGTACGCGAGGCTAAGAAGATAGAGCATAGCAGCTCGAAGATCCTCGAAGGATGCCAAATCCGCCGGCTCCCCGAATCCGATCTCCGCTCTGTAAATCTTGCTCCTCCGTCGGTAGATCGATGGCCGACCGAGTTTTTGCAAAATCTATCGAGAATATCCCGAGTTTAAGAACCTCGAGTAGCATCCGAACTCTTGCCACGATGGCAATGTCAACCAAGTCTTCATGCTCGGCTATCTCCGGAATCCGATCGTGAATCTCACCGTAGCACGTAGACGAGTGGTATGAGTTGTTGTCCATTCGGTCTCTTCGATTGGCTCTCGAATGTCCGACCGAGTGTCATTGGAGCCGATGACTTGAGCTTTCTCCTTGAGGGTGGCTCCTTCCATCCCCGTGTCGGAGTCCAAGGTTTGCTCATCTTGAGGTGGAGGAGGAGCCTGTTCTATGACGGTTATCGGGTGAGCCACGGTGACCTCGGTGGTCGTGGCTTGATAGGCCTCCTCCTCTTGGACACATCAGCGGGAGATGGCAGGGCAGGAGCAGCTCTCTTCTGCTCAGGTGGCCCTTTACCAATTTGACTTCTCCGTCGCTTCTTTAGTCTTAAACTTTATCAGCTTAGTGTTGTACAGCTTTGAGTCTTCGAAAGCTGAGTTCCTCTGTACAACACTCTCTATTAGGACAGACATCTTAGTCCCGAATAGAAGCTTACCCGTACTGGCCAACCTCCTCTCGCCAGTGGGTAGAGTAGTGAATTTCTGGGCCTGGGCTTTCATCTAAGTCGTGTAATAGTCAGCCCAGTTCACTTCTACTCCGTCGTCAATAACCATCATCAGCTGAATCCTTGGCTTGGACAGTTGATCGTACGATCCAGCTGAGCTTGTCAGTATGTGCGAGACCACATACGCTAAACCTCATATCGAGGTAGCAAAAGATTCCTTGGGAGAGCCGTCTTGAACGTCGAGTCACCTTTGCGTCCACGTAACTTTTGTACATAGGCATTGATCTCCCTCTCCTTATATCCGATAGGTGAGATACCAGAATTAGGAAGCTGAAACGCGAGGACTAGAGCCTCTCGGATGTTGAAGGTCTTCTGAGACGCCTTCCACTTGTTCGGAGTTGTTTCTCTCATGTATGAGAACGAGGCTTCTTCTCCTCCGGCAGCCACTGAGTTCCAGTTGAAATACGCTTCTGCCACTTGCCTTGGCAGATGGGCACGCGGATGCTTGGTCACAAGGGTCTCCAACCCAGACCTCTCCAGAGCATCGAACATAGGCTCCAGATACGGAATATCCACCTGACGAAGAGCCATTGTGGGTTCGAACTGAATACGGAAGGCCATAATCTCCACTATTGGTTTAGGAGTTTGTACGGTCGCCATAGAAATCTGCAAAACACATGTTAGCACTCGAAAATAGAGTAAGTCAGTAGTTGTCAGCAGATTTGAATACATTACCGAGTATGAGAGCTTGAGAGATGCACAGGCAAAGCAGTTATAAGAAGTTTGAGATGGAAACTGATTTGCGTTAAAAGCTCTTAGGATATGATAATGGCGAAAAGTGAGGAAAAAGATAGAAGATGAAAGATTTTGTATATATTGGCTTGATTGCAAGTTTCAATCCAACGACTGAGTTTTAATCTTCCAAAAACTATGAACGGCTAAGATTTAATGTTATAAAAGGAATGATTACAAAAGCCGCCTAAAACATAGATCTACGTAATAAAGGTAAGTGAGAAGACATGCATTAAATGCGCGACAGACAGCATTAATAACTCAGTTTATGCAAATGAAAAGGTTTCCTACTGACCTTTCCTTAAACTATTAATGGCGGGAAATGAATGCACATTAACTACTGAGTGTGAGCGACTGATGCAATAAAAGCGAGCATGCTTCAAAAAAAAATAAGTACACAAGATTACGCTGAACTTATCAGCTGAACTTATCAGCTGGTTACCGAACCTCTTCAGCTGAACTTATCAGCTGGTTACCGTTATGTATAAGGAGAATGGTTGTCATGCTGATGACTATGTTCCCCCTTGCCGTGTATGCAGTGTGACTTTCCCAACCGAGTCACCGTACTTAGTTATCCGACTCGTCGTCATCGATTCCTTATGCTGATACCAATTGTTACCAATTGTTGGGCAATGATGTTCTCGGTAGTCGGCATCTACCGACGCATCTCGGTGGGATCCGAGTGACCTAGCTCAACCGATAGTTCTCTCGAACTTTGTTCTCAGCTAGTGGTTTAGTCAGTATATCTGCCCTTTGCTTGTCAGTATAGATCTTCTCCATCCTGATATCCTTCTTCTCGACATGGTCTCTGATGAAGTGGTGTCGGATATTCACGTGCTTGCATCTCGGTATGTAGAACTGGGTTCGAGTTATGGCAATTGCACTTGTGGAGTCGCAGTAGATGGGCACTTCATCCCGAGTTATACCATAATCTCTAAGTTGTTGTCGAAGCCAAAGGATCTTGGCACAAGCAACTTCCTGCGGCCCATGTACTCGGCTTCGGTAGTGGACGTTGCTGCGAATGCTTGCTTCTTTGAAAACCAAGAAATCGGCTTCTTTGCTTAGGAACCGACAAGTTCCGGAAGTTGACTTTCGATCTATCCCGCATCTCGCATAATCGGCATCGAATAACTTTGTTAGTATTAAGTTATCATCAGCGGGATACCATAACCCGAGCATCGAGTGTTCCTCTTAAATAGCGCAAAGATCTTTTTTGTCGAGTCTAAATAACTTCGCTTGGGATTTGCTTGGAATCTTGCGCATACACCTACGAGTAAGTTATGTCGGGACGGCTAGTCGTTAAATAAAGTAAAGAGCCTATAATAGCTCTATAGTCGGTAGAGTTAACGAAGCTCCCTCTTTGTCTAGATCGATTTTAAAGTTTGTGTTCATGGGGATTTTGACTGGCTTGCTGGAGTCGCAGCCGAATTTCTTGAGAAGATCTCGAGTGTATTTGGATTGATTGATGAAAATTCCTTCGGTGATTGCTTCACTTGAAATCCAAGGAAATAATTCATCTCTCCCATCATGGACATCTCGAATTTCTCTTTCATTATCTTCTCGAACTGCTGACATATGACTTCGTTTCTACAGCCGAAAATGATGCCGTCCACGTAGATCTTCACCAGTAGAATGTCATCTCCTGACTTTATGTTGAATAGGGTGCGATCTCATCGTCCCCTTCGAAAACCTTTTACAAGTAGAAAGTCCGATAGGGTATCATACCAAGCCCCGGGTGCTTGTTTTAACCCATACTGAGCTTTCCTAAGTCTCGTACACTCGATGTCCCTGCCGAAAGCCGGGCGGTTGTTCCACGTAGACTTCTTCCTTCGATGCGCCGTTCGTAAAAGCCGACTTCACATCCATCCGATATACCTTAAATCCCCGATGTGTTGCATAAGCTAGGAAAAGACGAATGGCTTCCAATCTAGCGACCCGGAGCGAACGTTTCATCAAAGTCAATTCCTTACGCCCGATTGTATCCTTTAGCAACTAGTCGAGCTTTATTTCGACGATGACGTTGTTTTCATCTCGCTTGTTCTTGAAGACCCACTTAGTTCCAATCACGTGCTGATGTCAGGTCCGTCGACAAGCTCCCAAACTTCATTTCGACGAACTGGTTCAGCTCTTCTTGCATAGCAATGACCCGATCGGCATCTTTAAGTGCGTCCTCTATCGATCGAGGTTCTTACGTAGACGAAAAACAAGAGTAAAGTGAGCTTTCTCCTTGACTTAATCTTGATCTCGTCCTTATAGTTGCTGATGGATCTCCAATCATAAGATCCGAAGAATGAGCATCGAGCCACGAACGCCCGAGTCGGGCTTCTTCTTACGAGACTACTTACGCACAGTCGGTAGGTGTATTAGGCATTTCGAGTAATGCGTTACGTGATCGTAGCAATTCGTAAGAAGGTTAGGATCTACCGAGTTTCCGGGTTCGGGGCATTTAGCTCGGGAACATTAATCGTTCCCCCCCGAGTTTATATTCTCGGTAGAGGTCTCGATTACCACTTGGGCTTCCTCATCGACCGATGTTACCTGTTGTTGATTCGGTTTGGGAGAATCAACTAGGTCGCTACGTTGCTTGTTGACCGAGTCCGAATTTCTTCATCGTCCGACTCATCATCCCAACAATCTTCGGATCTTTTCGGCTTTATCATTCGATCGAGATCCCGTAGCTTGCTGCTGACATCTTCGATATTTGACTTTGTATCATTCCCGTTCTCGGTAACAAATTCATCAAAAACAACATGAGGGCTTTCCTCCACACAAAGAGTCCGATAGTTAAAGACTCGAAGGCTTTTTTCGACTCGGGAGTATCCTAAGAATACTCCTTGATCGATTTGCTATCAAAGACCTTCAACTGATCTTTCCCATTATTGTGGATAAAGCAAGGACAACCGTAAAAACATGAAAATGAGAAATAGAAGGAATTCTCCCTTTCCACGGTTCGTAAGGCGTCTTCATGTGTTCTTTGTGTCGGTAGTGAGCGATTCCGAGTGTAACAGGGCGGTGTCGGTAGCATCAGCCCAAAACTTTGAGGGTAGTCCTGAGTCTGCTAGGAGCGTTCTTGCTGCTTCTTTGAGTGTTCTGTTCTTACGTTCAGCAAGTCCGTTCTGCTGAGGGGTGCGTGCAGCTGATGTCTCGTGCTTAATTTCCTCTTTATCGCAGTATGTCTTAACTACTGAGTTTAGAAACTCTGTTCCTCTGTCTGAGCGTATCTTCTTAATCTTGATGTTCTTTTCCAGTTTGCAACATAGATGTTCTTCCTCCGCAAACCTGATAACACTGTTTTCCCTGTAGATTTGTCAACAATATCACAGAAACCAGCGTCAAAGATTACTCGTTAAGATTATCACGAATTGACCGATCGAAAGGAGATTATGTTGAAGTCCATCAACATTTGTTACTCTTGGAACCGCGTGGCGGTCCCAATGTTCGGCGTTCCGTATCCCCTTGTGTAGCCTTTGGAGTTGTCACCGAATTCAGTCGGGACCATCTTCTTGTACGTAGTTGGTCGGCGAGCTCTTACGGTAAGTCATGTGTCTCGAGCGGCCGCCGTCCACTATCCAAGGGTCCTTATGCACCCGCAAAACGAGGCATTTTTAGGTACCCTTTGGTTCGGTTGGGTCCTTCTTGGTTAGTGGGTGATTTTGGAACCCGGATCTGTCTCGGGACCTTAGAAGTCCTAGACTTCTTCTTCGAACCTTGTCGGCTTTCTTCTCCACAGGACTTGGAGATGCTGACTTTCTGGCGATGATTTTGGGGTTCAGGCGCTTTCTTCTTCTCGAGTCTTAGCGCTTCTCGACCACCCGGGCTCATAGTAGTACGAGCCGTACTTGAGCCGGGTGCTCATACGGTGGCTCCTTATACTTTGTTCGCCCATCCGACCTTCTTGATTCCCCCCCGAATTTGATCGCGGTGTCCCGGGGCCGGAACCTTTGGTCACCGCTTGTTGCTACTCGGTCGAGGTGCAATCATTTTCTCGTTTGTTCTTCGCTTGAGGTGTGGTGTCGGCAGCTTGCACCTTTCCTCGACGAACCTATCGCCCGAGTTGCTGAGCTTTTGGAGGTGGAAGCTTCGTGGGTATAGCCAAGGCCTTCTTTCACGAGCGTTGGCCGTTGTGCTCTAAGCATGCTTTCAAGCTTCTCCTTCGCTCCCGTGTATTGTTCGGTCATCAAACCTCTCCGGACCTCGTCACTCCTTCGAGTGAGTCATAGTCATTCTCGCACGTGCGTGAGCTTCGACCGAGCTTGGCTATTTCAGTCTCTTTCTCAGAATTGTCCTTGGTCAGAACTGAGATCCGAGTCTCTTGAAGCTGAGACTTAGTCATAAGAGATTCAATCTCTTCCTTGAGTCTCGCAACTAGATCCACTGACTCAGTAGAGACCTGACAATCAGAAGAAAGTCTCTGATTCTCAGCCTTTACCTGTTCAAGTTCCTGGATGGTTCTGCTGAACTCTCTGCTCAGCTGAATCTGTTCCTCTAGCAGATCGTCGTAGGCTTGTACCACATTTAGAGGATCATCTGTGACCGAGCACGTGTCGTGTGTGCTGTGTAAAGAAGAGGTTATATTAAGTTTAGAAGTTACCTCAGCCTCTTCTCCGGCCATCAGACGGTATTCGGTCGACTCATCGAGGCGTCTGCCTCGCAACCTCAACTGCGACGAACGCGGCTTCGTCTTCAGAAGAATACATGAATGTATCCTCTTCAATTGAGTTGTCGGATATCTCTCCGGCTATGTAGGCCTGCCTTCGCTTGGAAAATTTTTCTCTTCTGGCCTGCCGTTCCGCTCTTTGAGCGGTGAGAGTTCGGGACAATCATACCGATAGTGTCCCTCCTTCTTGCGGTTGTAGCATGTGGATGTTCTGCTTTGCTCTTACCAAATTGAATCTTTAGACGGGTGGCAGCAAGACTCCGATTTCCCGCATTCGGTAGAAGGATTAGATTCTTCTTTCTTATGATAGTCTTTCTTACCTGAAGAAGAATCTCGATTATATTTCCTCAGCTTTCTGACTCTCCCCTTTTCCCTCTGATATTTGAGAGCCATCGGTGCTAGGCCGGTCGGGGCCTCGAAGTCTCGAGAAGACTTTGCTGCGATGTGGCCACAGCTTTGCTTGAGGAAATAGGCTTGGCTCCGGTATGCTTGTTGTTGCCTTGAAGGCATGGTCGAACTGTGTGTCAGCTGGAGCGCTTAAGCACGTTTGGGGTAGGCTATGCTCGAATTCCTCCGATTTTAATTCTGAAAATATAACATCAAGAGTTAGAGCATTTAGATCAGAGCGACGTAAATAAGTAGCAAATGGAAGCCACTTCTGTCGGGGCAACGCTCTCAAGATCTTGGTGTTCATCTCCTTGTTGGTGAACGACCTCCCGGCCCATTGATGACATTGACTTGATTGGTGAATCCGACACTCGGCTCGTCAATGGTTTCGGTAAAGCTCCATTGCAAAGGCGTCGAACTTCTGAAGCTCTAGCTCGAGCTTGTTTTCTTTGATCTGAGGGGTTCCATGGCTCAGTACAGCCAAGGCGTCCCATAGCTCTTTCGCCGTCTTGCAATCCTGTACCCTTCCGAGGTGTGAATCACTCAGCGTAGTCAGTATGGCATTATGTGCAACTCGGTCAAGGTTGTGCAACTTCTTTTCTTCAGGCGTGAAGGCAGATTTATCTTTGGGAACCTTAGCACCAGTTTGTGCTCCCACGCCTCCTCCAGCAGCAAATACTACGCTGTCGATCATGGGAATGATCGGTCCTGACTCTAGGACATCTGACATGCTGTCATGGAGTGACGTTAGGTGTGCCTCCATACGTACGCGCCATACCGTGTAGTTATCTATTGAGAACATCGGTACCATCCTAATACCTGACCTATCAGACATTGTAAGAGTAAGAGTATAAGGATGCTGAAAAGATGCTTATGCAGTGAAAACGGTTTTCAGGATCAGTTCGAGAGGACCAGTATTTCAGAACCGGCGATCAGTTGAACACCGTGTGCTCTGATACCAATTGTTGGTCCCGAGTGTACGGTTAGGTGTAGAGGGGGGGGTGAATACACCTGAATCCGATTCTCTCAACTTCAAACAGGAACAGTCCTATTCAAGAAAGTGCCGTACTGAAATAATTCAGCAGACCAAATAGCTGTTCTGAATCGTGTGTGGCAAAGAGTCTGACTCTACTGAGATCCGCTAGCCGACCGAGTCGAGAATCGGTATCAACCGTGGTAGAGTTCGGCGGTGCGGAAAAGTGTAGGCCCTAATCGGTTGAGTGGAAAACCGTTTTATGCAAGTCTCGGTTCAAAGCAAGTAGACAGTTCGGTATGCTTTGAGACAGGTTGTATGATTTTAAAGAATATTTTCGGTATGAACAGTAAAATCAATGCAACAAGTAATCGAAAAGCAATAACAAGACACGAATTTTTAAAGTGGTTCGGATATCAATCGATCCTACGTCCATTGTCCCGAAAGTTCGGGGAGGCTATTTATTATACCGAGTTAGTCTCGGTCGGCTTGTGCACGGGACAAAGCCGTGGCTTGGGGATTATACTTGAGCAAGTCCCGGTTTACAAAGGCATCAAACTAAAGTGTTTGACAAACTTCTCCAACTATGAAGGAGTCCTTTTACAATAAGGATTGGGTTCAAATATGAACTCCTTCGTCTAAGCTATAAGTATATTTGGTTGAGCTTAGGGTTAGAGGGATAGGGAATGAGAATGTAGCTTCTAGATCGACGAACAGCTGAAATAAGCTTTAGGTTCGTGTACCGTCGATTTGGATACTAGATGCTCTTCTAACGGTTTAGCTTGGTTCCCTATGAGTCGAGAAGGTAGTCTCTCGCGGGAGATAGATCTTCAAGTTCTTGCGGAAGACTTAGGGTTTTCTCGGTTCTAGCTCGTTTTAGTGCTTGTGTATGTTTTCGTCGTTTAAGCTTATGCACTCTTTTTTTTTCTTCTTGAAATGTCCCTCTATTTATAGAGCAGAGATTGGAAAAGATCCGTTGGAGACGATCTTCTTCTTTCTCTCTCTTTTGGTAGCAAACGACTCTTTTGAAGTAGGTAACAGTGTACTTTCCCACCTTTTTAGGTAAAAGGTTGATGCGGCTTTAGCGGTGAGAAGACACTGTGTTCTTGCCATTCGTCGAGGTGGATAGAGTGGTTGAGACAAGACGAGACTTCAAGGCAAACTGAAGCTGACTTCTCTCTTCCTCATATATGACAATACTGATTGTCTTTCAAAAGTATCTGACAGTTCAGAAGACTGTCTACCGATGCTGAGTCTGATCCCGTATTCAGTAGGTAGATAGCTGAGTAAAGTCTACCGAAGATCGGCTACGAGTTCGCCGAATGCTCTTCTTGCCGAGTCCAGTTCCACGACTCTTTCGATATCTTGCTCTGCTTGAGTCCAAGATTCACCGAGTCTTCTACTTCTAGTGTTAAGGCAGATAATCTACTTAGCGCCTTGATCAGAAGCAGAGTGTCTACTGAGTCTGAAACCTCAGAGACAAGAATAACGATTACAACGGAATGGTTCACCAATCGAGATAGGGTTTTGGGATCTTCAAATCTTCTCAACATTCGTAGCACTAGGCTGGCCGAGCATGGTTCAAGCATAGAAGATAGAATCATTTCCCACTAAGTAAGACTATGCTGAGGGACAGAATCATCACCCAACAATTTCCCCTATTTGATGATGCCAAAACCTATCATCTATGCTAACACTAAACTATCGAAACGAGCTCCTTACATTATTACAAGTAAGATCGGTGGAGTTGTTCCAACAGTTCTAGACTACGAGGGAACAAGGGCAAAACACAATTTCCCCCATTACATAGAAACTAGACTAGCGAATCTAACACGGTAATAAACCGACAAGAAAGTAAATAAAGTGAGTGTGTGAGTCGGTCATCACTTCATGATTACGAGTGTTAAAGCATAATACAAACACGGCCGAATAGACAACAAGTGGTTGTCGAGCCAAAATCGATTTGTATATATGAGTTATTCGGATCGATACGATGTGACAAATCATGCTAAGCTAGGAAGATCGAGAACTAAGCCTAGGAGCCCTTAAACTGCTTGATCCTGTCCATAAATCCTTGAGATTGCGTCTCTGGCAGTGGCACTCCATACATCCGGTATGTGTTCTTCCTCGGCTTCAAGTATGCGAGCAAAGTCTCGCTAGCTCATCTTCGTCCGGTTCTCTCTTCGATGCAAAGCATACTTCACTTCAGCTTCTATTACCCCAAGGTGGATTGAGTCATCATTTCTTCTAGGTGGAGGTATGATTATGGGCTCCGGAACACTGACTTCTATACCTTCAGATACGGCTTTATGCAAGTATATGTATAGATCAGATTCACTTATCATCATCCATTACGTGTAGGCATCGGCCTTAGTCATGTTGGGCCAGAACCTCCAGAAATAATTGCGCTTGATGAACTCTATCTTTGCCGATTCCCATCTCTGAGTAAATTGAGCAGGTATCCAATTGTCTGTCTTTGGCCATTTGTGCGATTTCAGATCAACTGGCTTCCTGAACCTTCTGTATCGATAAGGAATATCAGCTTTTGAAGGTACTCTCAGCCTGGCCTCTTCCTCAGTTCTTTTTCTCAGTGCTTCAAGGTCTGCCTCCCAGATTCTGTCTCTGGCAGCCTGAACTTGTCTAGCCTCTTCGCCTTTTTATAGGTATCTGTTCATTTGGTCGAATATGGCCTCAATTTCATCATCTTGGGCTTCAGTGGCTTTCTGAGGAATGTCTTCAGATTCAGCAGGGGTACTTGATTTTTCTTTTGACGTACCCTGCTTCTCGGTGCTTTCTTTGCTTTTGCTCCTTCTCTTTCTCCCTATCTTCTTCATCCTCGATAATCAGTTTCCTTGGAGGTAACCTAGCAGGTTTTCTTCCTCCTCGAGCTGAAGATTTTGTCTTTCCTTTGACATGCTTAGACTTTGGTTTATTAGCAGCTTCTGTTTCAGCAATCTCCCTTGCCAGCTTCTCATCAGCTGCAATTTGAGCCTCCTCCTCAGCTGAAATATATCTCTTAGTTTTCTTGGCTGGAGGGGTTGGGAGAATCAGCACTTTCTTGCCTTTTCCCTGAACAGGTGAAGGGAGAGGAGCCTCTTCCTCTTCTGACTCTTCCTGCTCAGCATACTCTGCAACCTCCTTGATAATATCAGTCGGAGTCCGGGTTGCATGAGTAGCACTGGGTTCTCGAGCCACTTGGGCCGGCTCTCGGTGTGCTCGCAGCCAAGACACCCTGGGCCTTACCCTCTGTTTGAGTCTGAGTCTCAGTCCTGCTTATCTCAGTCACGGACTTGGTCTTTGTCTCAGATCTCAGTGAAGCTGTCCCCTTAAGTAATTTGGCAGTTGTGGTAGGGGTCGGCTTCTCAGTACTCTTCTCTTTTCCTTCCGTACTCTTCTCTTTTCCTTCCCCCTTTTTGGCATCATCAATTACAGCCAGGGTAGGGACGAGTACCTTCTTGTCTAGGCGTGTGTAGACAGCGGACAGTTCATCCAGTCTGTCATGGATCTTTGTCAGTGCCAAGTGCAGCTCATTCCTCTCATTAGTCAGTTCCTCCGAGTATTGCTTATGGGAGAGGTCAGCTGCTGCCTTGAATTCTGTCAGCTTCTCAGAAATTGTATCCTCCACGACCAGTTGAATGTTGTCAAGTCGGATCTCCGTGGCCTGGGCTTGTTCAGTGAAGGACTCAGTATGAGTGGACATTGAAGCCTGGAATGCTTCGAGAAGTTTGGCTTGTCCTTCCTGAATGATTCTGAGCTGATCATCAAACTGCTTCTGCTGCTTAGCCAAAGCTTCTGATACAATTGCAGAGACAACAGGGGCGGCTGATTGTGATACTGATGTTTTCAGCCCCTTTAGCTCAGTGGTTGTGGCTAGCGCAGTCTGTTTCCACACCTTGTGGATGGCCTTCGCAAGAGCTCGATTCTGGATTCCCTGAGCGGTGAGAGCTTTCGCTATGGATCGAGATCTCTTGGCGGTTGGGTGTGGCGCCGCCGTAAGTCGACTCCGGCAAGAGCCGAGCGGGCTCTGCCGAGGACGAAGCACCAGCCGTGGAATTCGCGAGTCCAAGGATACGGAGTGGAGGTTGAGCTTGTTTAGTAGCATGTGTATCCTTGTCTCGGGATTTTCCTCATCGAGGCTTTCCGGGGCTCGAATCATCAGGGTGGATCTTGACCATCGTGGTCTAATCCATCCGAGGTGCTGACCCGGTAGCTAGCTGCCCGTCATGTATCATTGCCCGGCATAGCGGCCCTCGGGTTCTCCATGGTGCTGAGGTCGGCGGGCTCGAGTAGCCTATTTGCTCCCTCAACATCAATTCTTCTTCATGAAGCTGGCTGGCGGGAGAGTAGTGGAGTACTAGACGTTGTAGTTGGGGCCACTCCCGAAATCGCGAAGCAACTTGTGGAGCCTTGCTGATTTTGCAATGAGCAACGGATCGTAGTAGTCGGCAAGCTCCGGAATCCGTTGAAGAATCTCTCGGGATGCTCCGGATATGATCACTGAAGCTTCCATCCCAATTGACTCTTCTTCGAGGTCTTTGTCTCGGACTCCAAGTCTATGGGAGACGTCCGAGTCTCAAGCAGGAGGTACACTGCTGCTGAGTGGTGGAACCGAGAGGGGGCGTCAAGACGCCGAATCTCCTCGCTATGTGCTTCGATAGCATCCCCTTGTTCCACTTCTACGGGTTCCTCGGTGGAGACGCCTTCTCCACCGATTGAGTCTTCTCGAGATGATTCTCGACTCGTCCATCGGCCGCGAGGCCGAATAGGTTCTTTGTGTAGCCCGAGCAAGCGAACTCCGGGAGAGACCTCAGGTTCAGTAGGCACGTCCGGAATGACTTTCCTCAGTTTCTTAGCTGGTGCCTTTGGAGTTTTTGTTGGAGGTGTTCTCTTCTTCGAGGGTGTAGCCTGCTGAGGCTTAGTCTGCTGAGTTATGGCTGAGGGACCTGACCCGATCTGCTGAAGAGCGGCCCGATCTTGTTGTGGAATCCGACCTTCTTCACATTAAAATACTCCTTGTCACCGTAGGTGATTGGTTCAATCCGCGAGACATCCTCTATCATTATGGACAGCTTCAGTCCATAAAGAAGCTTGCCCTTTGCACTCAGCGTGCAAGGGGCCTTGTCGAATTTTGTCGCTTGAGCCATGAATTCACGGATAAAGAACTCCGTCCAATTAATCTGGGCTCTATCATATATGGCCATCATGAGCTGGATCTTGAGCCTCGATACTTGATCGAATGAGCATGCTTGGCCGGGTCGATGCTGCGTCACAATATAGGCCAAAGCTCTGTACTGAGGCAGCATGTTGTTTTTAGGAAAAGCAGCTCTGAAGGTCGTGGGCTTTCCACAGAACATTGTCAAATAGTCATCTACAAGATCATCCTTGTGCCCCACACTACTGGCTCCTTCAGAAGGCAGATCAAAACTTCTCTTTAGTGCCTCCTTGAGTGATATTTGCTTCAGAATCGGAAAAGCGTCCTTGATCTCGTGAACGGCGAATCTTCCGATTATGTCCCCGCCTACCGAGTCGAATTAAGATAAACTTCGGCCACCTTGCCTCGGGAGGAAGTACGTCGGCTTCCTTGAGAGAAAACTTTCAAGCCCTGACTCTCTGAGAGCTGAGAAGATCTCGTCCATATAATCGAGATCACAGGCGTTGAACTCCATGGTTGGCTCGAACCAAACGCGATCCTTGTCCAGGATTTCTTGCATGTTAACTGGAGCAGACAACGAAATATTTTTACTTGCCATTGTACCTGTTACACTAGCATTTATCAGTATCGATTTAAATAAAACAGTTTGTATAGTGATTCTGAAAAAAAAAAGATTAATTCGTGTAGCAGTTGTAATGAGCATACCGAAAGAGAGATTCTGAAAGGATATGCAAGAGGGGATTGCAAGGAATGATCTCAGAATTTTCGGATGCAAAAGATTTGAAGTGCGGTAATGGCGGTTTCTAAAGATATGATCGAAAATATATATTTAACGTGAAGGTGAACGGTTTTCGATCAAAGGCAGAGTTTAAACTTGCTTTATGAGATGGACGGTCAAGATTAAAAGATATATTAAGTAATGATCACATATGCCGCCTAAGTCAAAGCCAGTTGTAAATATGCCTGAGTAGTAACTATGAGATGACGTGCATTAAATGCGTGCAGAGTTCAGCAAACTTATGTATGGAATGTCGTGCATTAAATATAAGTCGTTAATAATGAATGACAAACTTAGGATATTTAATAGCATGCTGAATCTTCATTATAAATGCATCACTATTTTATTCGTTACTACTGAGTAGAGATACGCAAACCTGTCAGCTGAACATAGTAGTCAGCTGATACCTCTTGTAGATGGTTTTCTGTCTCTACGTACTGAATTTACTCAGTATTGAGAGTGATCATTCCCCCTTACTGAATGATCCTCTTCTGGAACCTTCTTACTGACTGGGGTCAGTAGGGTCCAGCAGACCTAGCTCTACTGAAAGTTCTTTGAATCTGGATTCAGCGAGAGGCTTGGTCAGAATATCAGCCCTTTGTTTGTCAGTATGGATCTTTTCCATTCCGATATCCTTCTTTCGACATGGTCGCGAATGAAGTGATGCCTAATGTCCACGTGCTTGCATCTCGTGTGTAGTACGGGGTTATGAGTGATTGCAATAGCACTTGGTACTTCGCCGAGAATATCGGCACTTCATTCCGAATGACGTCATAGTCTCTTAGGTCTTTGTCTCGGCCAAAGGATTTGGGCGCAACAACTTCCGGCAGCCATGTATTCAGCTTCGGTAGTTGACGTGGCTGCCGAGTGCTGCTTCTTTGAAAACCATGAGATCGGCTTCGCCTAGGAACCGACAAGTTCCCGAAGTTGATTTTCGGTCAATTCTACATCTCGCATAGTCGGCATCGTAGTAACTAGTTAGTTCAATATTATCATCATCTGGATACCATAAACCCATGTCAGGTGTGCCTCTAAGGTAGCGGAGAATCTTCTTTGTTGAGTCCATCTGGCTCTGCTTAGGATTCGCCCGAAATCGAGCGCTGACACCTACAAAGATAAGTTATGTCGGGACAAGTAGGCTGTTAGATATAATAAGGAACCAATTATTGCACGAAATTCAGTTTGGTCTCACGATACTCCCTCTTTATCAAGATCGATTTTCATATTCGTGTTCATCGGGATCTTGATAGGTTTGCCGGATGTACAACCGAATCTTTTGATGAGGTCTCGAGTGTATTTGCCTTGGTTAATGAACGTTCCCTTTTCAGATTGTTTGACTTGAAAGCCGAGGAAATAGTTCATTTCACCCATCATTGACATCTCGAACTTGTCCTTCATCATTTTCTCAAACTGGCCGACACATGACGACGTTCTTTGATCCGAAGATAATGTCGTCTACATAGATCTGCACGAGTAATAAGTCGTCTTCCGGTCGAATGCTTGAACGGCGTGCGATCTATCGTGCCTTTACGAAAACCTTTCGAAGAAGAAACTCGACAGGGTATCGTACCAAGCCCCGGGTGCTTGTTTTAACCCATATAGAGCTTTTCCGAGTCTATAAACCCGATGTCCTCGCTGAAAGCCGGGCGGTTGTTCTACATAGACTTCTTCTTTCGATGCGCCGTTCGAGACCGCAGACTTCACATCCATTTGATAGACTCGAATCTTTGATGTGTTGCGTAGGCTAGGAATAGTCCCGATTACCTCCAATCTTGCAACCGGAGCGAATGTCTCATCGAAATCTATTCCCTCGGCTTGACGAGTAGCCTTTAGCCACGAGCACTTGCTTTGTTCCTTACTATGATGTTGTTTTCATCTCGCTTGTTCTTGAAGACCCATTTTGTTCCAATGACGTGTTGATGCCGGGGTCTGTTAACAAGCTCCCAAACTTCATTTCTCGTGAACCGATTCAGTTCCTCCTCGCATAGCTATGATCCAGTCAAGCATCTTTAAGTGCATCCTCAATCGTCCGAGGCTCTTCGAGTGACAAGAAGCGTGGAATATAAAGCGCTTTCTCCTTGACGAATACTGGATCTTGTCTTGACTTTTCTTTGAAGGATCTCCAATGATTAGATCGGGAGTGTGAGCATCTAGCCACGATCTACGATGTTTCAGCTCTTCATCCGAAATTTGATCAACACGAGATAGTAGGTGAGTTAGGAATTTCAGTCGTACTATTCCGAGATTGAAGCAATTCGAGTAATGAGAGTGTGATCTACCGAGTTTCCGTGGTTCAGGGGGCATTCAGCTCGGGAACATTAATAGATGTTCCCCCGAGTTGTTACTCTCGGTAGTGGTCTCGATTACCTCCAAGGTTTCCTCATCGACCGAGTTACACGGGATTGACTCGTTCGGGAGAGTCAACTGCTTTCAGCTACTTGCTCTGTCGGTTGAGATTCGATAGACTTGTCTTCGGTTTCTTCGTCCGAATCATCATCCCAACATAGCCGGATCTTTTCGGGTTTGTCTTTTTACGCTTAGATCCCGTAGTCGCTTCGATGTCCTCGATTTAGAGTTAGAGTTATTGCTCCCGTCTTCGATAGCAAACTCATTAAAAACAACATGAGGGCTTTCCTCCACGCAAAGAGTCCGATAGTTGAATACTCAAAGCTTTGCTGACCCGAGAGTATCCTAAGAAAACTCCACCGATCCGACTTGCTATCAAAAGTCTTCATTGATCTTTCCCATTATTGTGGATAAAGCATGAACAACCAAAGATATGGAAATAAGATAAAGAAGGCTTCCTGCGGTTCCATAGTTCATATGGTGTTCTCTTATGTTGCTTTGTTAGTAGAGATCGGTTCTCGAGTATAACATGCGGTGTCGGTTATTTCGCCCGAAATTTGGTTGGGAGTCCCGAGTCTGCGAGTAGAGTTCTTCTTTGCTTCTTTGAGTGTGCGATTCTTTCTTTCAAGCAACCCCGTTCTGCCGAGGGGTGCGCGTAGCGATGTCTCATGCTCAATTCCTTCGCTGCGTAACTCCTCTACCATGGAATTAAGGAACTCGGTTCCTCCGTCGAACGCAATTTTGATTATCTTGGTGTTCTTCTCGACACTCGAGCTTTTTCGAAGCGTTGGTAACTCTGTTTTGACGTCGACTTGTTGGCAATGAATATGACCCATGTGTAGCGAGAGTAGTCATCGATGACCGGTAAAAGCATATTTCTTGCCTCCGATCGTCACCTGGAGAGACTGGACCGAACAAATCCATATGTAGCAGTCGAAGGATTCCATCGGTGGAAGGAGATGGAACAGGTGGATTTTGATTCCTTGTTTGCTTTCCCTTCGGACATGCTTCACACCGAGTGTCTTTGCTTTGAATACTTCATTCGGCGAGTCCTCTTGCTAGAGTGTTCCTTGCTAGTTTGTTGAGCGTTTTGAAGTTGAGGTGGCCGAGTCTCCTATACCAAAGCCATCCCGTACGGTTGTCGTTCTTCGCCAACGGACAAGCTTCGAGGTTCTACCGAGTTCCGATCGGCTACATATATATTCTTTTTACGCGAACTCGATAACACCGTTTTCCCCGTGGATTTATCAATGACATCACGAAACCAAGTGTAAAAAATCACTATATTCGAGTTATCACAGAATTGACTAACAGAGAGAAGATTATGCTGAAGTCCTTCAACATATGATACTCTAGGAACTGTGGCAGTTCCAATGCTGAGTGCTCCATATCCTCTTGTATAGCCTTTTGCATTGTCTCCAAACTCAATTATGGGTCCTTCTTCAGCTATATAATTCTTCGATGAGGTTCCTTTGGTAAGTCATATGTCTTGAGCATCCACTGTCCACATACCAAGGATCTTTGTGCACTCGCAAAACGAAATTATATTCGGGTACCCTTTATTTTGTTTTTGGGTCCTTAGATGTTAGTTTTAGTAACCCAAATCTGTCTAACAACCCTGGTGGTTTCAGACAGTTTCTTTCCACTTGAGTCAACGTACTTGACCACTGGACTGGTCAAAGCTGACTTCTTAGGCTGTTCAGGTTCAGGAGTCCGGATCTTCTTAGTTGGTGGACTGCTGACCTTTGCCTTTTGTGCGTTTTTCTTCTTTTTCTGACTCTTGGAACCTCTTCGACTATAGGATCATAGTAATATGACCCATATTGAGTCGGGATGTGTCAACCGAGGTGGTCCATGCCGATCGGCCCCACTTAACTCTGCTAGTTCCCCCTTGACTGAACTGGGGTGTGTTGGTACTGATCTTTTGGTCAGAATACTGATGCGTAGGATGAAGTGCTTTCATCTTTTGTTTGTTCTTTGCTGAGGGGTTCAGAATATTTGCATTGATTGTTTCTCCTCGAACAAACCTATCAGTAAGACGCACTTCTGAGTGTACAGGGGCAGATGAGGAAGCTTCCTAGTTGAAACCAAGTCCTTCCTTACAGTGCTTGGGCTTGTTGCTTGCAAGCATAGCCTCCAGCTTCTTTTCAGCGCCCATGTAACGCTCGGTCATCGAGCTCTTCCGGACATCATCACTCTTTTTTAGTATGTCGTGCTTGGTCCCAAGTCCCGACGGTTCTTGCCTCGGTAGACTCGGTTCGAAGATCTTTACGAGTCAAGTCATTGGTCAAAACTGAAATTCGATCTTCTTGATGCTGAGACTTGGCCATCAGAGAGTTCATCTCCTCCCTGAGTCTCAACATAAGTCCTTCGGCTTCAGTAGCGGCCTGACTCTCCTGAGAAAGTCTCTGATTTTCCACTTTCGGGGTATCCAATTCTCCGAAGAGTCTTCTTGAGCTGCAGACTCATTTGAATTTGTTCATCTAATAATTCTTCATAGGCGGTCGTGATGTCCAAATTCCCATCTGCACCTGAAACAGTGTCGTGTGTGCATTGTGAAGAGGAATTAAGTGGTTCATGAGAGTTTACCTCATCCTCTTGTCCTGCCATCAGGCACTTTTCAGTTGTTCCTTCAGCTTCATGCTCTAAGGCCATGAAAGCTGCTTCATCATCAGATGAGTCCATGAAGGAGTCGACTTCTTCTGAGTCGTCTGAGATCTCGCCTGCAATATAGGATTGTCTCTTCTGGGCGAATTTCTCTCTCCTTGCCTTACGTGTTGCGCGTTCAGCACTACTGAGCTCAGGACAATCATATTGATAGTGTCCCGGCTTTTTTGCGATTGTAGCAAGTGATGACTCTTTCTTCTTTGCTTTTACTATCCTTTGATGGTGCTGAGTCATCCTTCTTTTACGCATTTAGAAGATCGTGAGTCGGGAGTGCGTTTTGGCGTATAATCTGACTTACCTTTTGTGTCTCGGTATGCTTTAGTCGGTTTTCTGCGCCTCCTTCTTCTTCTTCGATACTTCACGACGAGCAACGCGTACTTCCGAGCGAGACTTCCTTCTTGTAGATCATTGAGTGAAGGTTCGGTCTTACTCGTTGTCTTGCTTGTCGCCGGAGATGCTTTGTCTTGACCGATGCTTTGAAGGCATGGTCAATTTTATTGTCGGCGTCGGCTCTTTGCTTTCGTTGAGGTCATCGAACTCAAACTCTTACGTCTCGAAGTTACGAAAAGATATGGTCGGGAGAGACAACATCTAAATCGGGAATGTCGCAATAAGGTGGCAAAAGGTGTCCAATGTCCGTCCGGCAAGGGCCCTCGTTATCTTGAGATTCATTTCTCGGTTCTTAGAATGTCTTTCCCAGCCCATTGATGGAATTCATCAGATTCGTAAATCTGACGTTTAGATCTTCTATTTTGTCACCAGGCATGAGAGACAGACTTTCCAGCTTTTGGAGTTCCAGCGCCAGTTTGTTAGCTTTTATCTTCTGAGTTCCATGACTCAGTAGCGCTAGAGCGTCCCAGAGTTCCTTTATAGTTTTGCATTCCTGAACCCTGCCAAGATAAGAATCACTAAGAGTGGTCAGTATAGCATTTCTGGCGACTCGGTCTAAGTTGTGAAGCTTCTTCTCTTCAGGAGTGAAGAGACTTCTGTCTTTAGGGATCTTCTTCCCGATCCACCATTCCTCCTCCTTCGTTTGGGGCCCGAGTCACGACACTATCGATCATGGGAACAATAGGTCCATCTTCAAGCACTTCAGTCATACTATCATGGAGGGATGTCAGATGTGCTTCCATTCTGACTCGCCATACTCCATAATTCTCTACCGAGAACATGGGTACCATTCTTATTCCTGACATATCAACCATATAAAAGTAATGATATGAATGTAGAGTGATATGTAGTGAAAATGATTTTCCGGATCCGTTTAAGTAGACCAGTTTCAAGATAACAAGAGTCTTAAAGAACTCCTGCTCTGATACCAATTGTTGGTCCCGAGTGTACGGTCAGGTGTAGAGGGGGGGGGGGTGAATACACCTGAATCTGATTCTCTCAACTTCAAACACGAACAGTCCTGTTCAGGAAAGTGCCGATCTTGAAATAATTCGAAGACCAAATAGCCGTTTCCGAATCGTGTGTGGCAAAGAGTCTGACTCTACTGAGATCTCCTAGGCCGGCCGAGTCGAATTCCGGTATCAACCAGGTAGAGTTCAGCGGTGCGGAAAAGTGTAGGCCCTAATCAGTTGAGTGGAAAACCGTTTTATGCAAGTCTCAGTTCAACAAGTAGACAGTTCAGTATGCTGAGACAGTGTATGATTTTAAAGAATATTTTCAGTATGAACAGTAAAATCAATGCAACAGTAATCAGAAAGCAATAACAAGACACAGATTTTTAAAGTGGTTCGGATATCAATCGATCCTACGTCCACTGTCCCGAAAGTTCAGGAGGCTATTTATTATACTGAGTTAGTCTCAGTCAGCTTGTGCACAGGACAAAGCTGTGGCTTGGGGATTATACTGAGCAAGTCCAGTTTACAAAGGCATCAAACTAAAGTGTTTGACAAACTTCTCCAACTATGAAGGAGTCCTTTTACAATAAGGATTGGGTTCAAATATGAACTCCTTCGTCTAAGCTATAAGTATATTCGGTTGAGCTTAGGGTTAGAGGGATAGGGAATGAGAATGTAGCTTCTAGATCGACGAACAGTTGAAATAAGCTTTAGGTTCGTGTACCGTCGATTTGGATACTAGATGTTCTTCTAACAGATTAGCTTGGTTCCCTATGAGCTGAGAAGGTAGTCTCTCACCGGAGATAGATCTTCAAGTTCTTGCGAAAGACTTAGGGTTTTCTGGTTCTAGCTCGTTTTAGTGCTTGTGTATGTTTTCGTCGTTTAAGCTTATGCACTCTTTTTTTTTCTTCTTGAAATGTCCCTCTATTTATAGAGCAGAGATTGGAAAAGATCCGTTGGAGACGATCATCTTCTTTCTCTCTCTTTTGGTAGCAAACGGCTCTTTTGAAGTAGGTAACACTGTACTTTCCCACCTTTTTAGGTAAAAGGTTGACTCCAGCTTTAGCAGGTGAGAAGACACCTGTGTTCTTGTCATTCGTCGAGGTGGATAGAGTGGTTGAGACAGCACAGACTTCAAGGCAAACTGAAGCTGACTTCTCTCTTCCTCGTATATGACAATGTTGATTGTCTTTCAAAAGTATCTGACAGTTCAGAAGACTGTCTACCAATGCTGAGTCTGATCCCGTATTCAGTAGGTAGATAGCTGAGTAAAGTCTACTGAAGATCAGCTCTGAGTTCAGCGAACTGCTCTTGCTGAGTCCAGTTCCACTGACTCTTTCAGTATACTGCTCCTGCTGAGTCCAGTATCACTGAGTCTTCTACTTCTGGTGTTAAGGCAGATAATCTGCGAGCGCCTTGATCGAAGCGAGTGTCTACTGAGTCTGAAACCTCAGAGACAAGAATAACGATTACAACGGAATGGTTCACCAATCAGATAGGGTTTTGGGATCTTCAAAGCTTCTCAACATTCAGAGCACTAGGCTGCTGAGCATGGTTCAGCATAGAAGATAGAATCATTTCCCACTAAGTAAGACTATGCTGAGGACAGAATCATCACCTAACACCAATTGTTGGTCCGGAGACGATAAGTCAGGTGTAGAGGGGGGGGGTGAATACACCCGAGCTCGAGTTTCTTTTTCTCAATGAAGGTCGGTGAGCTGATGATTGCAACTGAGGAACAGTGTCAAATAAGCCTTCGATCGCGGGACGAGTGAGTCGGCCATCGAGCTCTCTCCTACTGACTGTTGTCAGTACTTTGAGAATCAGTCGGAGACTGTTGTGCGGAAAGTGTGGGGCCCGGAATTCGTCTCTTTTGAAAACACGTTTTAGCAAGTTAAATCTTTTTGCGTTGCGCTTTATAAAATACGTTTTATGCAAGCTTATGATTTGCAAGTCAGTTGAATGCTATGCAATAAAACAGTAAAAGAACACAAGCGATTTAACGTGGGTCGGATACGCAAGATCCTACATCCACGGTCCTGAACAAGGCGGGAGAACTTGTTGATTATTCCGAGCAAGCCTCGGCGGGGATACTGTCGCTTGGACGGGTTCCCTCTAAGTTATAGTCCTTAGCGACTTTACAATCCAAACCTAAGTCTGAAAGGGAAGAGAATTTTCTCCAACTGAGAAGGAGTTCTTACAATAAGAACAATTCACTAAATGTGAACTCCTTCGAATCTAAGCTATAAATATGACAATGAGCTTAGTCTAGAGAAGAAAGGGATCTAAGAGACAGACTTTCCAGCTTTTGGAGTTCCAGCGCCAGTTTGTTAGCTTTTATCTTCTGAGTTCCACGACTCAGTAGCGCTAGAGCGTCCCAGAGTTCCTTTGCAGTTTTGCATTCCTGAACCCTGCCAAGATAAGAAACACTAAGAGTGGTCAGTATAGCATTTCTGGCGACTCGGTCTAAGTTGTGAAGCTTCTTCTCTTCAGGAGTGAAGAGACTTCTGTCTTTAGGGATCTTCTTCCCAGTCACCATTCCTCCTCCTTCAGCTGGGGCCTGAGTCACGACACTATCGATCATGGGAACAATAGGTCCATCTTCAAGCACTTCAGTCATACTATCATGGAGGGATGTCAGATGTGCTTCCATTTTGACTCGCCATACTCCATAATTCTCTACCGAGAACATGGGTACCATTCTTATTCCTGACATATCAGTCATATAAAAGTAATGATATGAATGTAGAGTGATATGTAGTGAAAACGATTTTCCGGATCCGTTCAAGTAGACCAGTTTCAAGATAACAAGAGTCTTAAAGAACTCCTGCTCTGATACCAATTGTTGGTCCCGAGTGTACGGTCAGGTGTAGAGGGGGGGGTGAATACACCTAAATCTGATTCTCTCAACTTCAAACACGAACAGTCCTGTTCAGGAAAGTGCCGTACTGAAATAATTCAGCAGACCAAATAGCTGTTCTGAATCATGTGTGGCAAAGAGTCTGACTCTACTGAGATCTGCTAGCCGACCGAGTCGAATCGGTATCAACCAGGTAGAGTTCAGCGATGCGGAAAAGTGTAGGCCCTAATCGGTTGAGTGGAAAACCGTTTTATGCAAGTCTCGGTTCGGCAAAGTAGACAGTTCAGGTATCTTTGAGACAGGTTGTATGATTTTAAAGAATATTTTCGGTATGAACGGTAAAAAAATCAATGCAACAAGAATCGAAAAGCAATAACAAGACACGATTTTTAAAGTGGTTCGGATATCAATCGATCCTACGTCCACTGTCCCGAAAGTTCAGGAGGCTATTTATTATACTGAGTTAGTCTCAGTCAGCTTGTGCACAGGACAAAGCTGTGGCTTGGGGATTATACTGAGCAAGTCCCAGTTTACAAAGGCATCAAACTAAAGTGTTTGACAAACTTCTCCAACTATGAAGGAGTCCTTTTACAATAAGGATTGGGTTCAAATATGAACTCCTTCATCTAAGCTATAAGTATATTCGGTTGAGCTTAGGGTTAGAGGGATAGGGAATGAGAATGTAGCTTCTAGATCGACGAACAGTTGAAATAAGCTTTAGGTTCGTGTACCGTCGATTTGGATACTAGATGTTCTTCTAACAGATTAGCTTGGTTCCCTATGAGCTGAGAAGGTAGTCTCTCGCCGGAGATAGATCTTCAAGTTCTTGCGAAAGACTTAGGGTTTTCTGGTTCTAGCTCGTTTTAGTGCTTGTGTATGTTTTCGTCGTTTAAGCTTATGCACTCTTTTTTTTCTTCTTGAAATGTCCCTCTATTTATAGAGCAGAGATTGGAAAAGATCCGTTGGAGACGATCATCTTCTTTCTCTCTCTTTTGGTAGCAAACGGCTCTTTTGAAGTAGGTAACACTATACTTTCCCACCTTTTTAGGTAAAAGGTTGACTGCAGCTTTAGCAGGTGAGAAGACACCTGTGTTCTTGTCATTCGTCGAGGTGGATAGAGTGGTTGAGACAGCACAGACTTCAAGGCAAACTGAAGCTGACTTCTCTCTTCCTCATATATGACAATGCTGATTGTCTTTCAAAAGTATCTGACAGTTCAGAAGACTGTCTACCGATGCTGAGTCTGATCCCGTATTCAGTAGGTAGATAGGCGAGTAAAGTCTCATCGAAGATCAGCTCCGAGTTCGCCGAATCGCTCTTGCTGAGTCCAGTTCCACCGACTCTTTCGGATATCTTTGCTCTCGCTGAGTCCAAGATCATCTGAGTCTTCTACTTACGGTGTTAAGGCGGATAATCTGCCGAGCGCCTTGATCGAAGCGAGTGTCTACGCGAGTCCGAAACCTCGAGAGACAAGAATAACGATTACAACGGAATGGTTCACCAATCGAGATAGGGTTTTGGGATCTTCAAATCTTCTCAACATTCAGAGCACTAGGCTGCTGAGCATGGTTCAGCATAGAAGATAGAATCATTTCCCACTAAGTAAGACTATGCAGAGGACAGAATCATCACCCAACACCAATTGTTGGTCCGGAGACGATAAGTCAGGTGTAGAGGGGGGGGGGGGTGAATACACCTGAGCTCAGTTTCTTTTTCTCAATGAAGGTCAGCTGAGCTGATGATTGCAACTGATGAACAGTGCCAAATAAGCCTTCGATCGCGGGACGAGTGAGTCGGCCATCGAAGCTCTCTCCTACTGACTGTTGTCAGTACTTTGAGAATCAGTCGGAGACTGTTGTGCAGAAAGTGTGGGGCCCGGAATTCGTCTCTTTTGAAAACACGTTTTAGCAAGTTAAATCTTTTGGTTGTGCGCTTTATAAAATACGTTTTATGCAAGCTTATGATTTGCAAGTCAGTTGAATGCTATGCAATAAAACAGTAAAAGAACACAAGCAATTTAACGTGGTTCGGATACGCAAGATCCTACATCCACGGTCCTGAACAAGGCAGGAGAACTTGTTGATTATTCTGAGCAAGCCTCGGCGGGGATACTGCAGACCGGACGGTTCCCTCTAAGTTATAGTCCTTAGCGACTTTACAATCCAAACCTAAGTCTGAAAGGGAAGAGAATTTTCTCCAACTGAGAAGGAGTCCTTACAATAAGAACAATTCACTAAATGTGAACTCCTTCGAATCTAAGCTATAAATATGACAATGAGCTTAGTCTAGAGAAGAAAGGGATCTAAGAACTCTAGAGAGAAAAACTGAGAAATCTTCTAAGTATGCAAGTTTTCCTCTGGATGATCTTTGAGTGTTCTAGAGCGTTTATGAACTTAAGCTTGTCCCTTCGAAATTCCTCTCTTTTTCGGAGCTTCAAATTCTTCTCTATTTATAGTTGTGAGCTATGGCATATGTCCGTTGGAGACGACGATGCCACGTGTCACAAGCTTCCAAAGAAAACGGCCATAATTCGAACTTGTTGCGGCGGGCGCGTTAATGCACTGTTCATGAGAGCAGCTTTATTGTGTAGAGTAGGTAAGCGTTGTCGGCTTCTCATTGGTCGAGGTTTGTAGTTGGTGAGAATGTCAGAGTTGACCGTTCAACAACCTCGTATGTCTTCTGCTGAACTTTTCGAAATGACTTTAATAGCTGGGTCGCTTTCCGTAGGATACAGTAGACTGAAAAGTCTCTGTCTTCTTCAGCTGAGTCGGCTGACACGGCATCTACTGAGTAGGTCAGCTGGCGACTGCGAAGGTGCGTGCTTGTTTATCGTTCTTCTGCCGATGACTATCAGCGGGAGTAGTCTTCTGCGATGATTTGTCGGCTGATGCGCTGTCTTTGGTCGAGTGGAAGATCGCCGGCGATCAAGAACACAAGTGATTACACTGATGACGTGGGGTTCTGAAAAGTATCTTCGACAGAAGATCAGTTCAACAACTACCCCGTACAGGACTTAGACAAAAATAATAAACAATACATCAAGTCTAACCTATACATCAGCTAATCCTAACGACACACTAATCTACTGATATCAGCTAGGTTTTGGGATCTTCAATTCCATAATACTACTATGATTTACCCCAATTTTCTTTTAACCGAACAATAGCTGAATATCATCGACTGACTCATATCCAACATGTTGTTTTCAGGTACATGGCGCCTCCCAGAGGTCATGGCGGCAGGATTATATCAGCTCCTGTTGGGCGTGGAGCTTCCCCATCGTTGTCTGGCCATGGGGGCAGTCCCCCATGGTCGTCTGGCCATGCTCATGGTTCTACCGACTCTTACTCGGTGGATAGCCGCCGTTGTTTCGAGATTTCGCCTGAGGGGTATGTAATAATTGGTTTTATCTTTTTAAATATATCAACTATAACTTGGATAAACCATTTTTCAATAATAGGCGATTGCTTGAGTCATCTGGATTGGCGTCGACAATCGTTAAGTGTTTTAAGAAGATTAATAACCCGACTGGGTTCACTTGGAAGCTAACTCCTCCTGAAATTAAGGAGTAGTATTTCAAGGAATTTAAGGTTAGTTTTTCTTTCAAGTTCACAATCTTATAATTTAGCATTTACTTGTATCTAACATGTATCTCAATGTAAATTGCAGAAGCACTTCCACTGACCTGCTGACTGGGACCAGGCAGTCTACCACATGTGGCAGAAGAAGGCGTCGAAGAGATTTAGTGATTGGCACTTCGAAATGAAGAAGGGCCGCCCTAAAAAACCGGACTACATCAACACAGAGAGGTGGGAAGCCCTCAACAAGTACTGGATGCAGCCAGAGGTAGTCGCTAAGTCGGAGACTGCTTCCCAGTGCCGCAGGTCAGAGCCAGAGCCGAGCGCCTGGATGAGCAAGCACAAAGGAGGGTCCCGGTCAGCCCTACAGTACTCCCAGTTTACGGTAAGTCTCATTTTATAAGTTTTTAGCTTCTTATGTCTTTGTTTTGACACAATTTTGTTATGCGTGTGATGAATAGGCTTCTTAGAGGGGATGCTCCTTAGAGTCCACCGCGTTTGACACTTTCCAGAGTCTCCATTACAAAGGTGGAGACTTCTCGAACATGAAGGCGGCGAGACTTCATGTAAGCACCCAATTACAATATATAGGATATTATTCTTTGTGAGTTTGACTATTTTCTATTTTTATATTGTAATAGGCGGAGGTGGAGCGGGTTGCTGCTCAAGAAGACCCCAATGTGGATAAAAACGTGATTTATATGTGGTTGGAAGGGGTTCGGAACAAGAAGCAGCGGTTGTACGGTTTCGGAGAAGAAGGGAGCAGCTACATCAACGCCGCCAGCCGCTCTTCTACTTCTTCACTTGGGCCATCCCAGAGCAATGCCGAGATCATGTGCCGACTGGAAAAGGAGTCGGTAGCTAGGAGGATCCTACAGGAGCAGGTGGCGTTCATGAATGCCAAGATGGACCAGCTTATGGCGATGATGTGTTCCTCTAGCCGACGAGACCCTCTGGACCACAACAACCAATCCCCTCCTCCCACCTCTTTATGATTTAGTTCTATATGTTTATGTATATATATACTAAATATTTGAATTTTAAGATTTATATATATATCTGTATGCGTTTGGTTGGCTGGTAAAAAAAATGCAGGTTGTCGAGAATTGGGTATGAAAAAACAAAAAAATTCAAAAAAAAAAAAAATACAATTACCGACGGATATCCGTCGGTACTACAAGATAATTACCGACGGATAATTCCATCGGTAAAATACCGACGGAATTATCCGTCGATAGCGTCGGCCCGATTTCGCCCCGATAGAATGACCGACGATATTCTCCCGGCGGTATATTTCGTCGGTAATCCATCGGTAAATTTTATCGACGGATATATTCCGTTCGTAGATTTTACCGACAAAGCCTGACCCGACGCCACAATTTCGTCGGTAAAAGGTTTACCGATGGATAATAACGGTTTACCGACAGAAAATTCCGTCGGTAAACAGCGAAATTCCTGTTATGTAAAACTTGATCCTTTCAAATGCGAGTTATCATGCAAAAGCCATTTCAAGATTGCCCATTTCGAGGTACAAAATTGCAAATTTTCTCTTGTTTTTGTTTCTTTACCTTTGTGGCGTTTAAAATTATTAATACAACATATTATTAAAAAGAGAATATGACACATTTTATATTATTGTAAATATATAAAAAAAACAATGTATTGATTTAAAACAATAGATCAAAACATATTGTTATATTCTTAAATTAAACGAACCGAGTTGATTGTATCCTTTTTTAGGTATATTTAACTTCAATTTAATTTTATATTTAAATATCAATACCTAGATTTATAAAATGATTTTTTTATTATTTTTGACATTTTTACTAATTTAGTACTCCCTTCGTCCCGCTCCATGTGACACAATTCTTTTCAGCACGGGAATTTAGAAGGTTGTAGTTAGTGATTAATTAGTGTGGCCCACCTTTGCATGTGCTCTTAAAATTGTTGACTTTGCAACGGTGAAGAAACGCGGCATTTAACGAGGCAACGGTGAATCAAACTTTTGAGTGGGTCCCACTTTTTTATTAATTTGATTTTTAAATTTGAATAGTGGATTTTCTTGCTGGAATTTGACGTGGCAAAGCCTAAATTTACAAAAAAAAAAATCAAAGCATAATAAACTGAATTCACAATGAAAAACGCGACAATTAGCTTGAAAGTGAAATCTTTGGCGGTAATAAATATAGGCCAAAGCTTGGGCAACAATTCAAATTCTGACAACAACATAAAGCCAATAAATACAGATTCAAACTGTAAAGGTAGAAATACTCCACAACTCTAGAGTTCTTCTCCCAAACAGAAAAGCAAATGAGTAAGAGTAGTAAAAATCTTTCAACCACCAAGCTCAATCAAGTCGTACAGTTTCTGCTTCAAAACTCGAAAGATGGAGTTGTTCTAGTAGCACTATCTATCGCCTCTGGAGAACTGCAAAGAAGCAACAAAATGAAGGTGAAGTTATTTTTTTACAAAGTGGCAAGATTACTCCAGCTAGAAACAAAGAATAATTATAGACATAGAACTAATCAAAAGTATAGAGATGCATAAGAGAGCTACAATTAGAAAGCTAGCAAGTGGCATTCACCTAGCAAGTGGCTCAAGTTGTAGCAAGAGTACAGTTGGGAGGTGGGTGAGTAATGGCTTGATCAAAGCTCACTCTAGGCAATTAAGCCTGACCTAACTGCACCAAATAAGTTACTTAGGCTAAGATTCTTTATGGAGGCTCTAGAGTTTGATAGAGTCTTGAACAACTTGAAATTTAAGAGCATGCATAATACTGTGCATATAGATGAGAAGTGGTTCTATCTAACAAAGGCAGCCCACATATTTTATCTTATCCCGGAAGAGGCAGATCCACATAGAAGCTGTAAGAAGAAAAACTTCATAACCAAGGTTATGTTCATGTGTGCGGTCTGCCGCCCTATATTTTCAGAGGACGCCAATGTAATCTTTGATGGGGAAATAGGGATATTCCCATTTACAGAATAAATTGCAGCACAGAGGAAAAGCAAGAACAGACGAGCTGGTACAATGGAAACAAAATCTATACAATCTATTACAAGAGAAGTGACTAAGGCATGCCTCATAAATCAGGTATGTAAAAGCAGTGAAGTATGCAAAAATTGTCAAAATAACATGTATGTTTAGAGGTTGTAACATCAGACCTAATACAATAGAGCTATCCATTGTATGTTTCAGTTTTCTATGTTTACATTTGTTTCAGCTTTGTAAGCAATCCAATGTTTCGGTTCACTGTTAAATTAGACTTATTTCAATACATTAAACAAGGTTAAAAAGTGTGTACAAATGAGACTGGCATACATGTTCATTATATACATATATTACCTGCCATTAGAGCTAAATGTCCACCTAATGCTAGCAAACTTATCTTCATTCAACAAGATAATGCTAAACATTATATCAAGGATATTGATCCACAATTTATAGAGGCTGCCATATTGGATGGATTTGATATCAGATTGACCAATCAACCACCTAACTCTCCAGATACAAATGCATTGGATCTAGGATTTTTTAGGGATATTCAAAGTATTCAGATTGAAACAGCTTGCTACAATGTAGATCAGTTGGTGAATGCAGTATGCCTAGCATATAAACAAGTGTCTCATATGACATTAAACAAGGTTTTCTTGTCTTTGCAAGGGTGCATTATTGAGATAATGAAGTACAAATGCCACAACCGTTACAGGATCCCACATCTTAAAAAAGATAGCCTAATGAGGCAAGAAAGCCTTCCCAAAAACCTGGTAGTGCCCCAAAGTTTGGTAGAGGAATGCATACAGTATATGACTGAAAATGGGATGCTAACGGACATAGTTGAGCTACGGAACAGACTTGGTTTGATTGTAGAAGACTGGACAGAAGAAGCTTGAAGATATAGGGAGTATAAGAGTTTTTGGGTAAGAATTGTAAGTATCTTTCGTGCAAGAACTGTAATTATCTTTTCAAGATAAAGCTATGTTTTGTTGAAAAGAATGTAAGTAGCTTTTGTAAAAGAAAGTATGAATGCAGTTGGTGAAAGGATTGTAATCTTATAGTTAATTTAACCCTAAACATGTTAGCTAAGATGCAAATCCTATATGGAGCTACTTTTTGGGCTTGTATTCAACTTAATGAATACAATCCACTAAAGCAAATCTGCATATGCAGAAGCATCAACCCTCATGAACCTGTACTATTAAAGAATCCCTAAATAATTATAAACTCAATTCAGCAAGGTGAAGTATGAAGAATATAACCAGAAGTATGAAACAGAGTTTCAAGCACATAAAGGAGTCACAACTCCAAAACAAATCCCAATTACAGAGACCAGGTGTTTGAAGCACGCGATGAAGCACATACAGAAGTCATAGCTCCAAAACGACAATGATTACAGAAACCAGAAGTTTGAAGCACATAACCAATCACATAAAGGAGTCACAGCTCCAAAACAGATTCCAATTACAGAAACCAGAAGTATGAAGCACATAACGAAGCACATAAAAGGAGTCAGAGCTCCAAAACAGATTCCAATTACAGAAACCAGAAGTATGAAGCACATAACGAAGCACATAAAAGGAGTCACAGCTCCAAAACAGATTCCAATTACAGAAACCAGAAGTATGAAGCACATAACGAAGCACATAAAAGGAGTCACAGCTCCAAAAACAATACAGAACTGTCAATCAAGCCAATAGATCTCACCGGAATGGGGTACTGTGGCAAATACCGACGAAACATTGTGTGGACTTCTTCTTCAGTGGCCATCCCTTCCATCGCCCTACGCTTCTTCTCTTCCGATATTAAGGAGAGGAAGCCTTCCACGTGCGCCTTCGCTTACGCAACTTTGCCGTCCACCTCGCCGCTCGAACCTGCCTTTTACCTAGGAAATCGTGACCTTTCGGAGAGCGAAAAACACTGAGATCTAGTGTCAGATCTCGCACGTTTGTTCGTGGATTTTGCATTAGCTTCTCCAAGGAATCAAAGTTGTCCTCCGATGGAGAGGTATCACCGCTCTCAAAGCCGGAAAGAGATAGATATGCACGATCTATCTCCGTTTCGGGAACAACGGAGTCGAAGTTCATCATGGAGTGGTTGCTTTCGCGAAAAGCAGGATGAAAACATGACAAATTGGAGAAGAGAAGGGGCGAATCCGAGGATTTATCAGTGGCGGGGATGTGATTCATCATCGCACGGAGGGGTTACAAAGCTTGGATCGGAGGAAGACGGAAGAAGTTCTTCGAAGGGGAGGGAGGCGGCGCAAGAAGTTCTTGAGAATGAGAAGGGTAGGGTTTCAGTTGATGTGGTATTGGGTAGATGTGAGTAGTGATTAGGTGTTGGGTAGTTAATAGGGATATAAGTGTAACTAGTTTAGTGTTTAATTAGAGAGGTAATTAGTGGGTTACTAATTTATTTAGTTAGATTATTAAGTAGTAATTTCTTTCCATTTTTGGGAATGTGTCACTTGAAACGGGACACCCGAAATGAAAATTGTGTCACATGGAACGGGACGGAGGGAGTACTTGTTATTAAATCCTACTTTGGGAATTTAACAGTAAATCAACATGAACAACCTTTTTCTAGGTTTTCGAATTAACGGTGGACAATTGATGGAACACGTGAAAGATCACAATTAAGGTGTTATTTTTTCTCCAAACATTATATTTCAACATGTTTGCGTAACATATCATTTTTATTCTACACTTTGGTTCCACAACCTTGTTTCTCCAATATATGTGTATACTCGAGGTAGTTGTATCTATAAAGCAATACATTATGCTGCGATGTAGATTTTGTTATTGGCAAGAACTCATATATTCAGTTTCCATCAAAGTTTTATTCTTTGTTTGAGTTCTGATTTTCAATTAATAATTTCTAATTAAAGTTAATTATTAATTAGATAATCATTATAAAATAGATAATATATACTCCCTCCGTCCCAATTATATTGTCCACTTTGCTTTTTGCACGGTTTTTAAGGAGAGTTGTTAGTTGTGAGTAGAGATGTATAAAGGTGTGGGTCCTACAAAAAAGTTGTGTAATAATTTGCCAAAAAAGAAAACTGGACATTATATTTGGGACAGCCCGAAATGGAAAACTGGACATTATAATTGGGACAGAGGGAGTATGATACTTCTCTTTTCTATGAATAGTTTCTCTTTCCAATGATATTCCTTTAACAATATTAAGGCATATTTTGAAAATTCAAGTTGAACTCGTGGATGGAAATGATGTTATACCATTTGAGTCTCAACATGGATCTCAAATCCTAAATGTTCATGATCCATACAATGTTACTGATTCCGTTACATGTCAATAATTTAGGAACTCAATCACAATCTCAAGTAGATGATGATACCGACATTAATTGGGACGAGATTGTGATTGATGATCTTGAAGGAGGAGAAAAGAGAATAGAGATTGTGACATTGAGTTTTTCTAATTTTTCGACAGTGGTTATGAGCTTGATAGGGATGAAGAAGCGAATAAGAGTAATGATGACGATATCAACTCAAAAGATAGTGGTGGAGAAGGGAATGAAAGTGGTGGTGATGATGAAACTAAGGATGATTTTTACCCTTCTGATGGTGATTGCAATGAACCGACTATTTGGGACAGTGATGAATTTTTCTATAGTGAGAATTCAGATTTTGAAGCAGACTTGAAAAAATCCAAGTTTAAATCAAAAAAATTCTGTGAGGTTGATACATTTGACCCTAAACTTGAGGTGGGGATGAGGTTTTCTCACAAGAAAATATTGAGTGATCAAAATGATGAGGTGAAAAGGGCTAATCCTGGCTCAACTTGTTTATTGGGGTTGGATGGCGAGGGCAAGCTTGATAGCTTGTATATGTGTTTTGATGATGTTAAGAATGGATTCAAGGCAATTTATAGGTCCATTATTGGGGTAGATGATTGTCATCTGAACGGGTCATGCGCATTTGATTAACAACAGTTGGTATTAACCCTAATAATAAACTATTTCCTTTAGCTTGGGCAGTGGTATTGAAAGAGTGCAATGCAACTTGGGAATAGTTTTTGCAAATTTTGAAAACTGATTTGGAATTGCAAGAACATTATAAGTGGACTTTTATGTCTGACAAGCAAAAAAATTTGTTAGATGCATTTGACTAATTATGTGAAGGTTTAGAAATACAACATTGCTTGAGACATATGCATGTAAACTTTAAGTCTACTGATTTTAGAGGGGATGCCTTCAGACATGCCTTATGGAAATGTGGCAAGGCGCTCACCGTTCGACAGTTTGAAGAAAGAATGGAAGAAAGAGGTAAGCTTGACCCAAAAGCTATTGTGTGGCTTGCCAACAGATCTCCAAAATATTGGAGTAGATCCCATTTCAGAGCATACCCTCAGTGTGATATTCTCTTGAACAATATATGTGAATCTTACAATAAAATGATATTGGATGCAAGATCTCTACCCATTCTATCCATAAGAATTTTACAGTGTTGACATGTCTGAAAGGACTTCTAAGTGTAGGGCATGAGACTTAAGTGGCATCCCTTGTAACTATGTTGTGGCTGCTATTTTTGAGCAGGGATGGGCCCCCGTGGAGTTTGTGAGCAATTGTTACCATGTTCCCCCTACAAAAAAAGTGTGGAGATTTATAGTGCCAATCAATGGCAAGTCGGAATGGATAAAATCTAAATTCATACCACCTTTGCCTTCAAATTAAGGTAGAAATTAAAGTGGGTAGGCCTCAAACAGAAAGTAGAAGAGAGGCTGATAAACCTACCTTGAATCGAAAAAGAAAGCGGAGAGGGAAGTCGGTGCGGCTATCAAAGTACTAAAGATACAAATTGAAGAGGCAACAAGCTATTTGTTGATGTAGTTATGTGTGTTGGGATTTTGTATACTGGAAGCAAATTTTATGCTTGTATACAATGTGTTTTCCCTACCACTATTTTATTCTCCTATCTGATAAATATGTATATTTGCACATGTTATCCTTTATCTTGTATAAAAGTTAGATTTGTGTGGTGTGTCGGGTATCACAGAAGACAACACAAATTGGTTGAACTGACAAGATATAAACAGTTATCACAGCTGAGACAACTTAAGGATAAGTTGTTGGTTTAAGCTGCATCGATTTAGATAAGAAGTGGCTTGTCTTAGCTTGCTTGTCTTTTCTTGGTACACTTAAGGTGGTGTATTGACGGATCACAGTGAGATGTGTTTTCCTAACTGACCTTAGTGGAAAACCAAGATCTCGCTGACTTTGCTGGTCTTAAGCTTGGTAAGACTTCAGCTGAGTGCATTTGACTATCTATCACTTTGACCTACTATGGTGAACGTCATCGCGACCGGATCTACGTATCTTGGGTGTTAGTAGTTATTTGTGGCTCAGGCTGGTTGTCTGTATCTTGCATCCGTATCCTAGTAAAATGGGTTGATAATATCTCCTGAGGAACTCGAAAGGATTAGCACACTAAACCCGACCGGTTGATTAAGTTCAGATGTGTTAATAAGGTCGAGTGGTACTACTCAGGAATATAAGATGTTAATTAATTTAAGCTGTCAGTGGGCTTAATTAATTAACGGATATTTCTATCTTAAATACGGAGATCGATTAAGTCTAAAATACAAGCCCTTGCTCAATTTGGGATAAAGGGGTAAGTCAGCACGGATCCTCTAGTGGAATGAATCTGTGTTTATTAATTAATTTTGCTCTGGGCTGAGCATGGATAATTAATTAATTTGAGGCCCAGCTTTATTTCGTGTATTGGATCCCTGATCTGGCTCAATTAGTTGCCTAGTAATTTATTATCTCTCAGAAATCATTATTACTGGATTAATGTATTTTTACATTATTTAATAATGTTATTTATCTGGAATTAATTGGTTGGGCCAATTAATTGATAAATATTAGTAGCCCAAGATAAATTAATTAATTATATTATGGGCTGGTTATGTGGAAGCCCATTAGAAATATAATTAAATTAATAGGATACAAATATATTAATATTATATTGGCTTTTGAAGCATATATATATTAGTATTCTGTTCAGAAATAGATTACGCACACACACATAACTCACGCACGCAGCGTGTAAGAGAGAGAGACGATAAATTTTATTTTCTTCAGTTCTCTGACCACCCAGAGGAAGAAAAAGGTCGGGACACAGATCAGAAGATCTAACACAGGAGCAACAATCAAAGCCGCGACAATATACGAAGGAGGAAGGTATCATTTCTAACCATCAATTTTTCCTTCAATTGGTATCAAAGCCTAGTTTAGGCTCTGATTGTTGCTGTTAGATGTATGATTAGGTTTCAATTCCGTCGTTATCGGGTTAATTTCGTGTTTGGGGTAGCCTACGAGCCACTGTTTTGACCCCGTTGTAATGTTTTTCTCTTGAGAAAATCCACGAGTAGATCATAGGACCTATATGTTATGTGATTGTATTGTTATTGTACTGTAATTGGTCCAGGAGGCACGAAAATCGAGGCGCGACGGCCCAGAAAGATGAAAAAGGTGAAACCCTAGTTTCTGACAGATCACGACCGCTAGCTTGTGGAGGTGCGTGGGGGCGCGTGCAGCGTTATTTTTCTGATCCGTTCAGATAGTTTTGTTCGTCTTCTTGTTAGATTCGTCTGGATAGGTCGCACGACCTATTCCGATTTCTGGTTTGTCTGAAATAGCGTCGGAAAGGAGAAGTGGTCGTGTTGTCTAGAAAAGCCCCAAATTGGGCGAAAACCCTAGTTTTCTAGGGTTCCGCCGCATTTTGCGGCGGCGATTCCTGGCGGGTTCGGCGTCCGATCGACAATCGGCTTGAACCTCTGGAATTCTCGTCTTACGAGCTTCGTGTCGATAGGTCGTAAGTGATCATCCGATCCCGGATGCGATCGGAATTGACGTCTGAAGTAGGCTGCTCGTTATGAATTCGTTCCGGCGAATCGTTTGAAATTCGGGAAATTGAAAAACTAATCTCGGCGTGAATCCGTTACACGGTGGTCGTGAGTGTTCCAATTACGTTTCCCCTCTTTCAATTGATCGAATCGCGGCTCGGAGAGCATGAATTTGAGCACCGAAGTTCGCCGGCGACGGGATGCGAAATTCGCTTGATTCCCGTCGCGGCGGCGGCAGTTATCGCTGGAATTGGGCTGCCCAAACGCATGGGACATGTTCAGAGGCGGCTAGGGACAACGAGGACAGCGGCGCAGGGCTGGGAAGAGCGCGGCAGCCGCGCGTCTGCCGCCGGCAGTCGCGGCTGCGCGCAGAACCGATTCCCGACGCTGCAGGCGGCGGTGCGAGGTGAGACATGCTCGACGGAGGCCGAGGCAACGGCAGCAACCCCTGGAAAGCGCTGGGGACGGCTGGGGACGGCGCGGCGGCGCGCGTCTGCAGTGGTAGACGCGCCGTGCGCAGGCGCTGATCTGCGCCGCCGCAGGCGGCGTCTCGGCACGGGGCAGCCGGTTCCCGGCTCACCGTCGTCCGGCGCATCCCTGGGCGCCGGTGGCCGGCCGAGAACCGGCCTTTAAGGGCGGCGGCAGTTCGATGAAGATGATGATGACGTGTCAGCTGACGTGGCATGACACGTCAGCCCTAACTGCCATGTGGCAGACCCCTGATGACGTGGCGACGACAGTTTTCGATGCAGTTTTCAAATTCGAGGATTTTGAAGATCGAAGAACTGTATTTTGATCGGACAATGTAATAGTTATGAATTACGTGTTTTAAAGCCTGATAACGACGTTTTAAATTCCTATTTACGCATTTCCTATTTGTTGCGTGCGGGCTAGAAGAAAGAAGAAAACAACATCAACAGATATTACCTCCATAACTTTGAAGCAACCATTAACACAAGACCCTTCAATTTACCAACAACTAACTGGTGTGCACGGTAGCAGAAATCAGAAATGTAACTCAAAACATAAGAATTGATGGTGCCAGAGTCCATAAGACCGCCCCCTAGCAATGATGTAATAACTGGAAAATAATTGGAAGCAATGAGGGATAAAAGATGGGCCGAGAACATGAAACAAGGGGAAAAAAAGGCATCATAGGATATACTTGACTGTTGGTGGTACTTCTTTAGGATTTTCTACTGTTAAATCTTCTGATTATGTGATGAAACTATTGCTTATGAATTTCATTGGTACTCATTATTTTTTTTGTTTTTCATAGCTTCTTTCTGTTTGGTTATTAAATTATGTCTAAGAGCATGTTCCTTGTTCGTTGATATTGGTTTTATTTATTTTTAATTAATGAATGTAATATGCCCTTGCATTTAAGCTTTATGTTGGCAATGCAAGTATTGTTTCGAGCAAAACAATTTGCCTCCATATTCTTATTTCTTATACCAAGTTAATGTTGGTTTATTTTTCATAATAACTAAGATACAAATTTACTTTTGTGACCAAGATTGAAAAACAATTTGTCTCTACATAAGAATGTCCACTATATTCATTCGGGTAATAACTAAGATACTAATTTATTTTATGACTAAATTGTATTAAAAAAAATTTAGTTCAAGAACGAACTGTATTATAGCAAGTGAAGATGTTTATTTCCATGTTTAATTTGTTTGTCGAAATAAATTGTATTATCTTAATTAATGATGTGGTTAAAGAATTTAATAAAATAAAAACTTAGTTAAAAAATTATTATAAAACCAAAAATGAACAAATGTTATATTATAGGAGCAAAATTGAACTAAGGTAACATTATAGGATCAAAATTGATTAGAGCTCAACATTATTGGACCAAAAGTGAATTTTTAGGTTCTTTTGGTTATAAGTAGGGGTGTAACGGTTCGGTTCGGTTCGGTTTTTTATGTGTTTTAGGAACCGAACCAAACACATAGAAATGGTTCGGTTCGATTTGGTTCAATGGGTTTTTAAATATCGGAACCGAACCGAACCGAACCGCTTATAAATGGTTCGGTTCGGTTCATCTGTTTACCTTTTTATTTTTTTTTAAATCCTAAATAATGCAAGAATAATTGTTTATAGGATGTTACTCGTTTCAAACTCATAAGTATAGAGTTGTTACTCATTTCTCTTCTTTTGTATAGATTAAAATTGATCTTAACTTAAATATAATATCTAAATTCAATAATATTCTTATATAATAAAGACAAATATTAAATAAAAAAATTAAAAAATAGAATATTGGTTCGGTTCGGTTCGGTTCGAACCGTTTAAAAATCTTGAAACCGCGAACCGAACCGAATGTAAACGGTTTCTAAAAAAAACCGAATCAAATGAACAAAACCGAACCGAACCATATTTTTTGGTTTGGTTCGGTTCGGTCCGTTCGGTTTCGTGGTTCGGACCGGAACCACTTACACCCCTAGTTATAAGTGCAATTGTGCAGGCGGCCGGAAAGTAATGGTCGGTGACAGAAATGGGATTTTATCTCAAAATACAACATATACTTTAGTTGAGATTTAAAAACCACTTGTGTTCCTTTTAGCATCAATTTTTCCACTGGAATTAGTACCTATCCTAATTGCATTACTTAAAACTTCAAGTACTTAGTGCAATTTTAATAGGTGATACTAAATGGATCAAACTGATCCAAACTAATTTCCATAAATACTTTGAATCAATTCTGAAAAGACAAATTTACCCTTTTAATTTTATTGACTAGAAAGCTAATCAATTGAATATTTAAATTAATTTTGGTCAAATATGTCATTAACATTAATTAATACTTTTAATTAACATTAATTATATATCATTAATAAAAGCACATGAATCAAAAATCCATGAACGACTATTAATAGAAGCCTAACACTATTTGGCAGTAATTTATTTTGGAAATAAGGATCGCTATATGAATTTCCGGTAAAAAATCCAAAATGAAATCTGTCATAGATTCAATAAAATTGAAAAAAAAATTTAAAAAAACATTGTAAAAAAGTATAAAATAAATCATAAAGACTGATAAAAATGGAATTAATGAAATTACAGTTAAATCTCGATAAAGTAATAATCTCGTTAAGATAATAATTTCTTTCGGTCCGATATGAGTCAATGCACTAAAATAATATTCGATAAAGTAATAACCTCGTTAAATGAATATTTTTTTCTCGGTCCCAAGGTTATTATTTTATCGAAGTTTAACTGTATAATAATAATAATTAAAGGAGAATATGTGGCAAGCTGGAAAATCTAAAGAAAGAATAAAATGTTGCAATAAGAACTTGAAGTTACATTTTTTTTGAATAGATACTAGAGATGCTAACCACTAAACTAAACATACTATTTATTCAAATTACTATTCCCTCAGTCCCGTTAATATCGTCGTGTTTCTTCTCGGCATGGAGAGTAAGAAAATTGATTTATTTATATATTTTATGTGTTTTAAATGTATCAAAAATTAATACAGTTTTCGATGAATGGTGGGTGGGAAAGAATGTGAATTCATCCAAATTTTACTAAGACTTAATTGAGACAATTGATTTTTTTTTAGTTTTTTTAATGTTGTAATTAAAGAATTAATCTAAAATTTATAAAAAGTTAAAAATCATAATTTTCTAAGTTTGTAATAGAACTAAATCGTGTAAGAAATAAACTTTTGGAGATAGAGTGTATAAGAATATGGTGCGAGTAGTGAGTAATGGCGGCCCACCTCATTTTTGCATGTAGAGTGTTTTTTGTCATTAAAGAAATAATTGGTTTGAGAAATAATATAGTTCAAATATGTGAAATTAACTGTTCTAACAAATTAAAGCATTTGAATTCTATAGACCGAAACAAACGCGTACAATTATTGGGTTAAATAAAATTATAATTGAAAACTTTTAGGTGCACTAGGAGAAGATTACATGATAAATAGAACAAGTACGCATATAATCCTGATTTTTGTGTAGCTTTTGAAACCTTTTTATTTATTTATCATTCATTAAAATTGCATTTTCTCTGCTTTCTCCATTAAAATTGAAAATTTCACCCTTTTGAGTCTTTTAGATCCGTTATTGGGTATTGACCACAATATCTAACATGGTTTACATATTATGTGCGACTCAAATTACTAGCATATAAAAACCGCAGTTTATTTGCTACGCACATAAAGACAAGGGAACGCTAATCAAATTCAAATTGCTACACCTCAGATCAAACATTCAATCATTTAATAAAATTAAACTTTTTTACCCTGACCTTAATGATTGGTTTGAATTTTTTGTTTGATTTTAGGGATCCATATGTATTAACGCATTTTATTATGTAATCTAACCTTATGATATAATAGGCGTAACAGTAAATCTATTTTTGAAAAATAATACTACTAGTACTCTTTCTATTTCGCTTGACTTGCTCTTATTTTACTTTTCGGATTTGCCTCACTTGAAGGAAAATAATTATTATACAAACTCTCAATTTTTCTTTGTGGAACTTACATTTCTATGCGCAATAATTCACTCATCTATACACAACCATCAATTTAATATTTGTATCTAAAAGAAATAAGACAATTTGAGCGGGATGGAGGAAATATTTTTTTATATGAATTGACATCCCTTTTAGTTGAACCTTTTTTCTCGGACAACACAACTTCCTTAATTCAAGATTTTGCTTCACTTTAACCTCCTCTCTCTTCTCGCTACACCATCATCTCCTCATCAAGAATACAGAGAGAGAGACAGCAATATTCTCTTAATTCTTGCTCTCCCCGACTCTCTACACCTGCAATCCACTCATCTATCTGACGCTGCTGCATTAGTTTTTCCCTTTCACTTTTGTTCGACCAACCACCCTCTAAAATCATGGGTTATTAATTACTGAGTCGCATTCTTCAACGGACTGGATGGTTTTCTTTGCTACCATCACAAAGGTATGCCTCTTACCTTCTCTCTCTGCTTCTTCTTTCCTCTTTTATGTTTTCTTTGAGCTTTTCTTTGCTGGGTTTTGTTTGTTTTGGGGGGTGAGATTTCAAAAGAAAAAAGATTCTATCTTTACTGCAAACCGGTTGAATGAACTCAACCTCTTCTCCTATTCATCCGTTTTCTTGTCTACTTCCGCTTTCAGACTTCACACAACATTTCACCCACAACCACACATTCTCTCTCTCTCTTTCTGTGTGCGTGTGTTTGTGGAGACTGACATGGAACAACATTGACTCATTCCCTCTGTGAAAAGGCTTGCTTCGTTACGTCAAAGATTCTTTTTACCATCATAAATTCTTGATTTATATTATCATGTTTTCCACTTGTTGTTCAAATATCTTGGTCTAAATGCTGTCTCCCTATCAACTTAAACTGTAGCTATTCATTAATTTTTCAAAAGCTTTTGGAGTTGCTTAGAAATTTGGAGTCTTAGAGAGACGTTAAGAGTGCAAATCACCGCAAAATTTGGTAATCCTATAATTTCTTGCTTTCTTATTCTTCTTTTTTGTTTTCTCCAATGTAAGAAAGTGTTATTTAATGATTTGTGTGCTATATTTTATTTACATCAATTTTCAGCGAGCCACTCCATTTCCATTTGCTCCCACTCATTAACTAAGAGTTGTTTGCTAATAATTTTGTGTTGATGAATTTATTATTGAAATTGTCGTCCTGTCACATTTCATTTGCTAAAAGCAAATGAACATTATGCAACAAATAATCTCTCTCTCTCTCTCTCTCTCTCTCTCCCTCTCTCTCTCTCTCTGTGCAGGTCGGTGGTTTATAAAAAAAACATATATTGTTTTTAATGACTCAGTAGCAAAGGAGAATGATCATGAGGAGGAGATTAGCCTGTTGTACTAGATACATGAGAGAGATGAGCAACGACTTTGATGAACAAGAAAGTAATTTCCTTTCCCAATTTATATTTTATTAACTAAAGAAACAACAATGTAGGTATATTCCTTGATGCCCCCAACTTAGCAAGAATCATAAGTGTGTTAAGCAGAGTACTGTTTGCCGTTTGGCAACCAATGTGAAATGCGTGATAATGTGCATACAGCATGTCACAATTGGTCACGCTTACTTGTTTTGAATATATGCACCTAATTACCTACCACATGTGTGATCTATATTTGAAAGCAAGATTTAATTTTTGTGGCTTATGTTGAGTGCTCCCTACCCAAGTCAACTGGTCCAGTCCCATTAAGATCTGATTATGAATTTGGTAACCCCAACTTACCCCAGGAAAAAGGATGTAGTAAAACATAAACTCTGAACATTTACTCATGTGGGGGTGAGGTTATTCATTACATTTATTTCACTCTGCAAGAAGTAGTTCTATGCCTCAGCTAAACTATACTAAAATCTGGATCTCAACATTGCTGTTTTAAGTTTACTGAAAATAACATTACATATTCACTGCTTTGGGGATGGAGGTAGGGTCCTTTTCATTTGATGCCACTCAACTTGCTTTTGTCAATCTCGAATCTCTCTCTTTTTAGTGTGTGCAATATGAGTGGGGAGAGTGTTGAAAAGTATTTTGTTCTTTTTTGTTTGTATCAATTTATGAGTGGAAAGTGATAGAGATTTAACAGTATCATCACTCAGTGGTTTTGAGATTGTATGGTCCCTAACTGATTAATCATTGATAGCCATCTCAAATATAATCAAACAAATATGTCATCTTCCTCTGACATCTTCCTGTTTAAATTTGAATGGTTTCTTTTGGATCTACTGCACCGACAGAATTCTCATCTCCATGATCAGTCCATTTCAGCTCCTCTTGTTTTTATATCATTTCAAATCTTAAACTTCTATACTTGTAGCCAATAAAATATTATCTCTACTCAGATGCCTTCATTAAGATGCAGCTCTGGCTGCTACTTCTAACAAGAACTGCATAAAATATAATGCTAAAACTTTGACAAGATAGTGTGTCCTAAGATTATGTAACTGTTCTTACCTCTAGTGAAGGATGAATCATGTAACTTTGGACAGTAGCGTTAACGTTGTGCTTGGTCGACTAACTTGCAGGGGTAATGACATATAATGGTCTGGAGACCTGCCTTATGAACAGCAACTCTTATGATAATGAGAGTGGCACCAGCAGGGGGGATGGCTGTGTCACTGATTCGAATGATGAGGATGACTCGAGCTGCTCGTCTAGCACTAATGCCTTTGGATCCTTCTCCTCTCTATGGACGATAATGAAGAAAGATGACGATGAGTGGAACTTCGTAGCAACCCCACGACACACCACTTGTTCCTCAGATGTCGAAACAGTGAAGGAGAAGTTTGCTAGGCTGTTACTTGGTGATGATGTTACCGGAGGAACCAAAGGCGTTTCATCCGCATTTGCACTCTCCAATGCAATAACCAATCTTGCAGGTACACCATTGAAAAGCTTCCATAAATGCTTAGCTTGTTAGTACTTAGTTATGCTAATGAATTTGCAGCATCTGTATTTGGTGAGCTGTGGAAGTTGGAGCCATTGCCGGAGGAAAGAAAGAGCAAATGGCGACGAGAAATGGATTGGCTCCTCGCCCCAACCAACTACATGGTAGAGCTCGTTCCTGCCAAACACAATGATTCTAATGGCCGTACAATAGAGGTATACTACTCCCCACCGTTATCCATTGACAAACACAAAGCAACAAGGTTTGAGATAAGTCCTTGTCTTACTGCAGATAATGACACCAAAAGCTCGCGCAGACATCCACACGAATCTTCCAGCACTACAGAAGTTGGACTCCATGCTCATTGTAAGTGGTAAAAGAAAATAACTCTAGAAATCCATCTATGATCATTCAGACTCACCCTTTTGATTTCTCAAACCATCAGGAAACACTTGAATCAATGGTGAATACTGAGTTTTGGTACGCGGAGGTGGGGAGCCGAGGCGGAAGGGAGGAGCACGCGGTGGTGGCTTCCTTCTCCTCAAGTGCCTAAACTTGGCCTCTCGGAGATAGAAAGAAAGAGGCTGCTGCAGCAGGGTAAACACATCAATCAAGTCTTTAAAGCTGCCAAATCTATCAACGAACATGTGTTGGCTGAGATTCCGATCCCCACCGCCATCAAGTTTGCTCTACCAAAGGTACATTGCTCAGCCATGACAATGTAGTTTGATCTTATGATGAATCTTCGTTCACACATCTCTGCCTTCATCTCAGTCTGGAAGGGCGAATCTCGGGGAGGAACTGTACAAAGTAGTAACTGCAGAGAGTTTGTCTAGTGAGGATATGATTAGCTGTTTGAATCTGAAATCTGAACACTGTGCTCTCCAAGCAATCAACCGGTTGGAAGCTGCTGCTCTTACATGGAGAGAGAGAATTGCAGAACAAGGAAACAAAACTCCCATTCGAGCATCATGGTCGTTTGTTAAGGATCACATGTCTGAAGTAGACAAGACAGAATCATTAGTGAACCACGCTGAACAACTAGTGCTGCAGCTCAAGAACAAGTATCCAAATCTTCCTCATACATTCCTAGACGTTATGAAAATCCAGTATAGCAAGGTATGCTCGTCACTTGTCTATTGTTTAGTCTTGTGTGAAATTGTTTGATGGATATTGGTCGTGATGCAGGATGTGGGACACGCGATTCTTGAAGCATACTCTCGAGTTCTTGCTAACCTAGCATTCAGCATTCTATCGAGATTGGGGGATATTCTACAAGAAGACATCATGAGCAATCCCAACTCACCGGTGGCTATGTCAAATCTTGTCGGAGCTCGGATTCCGGGAATATCCGACAACCCGATGCTGGATCGGATGAGGCACTCCCTCATTCATCAGTTGAACAGCATAGATGCAAAATCTTGCAACTCCAGCGAGACAAGAGATGTCTCTGATCATGAAGAAGCTAAGGTTAGTTCGATCAGTGCGACGCCGAGCAGGGTCTGGTGCATCGGCAAAGAGGCTTGTCACAGTTTGTCTGCTCAAGACTCTCCTTGATACTTCACCTGTTAATCTATGTATATAAGAGCATATCTATTTTGTGCAGCAGCTTATGATTTTAGCTGGCTGTCTTGTGATCTTTCTTGTCTTGATCACGATTCCTACTTCGTTGATTTGAGTTGCATTTGAAACTCAAGGCAACAAAATAATATTATTAATGTATTTAACTTCTTACAGGTAATAAGGATTTGGTCGAATCTCTTCTCTATTGTAAAGTGCTATAGATGTTGATTTATTGCATAAATTTACAAATTATAGTTAGTGTATTTATAACTATACATACAACAATCTTGCTACACTTCTTCGTCGTCGTCTTTGACTTCGACTACACTTGTAAATATAGCACAAACACTGCAAATACGACAATAGCTAGGTTGGGTTTGGGTTTGGGGTTTATGGTTTTCTCCTGTCCTTACAATGTTAATGGACACTCTCAAGTCTAAGCTTGAATAGAGCAGTTGGCTTAGAGATAATTGGGAACTAAACTTCAAAGTGGTAAGACACAACTAAGGCTAGGGTCTTGTACTAAGCTTGAGAGAATATTTAAGTTAGTGTTTGCAAGTGGTTCATGTTACCTTGTTTGGTTTAAGGCTCTTCGTATTTATAGTCACTCTACACAATAGATCCGTTGGAGAGAACATCTATTACAGTAGGTGGACTAGGGCTGAGACAACGATTGGATTTTGAATTAAGGTTGCAATTACCTTATGCCTTCAATTGTGCCAGTCTGAGGAACTGTTCCTCGAATAGTGATCATGACAATGTGTCTCGGTCTCATTGGAATAGAGAGATATGGTGGTTGACTCCAAATCAACTCTGAAATAGTACCATATACCATTTTAGCGTTTTCCTAGCGCTTTGAGTCAATGGTCAATATGGTAGATAGCTGGAGGGCGCTACTGATAGTCTATCGATGAATCTTACTGATCAGGAGAGGTCGGTGTTAGGAGTGATCAAGATATATAGTCAGGATCATGATATGGTTTGAACTTCGATTGATCCTACGAGCTTACTATCAGCGTCTTCAGGGTTTACTATCCAGTGCGTCTTCAAGATCTTTTACAGGTGCGAATAAAAAACAAATAATGTGTCTTCCTAACATATTAGACACTTAATCTTGACAGCTATACAAGAGACTTTTGGTTCATCATCAGTCAGGAATTTGGGATCTACATCAAAATCTTATCATTAAAATTATATCCCAACAATATGTTGTGCCTTGTTTAAGATTTACAACTCTACTTGCTTGTCGAAACTCATATTTCCACGGTTTGACATTCTTGGCAAGATCATTGACTGTGGAGATTATTGATATGTTTTACTGTTGTTTCTTGTCTTTGTTTTGCGTCCGTTAGTTCATCTCTTGTTGTATCTTATGTCCTTTTATTTTTGAGACTTGAGTCTTGGCGAATGGCCGGATTTGAATATTACTCATTCTTTGTTCTTCTTATACTTGGGGCAAGTATAGTTCAAGTGTAGGGAGGTTTGATTAGTCCATTTCTTGCAATTTAAATTCTTGCGATTTTGACGCCCACTTGGGCAGTTGGAAGCATATTCTGGGTTGTTTCGTAGGAATCTTGGGTTGACTTGCCACATGACGAGGATTCGAGGTGACATCTACTATTGAGGCTTATAGGCTTGTTTTTGGAGTCAAATTTTACGAAAATTGTTGGGATATGATTCAGTATAATAAGATTTGAAGATCTCAAAATCCTAGCTGAATGATGGAACCTTGATAATGTAATAGTTCTGAATTCAGCATGTTAAGAACTCAGTAGACTAGTTTTGTTCAATAGCTGCTAAGTAGAAGTTATCTTCTCAGCTGAGAGGACTCAACACTCAAGACTCAGTATTGGTTGTCAGAACCTACTAAAGACAGGAATCGATCAACATCCTGAATCCTCTAGATGAATGTCAGTAGAGGACAATTCAGTCGATAGTATCCGAGGAATCAGAGGAAGTCAACTCAGTATCTGCTTTGGAGTTTGAACATGCCTCACCTAGCATTCCACCTCGACCAATGAGGAGCTGCCAGCACGATACTTGCTCTGACACAAAAGCTGCCCTCAAGATTGAAAAAGAGAGAATCTCTACAGTAACATTCAAATTCATATGGCCGTTTTCCTTGTTGTTTATGACACGTGGCTAGGTCTCCTCATACAGATATTTTCATGAGTCACAATGATAAACAAATTATAATTCTCGCAAGTGCACGAATCGGTATAGTACCTAATCTAGCAACTCCCGAGGTCGATCTCACAAGGACTCAGCTGGGTTCTAATTACTCTAATTATTTAACTATCTACTTGGTCCTAAACTGGATTTGGATTATTTAAAACTACTGAATTAAAATACCAAGAAAGTAAGAAAACAAATAAAAGCGAAGCAAATTGGATAAAGGGTGTTTTTTCAAGATTGATGAAGAGTGCGGAGGTTTAGCAATCACTATGCCTAAGATGATCGATTCATTCCCATTCTCTAGCTAGCATTTATGAATTTATTTTGTTGGTTCATCCACTAAGGCTCTAGGGATTCCGTATGATGGCGGGAGATCTCTAACTTATAATCCTAAGGGTCAATCAAGTGATCGTATCATGAACCTAAGGATCGTATCATGCTCAAGGATTTAAGGAACCATCTAAACTATCCCAAACCAATGGTGACAATCAGGACACTTAACTGCAGGTCTAAATAAATAACCGGGTATGATGCGTCGTATTATCTATTACCTATATTCTCTATAATTATCTAAGATGATGGCCAGTCACATTAAAGAATCATAGAGAAATCAAAAGAAGGCTCAACAATTAAGAAACAAAACAATTCATTCATTGAAAAACTTGGGTTTGAATCAATTCATCAAAAACATAGATCCTGCTAAACCCCCACACAAGGGGATTTAGCCACTCATATTCGTAGGAAAATAATCTCAAAAGATGCAAAAATAATCCATAGAATTCAAGTATCAAAAACCCTAAACAAAACTGAGAAGGAATAATACAACCTAGAATCTAACGGATTGATCATCGCGCTTGGTTCTCGGGTTGTGGTCTTCAATCTTCGTCTTGAATCTTCAACGGAGGGATGTCTTGGGTGTTTCTCTATTTTGGGGGCTGGAAGAAGTCGAAAATATGGTATGTGGTCCATAGGAAAGAAGTCCGGAAGGGTTTATATAGGTTTCGGGCCGAAAAAAGACTGGTTTTGGGCTGCAGACGACGCGGACCGCGGTCCGACCCCTACTGACTTTGCAATTTTTTTTTGGGTCGAACGCATCGGACCCGCGGTCCCTCACAAATGCGGACCGCGGTCCTTAAAAATTCGGCCGAACAGTTTTTCTGCACTGTCGTGTTTTGGGAAAAACGCGATATCTCCTTCGTTAGCCGTTGGATCGCCATGAAACTTTGCCACGATGTTCCTAACACATGAAACTACGATGTGGACGGTGGAGATCGGATTCTATGATCGTTAGATCCATCGGCCACATGATTTTCCAAGTGCCTTGATACAGGAGCTCCGAAACACGATTTCTTCAACATTCGGCTTCAAATCCTCTCCATTCTTCATCCAAGAAACTCCATCTTTGCCAAAAATGCATCAATGGTCATGGTTTCTTTTATTTTGGTGCCAAATACCACCAAATATGCTTAAAATGCGCGAGAAACCTACAAAACCAAAAACCATCGAAAGTATACGATTCCAAGCAAAACAAAAGCTAAAAATGAATGGAAAACGATGTAAACAAGCTTAAAAAGAACATGATGAGATGGTATAAAAACCACTCATCAAATCCCCCCAAACCTAAGCTTTTGCTTGTCCTCAAGCAAAGAAACAAGATAAAAGAAAGAATATGACTAAATATTAAAAAGATGAGAATAACAATTCAAGCCTTATTCAGTTTTTAGAAGAACACATCATTAGCATGTGAAAATCATTCAAGTCTGATGCCACCTTCAAAATAAAATAGAACATAGAAGTAGAGTAGTCCCTCTCCAGAAATATGTATCACTCAAACACTCAAGTGTATAAGGGTAAAATCATCACTCAAACTCAACCCTAGGAGAGCGTCTTCATAAGCTTGCAGATTGTCTAATTCTACTCATAATGAACACAATTCATGGCAAAGATCTCGAAGGTCTTACTTTGGTTGTAATGGGGCTAAGGCATGTAATAAAAAGGTAGGAAAGATATAAGAAAAGTGACTCATAATGTACGAACAATCAAGGGATCTAGTAGAGCAACCAAATTATGATATATCAAAATAAACCTCTAAAACCAATCACATTTGAACCACTCATAATCAAACAAATCAAGTCACCCCGAGTTCTCACCTTTTTTTTTTCAAAATATACTCCCCTTTTCAATTTCCTCCCTTTTTCTTTTCACCTCTTCTTTTTTTTTTCAACACCTCCCAACTCTAACATATGTCATCATTAAACCCCTTTCAATCGAAGTTAGGAGTACATGCACAAGTCTCCCATATTCTATCCAATTGTTTACCTGCCAACTCTCTACCATTAATTAGATAAAGATTTCAGTATAACACGGTGTCATCAAGTTCGGTACCAGGCTGGATATAATCAAAATCAATTCACACCAATCTCAATTTTTAGTAAATATTTGTCCCTTGATCACTAAACCCTTATCAAACCTCCCTTTCCTCCCCACAGCACTAATGACTCTACTAAATCCTCGGTTAAGGCTAGTTAGGCTAGGCAATTTAAGTGGAGGTACATGAATAAAAAGGATACATTAAGCTCAAAGGGGCTTACTAGGTTGATGTTCAAGGTAGGAATCATATTTGGCTCTGGCTAAAGAACGAGATAGTGCCTAAGATCATATCAATGCCATATACGAAAAGTGTTCAATAAACTTCAAACAGACTCAAAGCAAGTTCTAAATGTTCTCCCTAAAGTGAGTATCACACATGAAAGAAATTGAGACCAACATAAAATTTCGTCAGTTCACAATAGGCTCAAATTCTCACCAAAGGCTTTTGGACTACTATACTTTTACATCCTACACGTTCGAAAATTTTATCATGCTCAAATTCAATTCAACAATGCTTCAGTAAAGAAAAATTTTAAGGCAAGAAATGCATAAACATCAAATAACATAAGTCATACTAGTTCAAATATCAAGTACATGGAGAATCATCAGAATCATAATTATACAGACCAAATCAGTAGGGTTCAAGATTCGACATACCCCCTGTTGGTCCCGTGAGTGAGTTCAGGTGTAGAGGGGGGGGGGGTGAATACACCTGAATCCAAATTTCTCAACTTTCGAACACGAACAGTCCTATTCAGGAAGGTGCCGTACTGAAATAGTTCGGACACTGCATAACCGTTTACGAATCGTGTTAAAGGCTAAAAGAGCTCGACTCGGTGAGATCCGCTAACCGACTAGGTCGAATTCGGTATCGATCGGTGAGAGTTCGGTGTGCGGAATTGTGTAGGCCCAAATCGGTTTTAATGAGGAAAACGTTTTATGCAAGTCTCGGTTCGGTAGATAAGAAGTTCGAATATCGAGACGGTTAAATCGATTTTAAATATGATGTTCAGTATGCACAGTAAAATCAATGAAACAGTAAGTAAACGACACAGATATTTTTAAAGTGGTTCGGATATCAACAATCCTACGTCCACTGTCCCGATAGATCAGGAGGCTATTTATTATACTGAGTTAGTCTCAGTCAGCTTGTACACTGGACAAAGCCGTGGCTTGGGGATTATACTGAGCAAGTCCCAGTTTACAATTCTATCAAACTTTAAGTGTTTGACAAACTTCTCCAACAATGAAGGAGTCCTTATACAATAAGGATTGGGTTCAAATGTGAACTCCTTCGTCTAAGCTATGGATATAACAAGTGAGCTTAGGGTTAGAGGGATAAGGAACGAGAATGTAGCTATCTAGAGCGACGAACAGCTGAGGGTTTAGCTATAGGTTCGTGTCAGTCGCTTGGATACTAGAAGCTTATGTCGGTTCAGCTTGGTTCCTTTTGAGCTGGATGTAGTCTTTCGCCGGAGATAACTCGGTTGATTCTTGCGGAAGACTTAGTCGTTAATTTCGCTCGTTTGAATGCTCTGTGCGTTTCTTGCTTCGCGTTCTTGTGTTGGTTCTAGGTGTGTGCTTCAAATCTTGAATGATCCCTCTATTTATAGAGTGGAGAGAAGAATAGATCCGTTGGAGACGATCTTCTTCTTTTTCCCTCTTTTGCGGTAGCAAACGGCTCTTTTGTAGTAGGTACAGTGTCCTTTCCCTCCTTTTACGGAAATATGTTGACTGTAGCTTTAGTAGGTGAGACGACACGTGTATGCTTGTCATTCGTCGAGGTGGATGTGGTGGTTGAGACAGAACAAACTTCGAGGCAACTGAAGTTGACTTCTCTCTTCCTCGTACTTGACAACACTGATAGCTTATCAAAAGATTCAGACAGTTCAGAAGACTGTCAGCCGATGCTGAGTCTGATTTTGTATTCAGTAGATAGACAGCTGAGAAAGGTCTACTGAAAATCAGCTCTGAGTCCAGTGAACTACTCCGCCGAGTTCGGTTCAACCGACTCTCTCGATATCTTTGCTCTGCCGAGTCCAGGTATTCACCGAGTCTTCTACACCGGTGCCGAGGCCGATGAGCTACCGAGCGCCTTGACCGGAGCGAGTGTCTACCGAGTCCGAAACCTCGAGAGACAAATATGAATACAAAGGAATGGTTCACCAATCAGATAGGGTTTTGGGATCTTCAAATCTTCTCAACAGTCAGAGCACGAGGCTACTGAGCGTGATTCAGTATAGAAGATAGAGTCATTTCCCACAAGTATGATCATGCTGAGGATTGAATCATCACCCAACACCCCCCAAACCTATCTACGAGCTAGTCTCTAGCACAAAAATAGAGTGAAATAAAGAAAAATGGGTAAACGAATCTTCCCTGATGTTTAGGTGATGTCCGATCGATCTACATATGCGAAGTTTGATCTGGCAGGCTCAGATCCAAAGTTAATCTCGACCGTATCAGCTCCCCTGCTGCTCTGATATAGCTTATTATGCATTAAAAATCAATAGGTGATGCATATATGTCAATTTTCCTCCTCGAATTTTTTTTTTCAAGTTTATGGAAAGCAATAAATCTAACTAAGAAACTAGAAAAACTCACAAACGTGGGTTGCCTCCCACGAAGCGTTGTTGGTTAGAGTCGTTGGCTCGACTTTGCTGAATCACATTAGAAACTTGGCGACTTTGGACGCCCGACTACAGCCTTGTCGAACGCCTCCTTTGATGATGCTCCACAAACATCCTTCACCTTGAAATATTTTTTGGTTCGTGGATTCATCAACTTCACCACACCATGCGACAAAATGTCCACCACATGAAATGGTCCGGAGAATGTAGAAATTGGGTATCCTGGAAAAACTCTAGAACCATCGTCATATAAAAGAACTTTAAGACCAGGATAGAGTGTTTTACCCAACGTGCTCTTCCCACAAGCAGCTTTAGTGCGTCTGACATAGATGGTTTTCTTCGGGAACATGTCTTTTAGATCTTCAACACATTCATCCAAGTTCGGAACACCGACATCTGTTGACTCCTCATCGAATAATGAATGTATTCCTAATCCATCTCGTACCATCGAATCCTTCACTACATCATATGTAAAGTTGCACAAAGTTAACTTCAGCAGTTGAGGCATTAGTTCCCAATGTGGTTGGAGCTAGTGCTTTGAATTCTGTAACCTCCCCCAAGACTTCCATCCTCACGGTTCGTGATGATACATCAACACAAGTCCTAGTGGTTGCCATAAATGGCCTCCCTAGGAGGATAAGCTGGTCACTTAGCCCTCGAGAAGTATCATCTGCATCAAGAACAATAAAGTCAACAGGAACAATAAACTTGTCTACCTTTACCAACAAATCTTCTACAATCCCCATTGGGGTCTTCACCGAGTTATCAGCAAATTGAAGCCTCATAGGTGTAGACTTCAAATTGTTAACTCCCAACGTTTTGTAGACAGAGTAGGGCATGAGGTTGATACCAGCTCCAAGATCAAGCATTGCTCGTGTAACTCTATCCTTGCCCATAGAGATAGCGATGTCGAATCTTCCAGGATCTATTAACTTGGGCGGTAGAGCCGATATATCAACTACAACACCCCCTGATTCAAGTGTAGGAAGATTTGTACTCTGCTCGTAATCCTTTTTGTTGGTAATGAGCTCCTTGAAGAACTTGGATTGCCTTGGAATACTCTTGATAAGGTATAAAAGGGGAAGATTGATGTTAACCTTAGAAAGCATATTGAAAAGGGTAGAGAATTGCTTATTTTGCTTGCTTCCTTTCAGATTGCCCGGGAAATGTTTACCTAATCTAGCAACTCCCGAGGTCGATCTCACAAGGACTCAGCTGGGTTCTAATTACTCTAATTATTTAACTATCTACTTGGTCCTAAACTGGATTTGGATTATTTAAAACTACTGAATTAAAATACCAAGAAAGTAAGAAAACAAATAAAAGCGAAGCAAATTGGATAAAGGGTGTTGTTTCAAGATTGATGAAGAGTGCGGAGGTTTAGCAATCACTATGCCTAAGATGATCGATTCATTCCCATTCTCCAGCTAGCATTTATGAATTTATTTTGTTGGTTCATCCACTAAGGCTCTAGGGATTCCGTATGATGGCGGGAGATCTCTAACTTATAATCCTAAGGGTCAATCAAGTGATCGTATCATGAACCTAAGGATTGTATCATGCTCAAGGATTTAAGGAACCATCTAAACTATCCCAAACCAATGGTGACAATCTAGACACTTAACTGCAGGTCTAAATAAATAACCGGGTATGATGCGCCGTATTATCTATTACCTATATTCTCTATAATTATCTAAGATGATGGCTAGTCACATTAAAGAATCATAGAGAAATCAAAACAAGGCTCAACAATTAAGAAACAAAACAATTCATTCATTGAAAAACTTGGGTTTGAATCAATTCATCAAAAACATAGATCCTGTTAAACCCCCACACAAGGGGATTTAGCCACTCATATTCGTAGGAAAATAATCACAAAAGATGCAAAAATAATCCATAGAATTCAAGTATCAAAAACCCTAAACAAAACTGAGAAGGAATAATACAACCTAGAATCTAGCGGATTGATCCTCGCGCTTGGTTCTCGGGTTGTGGTCTTCAATCTTCGTCTTGAATCTTCAACAGAGGGATGTCTTGGGTGTTTCTCTATTTTGGGGGCTGGAAGAAGTCGAAAATATGGTATGTGGTCCATAGGAAAGAAGTCCGGAAGGGTTTATATAGGTTTCGGGCCGAAAAAAGACTGGTTTTGGGCTGCAGACGACGCGGACCGCGGTCCAGTGCAAAGGCGGACCGCGGTCCGACCCCTACTGAATTTGCAATTTTTTTGGGTCAGAACGCGTCGGACCACGGTCCCTCACAAATGCGGACCGCGGTCCTTAACAATTCGGCCGAACAGTTTTTCTGCACTGTCGTGTTTTGGGAAAAACGCGATATCTCCTTCGTTAGCCGTTGGATCGCCATGACACTTTGCCACGATGTTCCTAACACATGGAACTACGATGTGGACGGTGGAGATAGGATTCTAAGATCGTTAGATCCATCGGCCACATGATTTTCCAAGTGCCTTGATACAGGAGCTCCCTTGCCTTGTGTAAAGTGGGTTTTCCTACATAATCCTTCTCTTTTCCTTTGGCTTGTTCAGTCAATGCTTCTTCATCCTCTTCGACTACGCCATCCTTCTTGATTTTTTCCTCAAGGGATGAGTCTTCAGGAATATAATCTGGCTTCTCAATCTCCTTGTCATTCCTGAATACGTGGATAGCCTTTGCTTGCTGTGTTTGTCCAGGTAGTTCCCCTTGTTGCATTTTAAGCAAAGCGACTTCCCGTGCTAGTTGGCCAAGTTGAGTCCCCAAATTGTTGGAATTGGCTTCCACGTTCCTCGACGGTAGTGGTAAGTGTCTCCATTTGCTCCTTAGAACTCTTCATAAAGGAGTTTAAGGTGTCTTGCAAGATGGCCATGGAATTCTTGTCAGTGTCCTCAATCCTTGGCTGAGGGCGAGAAGATGATATGCCTCCAAAGTTTTGCTGCGGAATGGTATTCCTCCCTCCATAATCCTGGTAACTCTTGTAGTTAGGATTGTACCCTTGCTTGCTTATGGACAAAATTTTGCTTTGCGGCCTCGATATTGTCTTCTCTCTTCCCATTCCCGGTGTCTCGAGGCCTTGTCGCCAGTTAGCTTCTTCCTCTTGAAATTGATTGTGGATGATATTAAACTGGCACTGGGCGGTTGAGTGTTGTGGATCATCACAAATGGTACATACCTCGCCAATCTTTAGGGCTTGCACTTATCTCTGCTTGAGCTCCTTGATTTCTTGTCTAAGCAGTTGAAGCTCCCTAAGAGTATCATCCGCATAGGCAGCCCGCACATCCTGCGTTCCACGTTGTCTCACACTCTGACTTCTTAATACTGAACGAGCCTTCAACGTCTCAAAAAGCTCATGCAATGCACTTGGGGTCAGTGCAAGAATGCCTCCGGGAGCCATGTTGTCAACCATAATCTGACATGGTAAGAGCAGTCCATTGTAGAAGAACTCATTCAAAGATCGCAACCGGTAATTATGATGTGGACATTGGATGAGGAGTCCCTTGAATCTATCCCAAGCTTCATGGTATGTCTCATTGTCAAATTGGGAGAAAGTAGCAATCTGCTGCCTCAACTCGTGACTCTTGCTTCGGGAGTAGTATCGCTCCGTGAATGCTTTGAACACGTCCTCCATTGTCCTCAAAGAATTAGGAGGCAGTGTGTGCAACCAATTCTTGGCTTTATCTTTCAAAGTGTAGGGAAACAATCGTCTTCCCAATTGATCAGTAGTGAGCCCGCTGAGAGGAATAGTCCCTAGTGTAGCATAGAACTCCCTCATATGAGCAAGAGGATCTTCAGTTGCTAGCCCGTAGAAAGATGGTAGCATATGGTAGTAGATGGGCTTCAAATCATAATTCCTTGCGGTCTCTTCTAGGACGATGCAGGTGGTATTGGCTCCAAGTATCGGCCTTGTGTAGTCTCCCTGCAACCTCTCTGGTTCAGGATTATTCTCAATTCGCTCCATTTCAATTTTGTCTTCCTGTTCTTTCCTCGTAACTCGAGTCCCTACTCTGTGTATGTTATCGATAAAAGGCGCAAGTTCTGGATTTTGCGACCTTCTACCGTGCATAAACCTATAGAAAACTCAAGAGTAAGACTCGACACAGTAAAGAAAAGAAGAAATAGTAACCAACGTAAAAATAAAATCTAAACAAATAAATAGCTAGTAAAAAGAATAATCAAAATGACTGAGTCCCCGGCAACGGCGCCAAAAACTTGATAAACAAATTATAATTCTCGCAAGTGCACGAATCGGTATAGTACCTAATCTAGCAACTCCCGAGGTCGATCTCACAAGGACTCAGCTGGGTTCTAATTACTCTAATTATTTAACTATCTACTTGGTCCTAAACTGGATTTGGATTATTTAAAACTACTGAATTAAAATACCAAGAAAGTAAGAAAACAAATAAAAGCGAAGCAAATTGGATAAAGGGTGTTGTTTCAAGATTGATGAAGAGTGCGGAGGTTTAGCAATCACTATGCCTAAGATGATCGATTCATTCCCATTCTCTAGCTAGCATTTATGAATTTATTTTGTTGGTTCATCCACTAAGGCTCTAGGGATTCCGTATGATGGCGGGAGATCCCTAACTTATAATCCTAAGGGTCAATCAAGTGTCATATCATGAACCTAAGGATCGTATCATGCTCAAGGATTTAAGGAACCATCTAAACTATCCCAAACCAATGGTGACAATCTCGACACTTAATTGCAGGTCTAAATAAATAACCGGGTACGATGCGCCGTATTATCTATTACCTATATTCTCTATAATTATCTAAGATGATGGCCAGTCACATTAAAGAATCATAGAGAAATCAAAAGAAGGCTCAACAATTAAGAAACAAAACAATTCATTCATTGAAAAACTTGGGTTTGAATCAATTCATCAAAAACATAGATCCTGCTAAACCCCCACACAAGGGGATTTAGCCACTCATATTCGTAGGAGAATAATCACAAAAGATGCAAAAATAATCCATAGAATTCAAGTATCAAAAACCCTACACAAAACTGAGAAGGAATAATACAACCTAGAATCTAGCGGATTGATCCTCGCGCTTGGTTCTCAGGTTGTGATCTTCAATCTTCGTCTTGAATCTTCAACGGAGGGATGCCTTGGGTGTTTCTCTGCTATGGGGGCTGGAAAAAGTCGAAATTATGGTGTGTGGTCCATAGGAAAGAAGTCCGGAAGGGTTTATATAGGTTTCGGGCCGAAAAAAGACTGGTTTTGGGCTGCAGACGACGCGGACCGCGGTCCATTGCAAAGGCGGACCGCGGTCCGACCCCTACTGACTTTGCAATTTTTTTGGGTCAGAACGCATCGGACCGCGGTCCCTCACAAATTCGGACCGCGGTCCTTAACAATTCGGCCGAACAGTTTTTCTGCACTGTCGCGTTTTGGGAAAAACGCGATATCTCCTTCGTTAGCCGTTGGATCGCCATGAAACTTTTCCACGATGTTCCTAACACATGGAACTACGATGTGGACGGTGGATATCGGATTCTAAGATCGTTAGATCCATCGGCCACATGATTTTCCAAGTGCCTTGATACAGGAGCTCCGAAACACGATTTCTTCAACATTCGGCTTCAAATCCTCTCCATTCTTCATCCAAGAAACTCCATCTTTGCCAAAAATGCATCAATGGTCATGGTTTCTTTTATTTTGGTGCCAAATACCACCAAATATGCTTAAAATGCGCGAGAAACCTACAAAACCAAAAACCATCGAAAGTATACGATTCCAAGCAAAACAAAAGCTAAAAATGAATGGAAAACGATGTAAACAAGCTTAAAAAGAACATGATGAGATGGTATAAAAACCACTCATCACACAACTATAAATAGAGATTGATCTTCAAGATTGAAGACACCACCACCAGAGAACTAAAGCATTCAAGCATACAGACTCTAGCGAACTTAAAGCTCAATCAAGCAAAGAACTCACATCTTAGACAGATCCTATATAGTTCTTCTATCTAGAGATCATATAGTTCTCAAATCTCTATTTTAAGCCAACCCTTATTATATCATAAGCTTAGAAAAAACCCGAAGGAGTTCAGTTTGTGAACTGTTCTTATTGTAAAAACTCCTTCTAGTCGGAGAAACTCAAACCTTGCATTTGAACAAACTGTGAAGTTGGCTACAAGTATAAGTAGTGAATCTGTCTGATGTACAGATTACTGAGAACTTGTTCAGTATAATAAAGACAATACTTCCTGCATGTGTTCAGGAGAGTGGACGTAGGATCTTGCGTATCCGAACCACTTTAAAAATCGCTATGCAATTTACTGTTTTATTGCTAATTGTTCATACTTCATAAAACGTCTTCAAAGCATAACTCAATATTTCAGCAAAACCTAAATCGACGCTAAAGCGCAACTTTAATAGATTTTATAAAAACGTTTTTCAACAAAAGATGACTTAAAAACGAGCCTAAACTTCCGAACTTTTTCTTCCGTTGAATTTACTGTAGACTGACTGAAGTCAGTAGACGAGAGTCAGTAGTTAGAACCACTCTGCCCATGCGATCTGAAGCTTAACTTGGCGAGCTGAACTACTCAGCAAGCACATTCAGTATCATACTGAGCTTCACATTCGAGTTGAAATTTGTATTCAGGTGTATTCACTTCCCCTCTACACCTCAAGACTCGTCTCTGGACCAACAATTGGTATTAGAGCGGTGTTCTTCTGATCACTGTTATCTGAATCTAGTAGTCTACTTGAAAAGATCTTGAAAAATGCTTTTCATTGCACTTGCATCTTTTTCATCGCATCCTACAATGTCTGATATGTCAGGTATAAGGATGATGCCAATGTTCTCAGTAGAGAACTACTCTATCTGGCGTGTGAGAATGGAAGCTCACTTAACATCTCTTCACGATAGCATGACTAAGGTACTGGAGTCTGGACCCATCATTCCCATGATCGATAGTGTAGAATATGCAGTTGTAGGAGCCGTAGGAGCCAGAACCGGGGTGAAAGTACCAAAGGACAAGAGCGCTTTCACGCCAGAAGAAAAAAAAGTTGCACAACCTTGACCTAGTCGCTCGAAATCTTATACTGACGACGCTTAGTGACTCATACCTCGGAAGGGTGCATGACTGCAAGACAACGAAGGATCTCTGAGAAGCTCTAGCTAGACTGAGTCAAAGGACTCCACAAATCAAAGAAAATAATTTAGAACTGGAACTTCATAGATTCGAAGCCTTCCTAATGATCCCAGGAGAATCTATTGATGACTTCAGTTTGTGATTCACTATTCTCATTAACGTCATCAATGGGTTGGGAAAGACAATCTCCAACAAGGAGATGAACACCAAGATTTTAAGGGCTTTAAATAGGTCCAAGTGGTATTCATTTGCTACTTACTTACGTAGATCTGGTCTTAGAACTGTTACTCCCAATTTTATATTTTCAAAGCTTAAAGCTGAAGAATTCGAGTACAGTCTACCACACATCATGGGTACTTCAGCAATAATGCCAATGGATCACGCTTTAAAGGCAACTATCAGCACACCTAAAGCAATCCCTTCAGTAGCAAGTCAGTCGACAGCAAGCATAATATCCATTCCAAGTGCTGACAGCTTAGCTGAGAAATATGTCCTACTCGCTGTGAAATATCAGAAAAAGAAGGACATGTTTAGAAAGATGAAGAGAGTAAACAACAACACTCGAGGTAAGAATAATCACTATAAGAAAGAATAGTCTAACTCTCAAAATAAACGCAAGAACAATTAGAATACTGCCACTACAAAGAATGAAGCTCCTAAGAGAGAAGACAGAAGTTCCTCGTGTTACAACTGCAAGAAGACATGACACTACCAATATGAATGTCCAAAGTTCTTAGTTGCAGAAAGAGCTGAAAGACAGTCCAGACGTGACGAATTCGCCAAGAAAAGTCAGGCCTACATAGTAGGAGAGCTATTTGATTGCACAATTTAAGATGATATCTCCATGGACTCATCAAAAGATGAAGTCGCATTTATGGCAATCGAAGAAGAAGAAACTGAATTGTGCCTTATGGCGGGCGAAGAGGCTGAGGTAAATTCTAATCTTAATATATGTCCCTCTTCACCACACACACAAGACGCTTGCTCAGCTGCAGGGGAATCTCTAGATGTGGTTCTAGCCTATGAAGATCTCTTAGAAAAATAGGTACAGATGAGCTCTCAGTTTAGTAAGAAACTTCAGGAGATGGAACTCCTTAGAGCTGAAAATCAGAGACTTTCATTGAGAAGTCAGGCCTCTATTGAGTCGGAAGGACTTGTTCTGAGAGAGAAGGAAGAGATTCACTCTTTGATGACTAAGTTTCAACAATAAGAAAATCATATCTCAATATTGACCACGGACATCTCTAAGAAAGATATTGAAATTGCCAGTCTGAATCAGAAGCTTACACAAGCCAAAGTTGAATATGAAGCTTTGAGGAAAAGTGACGAGGTTTGGAGAACCTTGATGACTGATCAATACCTTGGAGCTAAAGAAAAGCTTGAGGGAATGTTGCGAGTACAAAGACAAACATTCACCAAAGAAGGACTTGGATATACAAATAAAGCATCTTCCTCAACTCACAAGAGCTCAGAGAAGCTGACTGAGAGGTTTGTTCAAGGAAAGAGCTGTATGGCGAACCCGGCCCAACCGCGAGTAAAGAACAAACAAAAGATGAAAACACCTCAGGTGAATCATCAACAAACGACCAGAGGTTCTAGCCCCAAAACACCCAGACCAAACTCAGGGGGAACCAAGAAGGTCAGTTGGGCTGAACAGGATGGCCAACCAAAATAGACCCATCCAGCACAATATGGATCATACTACTATGAGCCCAAGGTTAGGAAAAGCCCCAAAATTCAAAAGAAGAAAACTCCTAAACCTCAGCTGAAGAAAAGGTCAACATCACCAGTATCAGCTGTGAAATATGTTGACAACAAAGGAAAGAAGCAATCTGAAATCACCAGGGTTGTAAGACAAATTTGGGTTCCAAAAATGACTAATATCTGAGGACCTAACCTGAACCTAAAGGGTACCTGAATTTGTTTTTGTTTTGTAGGTGCGCAAGGACCATTGGATAGTGGACAATGGATGTTCGAGACATATGACATACCAGAAGAACCTACTGACCAACTATGTCCAACAGAAGGACCTAGAATTGAATTCGGTAATAACTCCAAAGGATACACAATAGGATATGGAACGCTGAAACTTGGAATTGCCACAGTTTATAGAGTAACATATATTGAAGAATTTCAACATAATCTCCTTTCTGTCAGTCAATTCTGTGATAATTCAATAAAGTAATTTTTGATACGGGTTTCTGTGATGTTCTTGATAAATCTAAAGGGAAAACCGTATTATCAGGGTCGCGGTGAAGAAATATATATGTTGCAGATTGGAATACCGTGGAACTTGAAGCTTGCTTGCTTGCTCAGACTAAGCCAAATGACAAAACTACATGGCTATGGCACAAATGACTTAGTCACCTGAATTTCAAATCCATGAACAAGCTAGAAAGAAATTCTAAAGTCAGATGACTGCCCAACAAAGTATTCAAAAGACATAAGAATTGTGACCCATGCTTGAAGGGAAAGAAAACAAATTCAAGCAATCTGGCAATTCCATCTCCTTCAACTGATGGAATTTTTCAACTGCTCCACATAGATGTATTCGGGACAGTCTCTCCAGTGACTATCATAGGCAAGAAATATGCTCTCGTGGTTGTCGACGACTATTCGAGATATACGTGGGTAATCTTCATCGCCAACAAATCTGATGTAAAGACTGAACTGCCTAAACTTATGGAAAGATTGAGCGTGGAAAAGGATATCAAAATTCAGAGGATACACTTAGACAGAGGAACAGAGTTTCTAAACTCGATGGTGAAAGAGTACTACAATGTCGAAGGAATTCGAGCATGAGACGTCAGCCGGCTTGGTCACCTCGGCGAACGATCTTGCTTGAGTGAAAGAACAGAACACTCAAAGAAGCTACAAGAACGCCGCTCGCGGACTCGGGACTTCCATCAAAGTTTTGAACAGAAGCTACTAACACAACCTGCTATACTCAGAGTCGCTCACTACTGACACAAACTCACATGAAGACACCATATTAATTATGGAAAGGAAGAACACCTTCATTTCACATTTCCATAATTTTGGTTGTCCTTGCTTTATCCACAATAATGAAAAAGATCAGTTAAAGGTCTTTGATAGCAAGTCCGACCAAGGAGCTTTCTTAGGATACTCCACTGTCAGCAAAGCATTTAGGGTCTTTAACTGCTAGACACTTTGCGTGGAGGAAAGCCCTCGTGTTGTATTTAATGAGTATGTTACTGAGGACAAACAATAAGATTCTAAGCAAAATGCTGAAGAAGTTAGTACCAAGCTGCAATATCTGAACTTGAATGATCATGTAGAAAAGATCCAACATTGTTGGGATGATAATTCAGATGACGAAGATGACAATAAGACTCATCCAACAAACGTTGCAGTTGAACTGATTGATTCTACTAAACAGAATCGATCACAGGTAACTTAGGTCGATGAAGAACCCCTTGTGGTAACTGAGACCACTTCTTAGAGTAACAACTCATGGGGAACACATAATGTTTCTAAGCTGAATGCCCCTAAACCTGAAAATTCAATAGATCCTAACTTCATTACTGAAATTCTTCAATCACAGAATAACACATCTAAAATTTCTAATAATCCCACTATCTGTGCAGAAGTAACCTCAGAAGAAGAAACTAGGAAAAAGACGATCATGGCTCGATGCTCACACTACCGATCTTATTATAGGGGATCCATCAGCCAGTGTAAAGACAAGATCCAAATTATGTCAAGAAGAAAGTGCATTATACTCTTGTTTCTTGTCTACTGAAGAACTTCAGAACGTAGATGATGCACTGAATGATGTTGATTGGATAATTGCAATGCAAGAAGAGCTAAACCAATTCGTCAGAAATGAAGTATGAGAGCTTGTTGATAGTCCAAAGCACCAACACGTTATTGGAACTAAGTGGGTCTTCAAGAATAAGCGTGATGAAAACAACGTCATTGTCAGAATTAAAGCTAGACTAGTTGCCAAAGGTTATTGTTAAACAGAATGAATAGACTTTGATAAAACATTCGCTCCAGTCACCAGATTGGAAGCTATTCGTCTAATTATTGCCTATGCAACACATCAACGCTTTAAGGTATATCAGATGGATGTGAGTCAACATTCCTGAATGGCGTACTGAAGGAAGAAGTCTATGTAGAACAACTGCCCGACTATCAGCAGGGACATCAAGTATACAGATTCAAGAAATCTCTGTATGGGTTAAAACAAGTACCCAGGGCTCGGTATGATACCTTTTCAGACTTTCTACTTCATAAAGGTTTTCAGAAGGGAACCGTAGATCACACTCTATTTAGTATCAAGTCAGATGACGGCATTTTACTGGTGCAGATTTACGTGGACGACATCATTTTTGGTTTAGGAAATGAAACTATGTGCCAACAATTTGAAAAGATGATGAAAGAAAAATTTGAGATGTCTGTGTTGGGAGAAATGAATTATTTCCATGTACTTCAAGTCAAGCAATCTGAGAAGGGAGTTCATTAACCAAGCGAAATACACCAGATATCTCATCAAGAAATTTGGCTGCGATTCCAGCAAGCCAGTCAAGATTCCCATGAACACGAATACAAAAATTGATCTTGACAAAGAGGGAATATTTGTTAACTCTACTGATTATCGTGCTATTATTGGTTCTTTATTATACTTAACTACCAGCAGACCTGATATAACCTATGTTGTAGGTGTATGTGCGAGATTTTTGGCAAATCCCAAGCGGAGTCACTTAGACTCAGAGAAGAAGATTCTCTGATACCTAAAAGGAACACCTGATGTTTGGTTATGGTATCCTGCTGATGATAATCTTGAACTAACTGGATACTCTGACGCTAATTATACATGTTGCAGAATTGATAGGATATCAGCTTCAGGAACTTGTCAGTTCCTGGGCAGCAAGCTTATCGTGGTTCTCAAATAAACAACATTCAATAGTAATATCTACTACTGAAGCTGAGTACATGGTTGCTGGAAGCTGTTGTGCCCAAATCCTATGGCTTCGACAACAACTGAGAGACTATAATATTAATCAAGATGAAGTGCCAATCTACTATGATAATACTAGTGCTATTGCAATCACTTAGAATCTAGTTCTACACACTAGATGCAAGCACATGGATATACATCATCACTTCATCCAAAATCATGTCAGAGAAAATCCATACTTACAAGCAAAGGGCCGACATACTGACCAAACCTTTAGCAGAGACCAGATTTCAAGAACTCTCACTAGAACTAGGTCTATTGGACCCTACCAACTCGATTCAATAAGAAGATCCCTAAATTTCTGATCAAGGGGGAAAGTGTTCAGTAGTATTGAATAAACTCAATTTCAATATCGTGGTATCAGCTGACTACTATGTTCAGTTGACGGGTTTGCATATCAAACTCAGTATTTCACATTTAGTACTTGTCATTCATCAGATGCATTTAATTCCCGCCATTATTTCATAAAGGAAGTCTTTATTAAAAATGTTATCATTAAAAGCACGACATTTAATGCATGTCTTCTCACTTTACTTTATTTGAGATAGATACATAGGTCGAGATTATAGGCGACTTTGTAATCATTAATGTTAATAAATAAAATCTCAACTGTCTATCTCTGAAGCTGAATTGATCTGAACCATCAATTGAAAATCGTTCCATATTCACTTAGTCATATATATTCAACTTGATCAAAATCAAATCTTACTTTTTCGCCATTATCGAACTACTTATGTTGTGCATATTACCTTGCATATAGATTCCCATCATCTTCTAGCAAGATATTCTCGGTAATACTCCTAATCTATATCTGCAAACCTAACTTACTCTATTTTCAAGTGCTAATATTTGTTTTGTAGATTCTCGGCGAACTCACTAGACAACCATGTTCTCATCCCGAGAAGATATTCATCTTATTCTCTTAGGAAACCACGTGTGGTTCGAGCACCCGTCCTAGCGTTCGAAGCCATGATCTCGACTACATGGAGCCTATCTTCGACGTGATTTAGTCGACAGTGTCCGATAACTTTTCTCTCCGGGATACCTCATTTGTGCCTTCCTCGGCAAGTAGCCGAGTTCTACTAAAACATGAGGAAAGACAAAGGCAACATCCTCAACATTTCCAACATCATATTTTAGAAGGAGGTGCGGCCTCACGTGTGGGAATAGCAGTCAACCAAACTGAACATCAAGGAATGCCTCATTCGAAGTTTTAAGCTTCCTGATGAGGGTATCTCTCCTGTAGGATACAAGGAGACGTCCATCAATCGAGATCTCTGTCGATTCAATAGATATAAGGATATTATCTTCAAGGTCGCGTTTTCAAAGAACAAGCTTCTACCAGAGTACAGAGGATTGACTTATATAGTCAATCATATTATGACTAGTTCAGCTGGATCTTATGATCAACTATCTAGAGTCAAGATCTAGATCATGATGGCTATTGTAGATGGCGTTCAAGTCAACTAGGCTGATTTCTTCTTGCACGAACTCCATCTCCAAACTCAGAAGTTTATTGGCGAAAATGGCACGTTGAAGCTGAACCCTATTGGGAAACTACTCTATGGGAGTTGAGTGTCCATTATGATCGAAGACGCATGTACCGGGCGAGTCACTTTTGCTGACTCAAGACTGTTCGATAAAAAAATAGTGAAATTCCTGACTAAGACAGCTGCTAGAAAGTCTATAGAGCGTGGTATCAATGATAAACGCTAGCAACAGATACTCAAGTGCCTCGTCCTGAAGCTTCCAAGAAAAGGAAGCTGGTCAAGAAACATGAGACACCTGTGATAATCATAGATCAAGGTGATATTCAGGACTCAAAGTCAGGTAAGAAAGAACATACTCTTAAAGGCAAAGTAAAGAGAATAGACCCAGAAGAAACTCAATCCATTCCTACTACTGAACTTCTTCTAACTGAGACTTCTGAAGTCATTCCAGAATATGTACTATTGGCCAAGGACACAGCTACTAAAGAGATTGTAGATCAGATTCCAAAAATACTAGATCACTCTGATCTAGTTGATATAGCAATAAGGGCTAAGGTCCAGATGGGTCTGGGTTTCTTGGACTAGGATGTCCTTGACGAGACCATTGACCTCAGGACTGTCCCCAGATTGCAGATTGAAGAGCAGACTCTTAAGTCAGAAATTGACTACGGGGAGCCAGCTGACATTGCGTCCATGGAGGACTTAAGAGCGACTATGCTCTATCTGCTGAGTCTGAAGGGCAATTCAGCTGAGCCTATTCAGCCTGAGACTCAGGAGAAAGACGATGTTGATTCTGAGTCAGCACCCAAGGATGCAGACCAGGGAGTATCTGCTAAGGGAAAATCTCCCAACGATCACGATGATGCACCACCACCGCCTACATTAGGTGCCATCGTAGCGGAAGTTCCCATTCAGCAGATCGCAACCAGTTCAAGCGAGACTCAAGACGTCCCGGTTTGGGGGCAAGACCGGTGCCGATTCTTCTCGCGAATAGCTTCAACAAGGGACTCAAAAGACAAGGAAATAATAATCGTCTTCTGGCAACGGACATTCATATGAAATGGTCCTAATATACGAAGGATCAAACAACCAAGCTTGGGGCCTTAACTACTGAACTTCAGAGGGTCAGCACTCCAACGTCTATCGATACTGACATGATCCTCTTGAAGGCCCTTGAAGCTCAGAAGACCAATCTCTCAACCCAATTTCAGCAGTTGATAGAAACTCAGGCCAAATTCTATGCTAAAAAATTAGAAGCAGCAATGACGAATACACTAAAGATCTTGGATGAGAGAAATCGATTGCAACGAACCGCCTTATCCAAAGCTCTTACTGAACAAACACTGGCTAGAAAGGTGATCAGAGACGATGCTGTTAGGACAGTGGATAACTACTTATCCACATTTTACAAGAAATAATCTTCTCTACTGAAGACCATCAGCGAGGCACATGACTCTCGGTGGGAAGACTATACAAATGTTGTCACTGATGTGGATGCAAAGATAGAAACGATCAAGCTATCAGTAGAGAACCTTCAGGCGAATGTAACTGCTTTGAGTACATGCCTCTCTTCATTTGCTGATGCCCAAAAGGGGGAAGGAAGAGATAAAGAAGCAAGTATGAGAGAGCTGACGAAGAACAAGGTTGAGGACCTCCCTATCATCACTGCTAGATCACAAGGAGAAGGAACCTTAGGCCAAGAGAACAAAGGGGAAGTATCAAAGGGAGAAGGATCAAAAGAAGTAACCACAACAACAGTCGATGAAGTGGCTCAGTTCTTTTAAAAGCTAGAAACTGAAGGGAGAGCCTGTGCGCTCAACTGCTTAGGGAAAAGCTAAAGCCGATAAAAGTCCATCACCTCCTCCTAAGGCTCCTAAACTCAAATTCAGAACGCCTGAAGAGCAAGTTGAGTATGATGAAGAAATGGCCAGATGTCTTCAAGCAGAAGAGAATGTCAAATAAAAATCTAAGAAGGGTATTCAGATCAGAACCTCAGTGCCAAAGAAAACACGATCTGTTACTCCCAGGAAATCAAAAGCTCAAGCAGAGAAGGCCAAGCTACTGAAAAGGCTAAAGACGCTCATAAATCTAAGTTAGTTGAACCCAGTGATGCTGATGCAGAAACTAAATTCGAACAGAACATTCCCACAACAAAGTTGTCCAAGAAGCAAGAAGCTGAGATGAAAGAAATTTGGGATGCTTGCGAGCAAGGACTGGACATTACTGATGAGGCTAGATAAGTACAAGTTGCCAAATAAAGAATTCGCTTAGCAGATCTTAAGGCACTCAGACAAACATAAAACGGAAAAAGAGGCAAGGGAAAGGATCCCACAGAAAGACAACAGTATTCCAACCACGTCGAGATTCAACAAGAGAGGCACTCAGAAGACTCATCTTAAGAGTATCATTCATCCTCGAGTCGACAAGTGGATACCGTGGAAGTTCAATCAGAAGTGGGAAGAGATCAAGAATGACTTCATCAGAAGATACTACATCTGGAAAACATTCGAAGAATCATCCGATGTTGACTCATTATTTGCTGAGTTATTGATGATTTCAGAGAGTGACATTTAGGTTGAAGTGATGACAATTTCGGAGAGCCAACATCTATAGCTGAAGGGACTCGCATTTAAGATTCTATCTCCTCCTACGACCTTAGAGAACAACATTTGTACGAAGGAGATAGAGGAAGAAGTGAAGATTGCTATGACCAGGAAATCTCTTCATCGAGGATCGAAGGATGATCAAGAAGCCATCAAGAGACTTAAAGCTGACATCTATAGAGGATATGGCCTTGATCCGCCTGAAGAGAAATCTGCAGACTTCAAAGCAAGACTTCAACGTGTCAGATCCTGACATGCTTGTTGTCTAGTTGTATGCTTTTCATTTTATTGATAGTTGATTTCTGTACTTGTAATCTTTCTATCATTAATGAAATTACTTCACCTTAGCCGATACAAATACTCATTGTCATCAAGGCTATCTTTACATTTCGACACAACTGATCACCTTAGAGATAAAGACACACACTTACACTTGTTAACTATCTTTCTGTGTGTTATTAGTTATATTGATTGTAATAGGTTTTGGCATCATCAAATAGGGGGAAATTGTTGGGATATGATTCAGTATGATAAAATTTGAAGATCCCAAAACCCCAGTTGAATGATGGAACGTTGATAATGTAATAGTTTATCTGAGTTCAGCATGTTAAGAACTAACTCAGTAGACTAGTTTTGTTCAGTAGCTGATAGGCTCAGTAGAAGTTATCTTCTCAACTGGAGGATTCATCATTGAAGACTCAGTATTGGTTGCTAAGAACCTACTAAAGACAGGAATCGATCAACATCCTGAATCCTCCAGATGAATGGCAGTAGAGGACAATTCATTCGATAGTGTCCAAGGAATTAGAGGAAGTCAACTCGATTCGCTTTGGAGTTTGAACATGCATTATCTAACATTCCAGTTTGACCTATGAGGAGCTACCAACACTGTACTTGCTTTAACACAAAAGCTGCCCTCAAGACTGAAAAAGAGAGAATCTCTACAGTAACATTCAAATTCATATGGATGTTTTCCTTGTCGTTTGTGACACGTGACTAGGTCTCCTCCAATGGATCTTTTCATGAGTCACAACTATAAATAGAGATTGATCTTCATGATTGAAGACAAAACCACCAGAGAACTCAAGTGTTCAAGCATACAAGCTCTAGCGAACTTAAAGCTCACTCAAGCGAAAAACTCACATCTTAGCCAGATCCTATTTAGTTTTTCTCTCTAGAGATCATGTAGTTCTCAAATCTCTAGTCTAATTCAGTCCTTGTTATATCATGTTGGTCCTGAGACGTGGTTCAGGTGTAGAGAGGGGGGGGGGTGAATACACCTTAATGCAATTTTCTCTCAAACGCGAAGTCAGCTCTAGCTGAGTTTGCTACTGAACTGAGTCAGATAGCCAAATATGCTTCAGATCGCATGGGCAACAAATATTCTACTGAGTTCAGCTCTACCGACTTGAGTCAGTCGAACAATCGTTCAGTATCAGAGTGTGTGCGGAAGTGTAGGCCCTATAAAACGTCTCGGTTAGAAAATACCGGTTTTTATACTGAGTTTTGTGAAATACGGTTTGTATGCAATATGAGCAGTTAAATAAAATAGTAAATCAACACAACGATTTTTAAAGTGGTTCGGACACGCTGGGTCCTACGTCCATTATCCCGACCAAAGTAGGATACTTGTTATATTTATACCGAGCAAGTCTCGGTTGGTGCATTCCTTTGGACCGGATGTACGCAAACCTTGAACTTTATACTAAGCAAGTTCTCGGTGATGCGTGCGCGGGACGCATTCTCTACTTATAGTGGTAGTGAATTTTACAAGGGTTCAAACTTGAAGAGTTTGAGTCTTCTCTAACTAAGAGGAAGTTCTTACAAATAACGGTTTCACAAGGATGTGAACTTCCTCAAGGTTTCTAAGCTAAAGATATTACAATGAGCTTGCTTAGATAAGAGAAGGGGAACAAAATAAAAACTCTAAGTGACAAAGTAAAGATGTTCTTGAATGGACGCTAGTTCTTCACTGGATTTGGCTTGAAATTGCTAAGAGTTTGTACGTAGATAGCTTGGGTTCCCAGTGTCGTCTCTGCATGGCGACTTCTCCTATTTATAGTCGTCGATGGTGAATAGATCCGTTGGAGGGAGGTCTAGACACGTGTCGATACGACATGGAAAATGGCTCCTTTAATTTGAACGTTGTCGAGCAGGTACACTATAGAGATTCTTCTCTTTTTCAGTTTCAGAGCGGCTTTTGTCAGAGTAGATGGTCGTTGTCGACTCCTTATTGGTCGAGGTAGATTAGGTAGTTGAGACTTGTCAAACATCAAGGTTGACTTCCTCTGAATCCTCGGACCTGCAACTGAAGTGTCTTTCCTACTGACGTTCTTCTGAGCATTCAGTGCATGGGCACGAATTCCCGGGCGTATCACGGGGGGGTTGCTGTCAAACTGACTTCTTCGATCCTGAGTTCTTCAGCTGAGTGAGGTCTTCTACTGAATCCCGCAGCTACTGAACTCTGCCTTACTGAGTTCTAACAACTGAACTCGACTAGGCTATACAGATACGAAGGTACAATATTCAGTTAGGGTTTTGGGATCTATCAAATCTATCGAGACTATCAGATGTATAGATTCATCTACTGAATCCTTATCCCAACAATTTCCCCCTATTTGATGATGCCAAAACCTATTACATCTTCTATCACAGAAAATATGCTAAGGTTAAGGCTAATAGCTACCGAATAAGAATATCTACTACAAGGGAAAACTCCGATCAACAAATACAACCGACTAAGGTAATGAAAATGAGAGTCAGAGCACTCACAAGTAAAGAATATCAGAGCAAATTTATGATCATAAGGTTATGTATCAGAGCCAAGCTACGACAGTTAAGAATAGTTGAATGTATCAGAGCATATGGCTACAGTTAACATAGTTATAGCATGCTGGTTTTACTGACATGTATCAGAACATAACAAGTTCAGCACATAAAAACAAGGTTGATACAAATAATCAAGTTTAAGAGTAGATCATATATTATCTAATCATCAAATGTAAGTTCAACATTTATCAGTTATCTCCCTAAGATGCAAGTTCCCCCTAAGAAACAATTTCCCCCTATTTCTTTTATATCAGAAGTGAGTTCTTCCCCTTAAGTATAAGCAATATATCAGAGAAGAGTAATATAAATACAGTTAATCAGTAGGAAATAATTCTAAGGCAGATAGGTCAGATAAGATAAGTTAGGTTAGCTGATCACTGAAGTGATCAGTCGTGCTGAAAATAAATACAGCCGTAAAGACAATGAGTATGATTAAGATATTTACAATACATAGACAATCTATCACTAGAAGCTAGACTAGAGAGAAAGATCAGCTGGGCTTCTGCTTCTTGAACTGTTGCATCCTCGCCCGAAAATCAGCTGACTTCTTCTCAGGGAGCTCAAGGCCATAGCACTTATAGACACGCTTCCTCAAGGCCTTGATCTCTTCTAAGTATTCTTCTATATCATCTCTCAGACCTCTGCTGTAGATAACATTCTCAATTTCTTCTTCTAACTCCTTTTTGCAAAGATTACCTTCTTGCGTCATAGGAGGAGGTTGAGTCCGAAAGGGAGGTCCCTTCAGCGGTTGACCCATCTGGTCAAGCAGAGTCTGAATCTCAGTTAGGAGGGCTAGATTCATGGTGGTCAGAATATCCTTGAAGTAAGATTCTTGGTCTGAGGAAGGATCTACATCACCAATCCTCCACACATGGAATCTCTTGATGAATTCTACCTTCATCTGCTCCAATTGCTGATTGTGCTTGAGAGGCACCCAGTCGTCAATCCGTTTGTAAACAATGCGCTTCACCTGACTCAGGGGCTCTCTGCTCCTAAAGAAGCCGGAGGAACGAGGGATACTCCTATCCTTCACTGGTACCCTCTCCTTAGCTTCTTTCTCGGTCCTCAGCCTGAGGGCTTCTAGGTTAGCCAGGCGAATACTCTCTCGTGCCTCTCTAATCTGCCTAGCCTCAGTTGTCCTGTCCAGAGCCCTATCACATGCGTCCCATATCTCTTTCATTTCATGCTCTTGCTCTTTGGAAGAGACGAAGGATGGAACATGAGGTTGTTCCTCTAACTCAGCAGGCGACTGAGATTTGGACTTGGAACCTGAAGCTCCGCCTTGCTGGTCAGTTTTGGACTTCTGGGTCTGCTGAGCTCTTATCTGCTGAGCTCTGGCAGCTGCTGAACGAGCCGCTGCTGATCTAGACTGTTTGGAGGTAGTTGATTGCGTTCGTGCCGAGGCAGGAGAACGGACCTGGACTCCTTTCTTCTTTGCAGCAGGCTTCTGTCTAGCCTCTTCTTTAGCTAGTTCTCGTGCGAGTTGCTCATCGTAAGCAATCTGCTCTTCTCGGGATTTGAACTTTAGCTTCTTCTGAGCTTTGGGTCGGCTAGGTTCAGCATGCGCCTTGCCCTTACCCTTAATATCTGTCTCTGGTGCTGGTGGTGGTGAGCCTTCAACAGGCAGATTCTCGAGATAAGTAGTCACCTCAACCACCGCTTGCTCAGATGCTCCTTCAGCTGCCAACACTATTGCCTTCTCAACTGTTGAGCTTGGTCCGCCCTGCTGCTGATATTCAGCTTTCAGATTAGATCTGAGCTGAGCAGCTCTCGACCCTTCCCCTTTTTGGCATCATCAAGGAGGGTGACCAGGGCAGTGACCTTCTTGGTCAATTCAGCTACGAAATCCTTGACAGAGGACATTCCAGTAGCGATGTCCGTTACGACATTAGTATAAGACTCCCACCTTTTGTCGTGCTCTTGATCAATAGCTTTCAGGAGAGCATCTTTTGATATGTCAAATTTTGTGAGGTAGTCTTGCACAGCGGCAATGCATTCTGCTCAATTGTCTTGCAGGAGGCAGCTGCTGAGTCAGTGCATTGGTTACACTATTAGTCGTGAATCCATACCGCTCCTCCACCGATTTCTGAACGCGACCTGTTACAGCCGCCACTTCTTGAGGAAAAGTCTTGGCTTGCGACTATAAGATAGATTGGAACTGAGCGTTCAGGTCGGTCTTCTGAGCTACTAGTGCCTTCGTGAGGATCTCATCAACGTTCACAACATGTGGGGCGTTGATACTCTGCACTTCAGTTGTCAAACTGGTTAGCGACTTAGTTTGTGCCTCCGTGTACCTACTCCACTTTAGGTTCACATCATCGGCAAGGTTCCTGTTCTTGTGAGCCTGTCGCTTTCTGACCTTGTTGATGGACTTGGTAGAAATGTCTTTGATCTCAGCTAATTGATATCGGCGCTTCAGGTGCTGAGTTAAAGACGGAGTCCGAACGATCTGGCCTAATATAGACGGCGGTTGTGGCTGAACGTTCTTGGGTGTGTTGCCTTCAATAGATCCACTCATATCTGCATCCTTAGGCGGTTGTGACTGATTGTCATAAGGAGGTGATGGAGGAGGAGACGGAGGAGGCTGAGTAGAAGATGGCTCAGCTCCTTTAGTCCGATTTTGCAAGAAAGATCAACATCACCGCACGGAGATCCTCCAGGTGAGGAAATGTCAGCTGGCTCCTCATAGCCAATTTCCTCCTTGAGAGTCTGCTCCTCCTCGAGCAGAGTAGATAGGGAGCTGACCCTGATGGTCTCTTCCAGCAGGTCCCATTCCAAGAAGCGAATCCGCATCTGAGTTCTTGTGCGGATGGCAATGTCCACCAGATCAGGGTACGACCCGATCTCTGGGATCTCTTCAGCTACCTCGTCTGTGGCCTTCAGACGGGCATTAAGAACTGAGAGCGGTACAGAGGAAACCTCAGCTGTTGAGTGTCAGCCTGAATGTTCGGCTGAGTTTCCTCTGTCAAGACCGTCTGAACCTTGTCCCTTATAGTTATGTCGTGCTTTCCAGACCCTGAGTCCTCTATAGAGATAGGAGAGGAGGGTGGCACATCAGAGATAGGCTTCTTCAGCGTCTTCGGCCTCTTCGCCTGAATGGGAGCCGGGGACTGAGCAATCTCTAGAGGACGCTTAGCAGCTGGTCCCTTCCCAATAGACTTTTCAGCTGATGCGACCGTTGTGAACTTCATCAGCTTTAAATCAAAATAAAAAGAGTTGGCGAACGAGACATTCCGGGGGAGCTCATCTTCAATCAGAATTGAGACCTTGGTCCCATAGAGCAACTTCCCCTTCTGGACTAACTGCATTCCTTCTTCAGCGTCAACAAATTTCTGCGACTGAGCTTTGAACTCAGCCCGAAAGAATGCATTCCAGTTGACCTTGGTTGCGTCCACTATTGCCATCATCAATTGGACGCGAATCCTGCTCAGTTGGTCGTACGAGTCTGCTGAACTCGTAAGTATGTGGTTGACCACATACGCCAACCACGGTACTCAAGCAGCAACTGGTTCTTTGGGAACGCTACCTTGAATACGCAGTTTGACAAGCCGCTGAATCGGTAGAGATACTGATCGATCTCTGATTCCTTATAACGAGCGACTGAAGATCCTTCGTCGACCAGGCCGAAACTGTCATGAAGGCTCTTCAAAATATTCATCTGAGAAGCCCTATCCTCCTACTGATTGAAAAGAACTTCTCTCTTCACAATGACTGCAAAGATGTCATTGGAATCGTCGTCCTGGCGGAAGCCCTGACGAGGGAGAAGATGGCGCGGAGCACGCGAGAGGATCGGAAGAAGACACGACCTCTCCAAGGAATCAAAAACGGGTGCCACACAGTCTACCCCACACGTTCAGACAGACAGAATCGGCTCGAACCAAACTCGCTTCCCGGACAAAATATCTTCCATGTCAAGGGGAATGGCGACGTCAGTGATTGGTGCGAAAAACCATTGTATATATCTGAGATCTATAAAAACAAAGGTTAGTACTTCGAAAAGAAACATAGTTAATTACAGATTCTGTATAAGAATTGCTTACCGAAGAAAGAGTGCTAAAAATGCAATAGATGTCTAAGTGCAAGAATGTGAGCAAATGCAGAGCACGAATTCTTCTTTAATGGTGGAAAAGTAAGGCAGTTTAGAGATGAGTGAATATATATACTCAGATTTAAATCTAAGGCGGTTTCAGAAGACTGTCTGGTCGTTGTTGAGTCTGATCTCTGATTCAGTAGCATGCTCCTGCTGAGTCGGCTCTACTGAAGATCAGCTCTGAATTCAGTGAACTACTCCTGCTGAGTTCAGTTCCACTGACTCCTTTCGGATATCTTTTGCTCCTCGCCGAGTCCAAGATATCACCTGAGTCTTCTACTTCGCTGCTGAGGCGGATAATCTACTGAGTGCCTTAACCAGAGCAGAGTGTCTGTTGAGTCCGAAACCTCAGAGACAAAAACAGATTACAACACAATGGTTCACCAATCAATATAGGGTTTTGGGATCTTCAAATCTTCAGTAAGTATTCAGAGCACAGGGCTACTGAGTTAATGTTAACTGAGAAGACTGAATCATTTCCCACTATTAGTGTTGTTGCTGGGGACTGAATCATCACCCAACATTTTCCCCCTATTTGATGATGCCAAAACCTATCAGCTAATCAACCTAACACTATGACTTATCAGAAACAGAGCTCCTTACAAAATATTACAAGTAGGATCAGTGGAGTTGTTCTTCAAGTCCTAGACTACTGAGGGGATCAGGGCAGAAATGACAGAACCTATACAGAATCTAATCAACATTTTCTCCCTTTCTAACAACATATTCCCCAAAAACTAAAAAGTCTATCAGAATCTAGCTAAGCAAAAACTGACAATAAATAACAGCAGTGAGTGTGTGAGTCAGTAATTACTTCAGTGATTCTGAGTGTTAAGCATAAACAAACACGGCTATTCAGACAATAAGGAATTATCAAAGACAAACAGAGATGTTATATATATGAGCAATCAGTACAAGTACATCTTCTGCTAGACTAAAAAGAGTAAAAGAAAGATACAAGGAGAATACAGAAGCAAGAATCATCTGAACTGCTTAATCCTGTCTTTGAAGTCCTGTGATTGAGTTTCAGGAAGCGGTAGTCCATACATGCGGTAAGTGATCTTCCTCAGCTTCAGTATCTCAGCAAAGTCCACTGGGTCTTCTTCATCTAGGAACTTGGCTTCAGCAGCGTCCTTCACTTCTTTCTCTATCACTCCATAATGGATAGATCCGTCTAGTCTCTGTGGAGGTGGCAGGATTCTGGGAGCTAGTAATCTGACTTCAATATTTTCCTTGACAGCTTTCTGAAGTCTGGCATACATTTCCAAGTCAGCTCTCATGATCCATTCAGTATATACCATTGTCTTGTGCTTCTCAGCCCAGAATCTCCAAAAATAATTCCTCTTTATGAATTCAGCTTTCAGCGCTAACCACTTTGAGTGACTTCCCACGGCATCCATTCATCCACTATTGGCCATCTGTGAGTCTTAAGATCAGTAGGCTTCCTGAATTTCCTATATCTGTAGGGAATGACAGCCTTTTCAGGGATCCTTTGACTCGCTTCTTTTTCAGTCCTTAGCCTAAGAGCTTCGAGGTCAGCAAGCCATATCCTCTCTCTAGCTGCTTCTATCTGCCTAGCCTCTTCACCTCTATAGAAGTACCTCTCCATCTGAGCCCAGATTTCATCCATTTCTTGGTCTAGTGCCTTCGAGGCAACATAGGAGGGTTTGTGAGGTGGCTCTTCTTCTGAGTCAGCAGGTGTGGATGATTTCTCTTTAGATGTTCCCTGTTGCCCAGTTGACTGCTGCTGCTGCTGCTCCTTCTCTTTTTCCTTGTCAGCTTCGTCGCTGAGCTTGAGTGTTCTAGGAGGCAGCCTAGCTCCAATCTTCTTGCCTCTAGCTGGAGCCTTAGTTTTGCCTTTAGCAGGCTTCTTCTTTGGCTTATTCGCGGCTTCAGCTTTGGCTATCTCCCTAGCTAATTTCTCATCGGCTGCTATCTAAGCCTCCTCCTCCGGAGTTATGAACCTCCTGGGTCCTTTTTCTTGGAGGGAGGGGTTGGAAGCTTCAGTACTTTCTTGCCTTTTCCAGCAACTGGAGGAGGAAGAGGAGCTTCTTCCTCTTCTGTCTCCTCGTCGGCATACTCAGCAACTTCTTTAATAATGTCTGAAGGTGTCTGGGTTGCGTGAGTCGCGACTTCCTTGGCTCCTAAGCCACTTTGGCCAGTCTCAGCAGGCACTACAGCTCCTGCTGCTGAGACACCCTAGGCCTCGCCAGTTTGTGAAGGTCCAATGGGGGCAGATGACTGAGTCTGAGATGCCCCTGCCACTGTCCTTGCTCTCTTCGGAGCTTCCAGTATCAGCTCCTTGGTTCCTTTCTCAATAAATCCTTCCCCCTTTTTGGCATCAGCAAATCGGGTAGGGGGCGGAACTGATACTTTGTTGTTCAGGCTCTTGTAGGCGTCGAATAGATCATCCAAAGTATTGTGGAGCTTTGTTAGCTTCTCATGCAGCTCCTTTCTCTCGTTTGTGAGCTGAGTGCTGCACTTTTTGTACGAGAGATCAGCTGTTGCCTGAAATTCTTCCAGCTGTTTCTCCACCTTCTCTTCAATAGCCTTCTGGATAGTTTGCAATCTGAGATCAGAGGCTTGAGAGATGGCGGTGACGGATTCAGTATGAGCTGTTTTGGCGGCCTTGTAATCTTTCAGCAATTGGGATTGGCCTGCCTGAATCATCTTGAGCTGTTCTTCGTGAAGCTGCTCGTAATAGCCAATCTTCCCCCTGATCAGTAGCTCTTCTTCGTGAAGCTGCTCGCAGGAGTGGTGGATGATGAGTCTCTTCAGGTTATCCCACTCCTGGAACCTTATCAGCATGTGAAGCCTCGCTTGCCTTGCAAGTAAGACAAGGTCGCTGTGGCTGGCGATCTCCGGAATGACTTCAAAAATCTCTCGGGAGGCTCTAGATTTGAGAGCAGCGGCCTCCATCCCAATCGATTCTGACTCTGAGGCGGTCTCCGAGTCCTCAACTTCAATCGGAGACGGTTGTTTCTCAGCAAACGGGATGCTGCTGAGTGGTGGGACGTCCAATGGGCTTTCTAAGGTCTGAACCTCTTCAGTTTGGACATCTTCTGCTTGGACCCCTTGGTCCACTGTTTCACCATGCTCAGTGGAGACGGCCCTCTCCACTGACTGTGTCTTTTCTGAAGACTCGGGCTCATCCCACAGTTGCAGAGGTGGTTCAGCAACCACAGTCTCTAGCTCAGTCTCAGGCACAACCTCACTGACTCTCTTCAACTTCTTGGTCGGCGCCTTAGGAGTTGATTTTGGAGAGGACCTCTTCTTAGTTGGCGTGGAGGTCGTTTAAGTCACGGTCCTTGCCCTGAGCCGATCTGCTGAAGGGCCGCTGCCCTTTTCTGGAATCTGACTTTCTTCGGATTGAAGTAAGATTTATCAGCGAATGTAATGTTTTCAGATCCGTAGAAGTCTTCTATCATTATGGAGAGCTTCAGTCCGTATAGAAGCTTTCCTTTGACGCTCAGTCGCTTGGAAGATTTGTCGAATTTAGCCGACTGCGTCATGAACTCCTTAAGAAAGAACTCCGTCCAGTTAATTTTGGCTCGGTCATAAATGGCCATCATCAGTCGTAGTTTGGGCCTGGACACTTGGTCGAATGAGCCTTCTTGACTTGTCAAAAGATGAGTCACTATATACGCCAGTGCTCTGTATTGAGGGAGCATGGCGTTCTTAGGAAAAGCTGCTCTGAAGGTCGTTAGCTTTCCGCAGAATTCAGTAAGGTACTCGTCCATCAGATCGTCCTTGTAAGCGACGGGGGTGAGTCCTTCATTCGGCAAGGTGAAGCTTTTCTGGAGAGCTTCTCGGATGAACATATGTTTGATTATAGAAGCGTCTCGGGCAGGGTCGCCTACTGAATGAACTCTCAAACGACAGCGAATGTCCCCATCGACGGACTCTGAGTTCAGATATCCTTCAGCCACCTGGCGCGGAAGGAAGAAGGAAGGCTTCCTTATCAGAATTCCTTCTAGTTCGGTCTCGCGGAGGGCGTAGAAGATCTCCTCCATGTAGTTGAGATCGCACACGTCAAATTCCATCATAGGTTCACACCAGACGCGATCCTTCTCAAGGATCTCTTTCATATCGATAGGAGAGTCTACAATGGTTCCTGTCATTTTAATAATCTACAAACACAGTGCTAGTCAGTATCCGATAAGATATAAGAAAAATCATTGAAAGATCATACGATACTGAAAGATCATTGAAAATTACCAAAAGATTTTCTGAGGAGTTTTAAAGGATAGAATATCTGTCACGAAGTAAGAGATATTCTTCAGAAAATCTAGGGTACTTAAGATATTTGCAGAGTTGAAATGGCGGTTTCAAACATTTGAATGCATATATATATCTTAGAGAAGATATGTAACGCCCCAATTTTCATAACATTTTAAGGGAACGTCACCCCGTGCATAACATATAATTTTCTCAATTTAATTTTTCAAAAATAATATATTTATAAAAATAATAAGGTTTTAATGCATTTCATAAAAAGCGGAAGTCTTAATTCAAAAACATGTTCACCTATTAGTTTGCGGAATTAAATAAAAATAAATGCATAGTTCAAGATAAAACTAAATTAATAACGTAAAAATTTCATGAATCCTTTTCTGTGTGTGTGTGACCATCACCATCCGCCACTTCAAGCACCTGCCGGACCATGATCTGAAAAAGTGAAAATATTAAGGGGTGAGTACGACTACTCAGTGGGATCAACAATTATCCAAACTATAAACTATAAAGAATTTAACATGAGAAATTAGACATGCAAGCCCGGAGGCTTAACCCGAAGGTTTTACTGCTCTGAATTGCCCGAAGGCTAACCCGAAGGTTTTTCTGCTATGATTTGCCCGAAGGCTAACCCGAAGGTTTTACTGCTCTGAATTGCCCGAAGGCTAACCCGAAGGTTTTTCTGCTATGATTTGCCCGAAGGCTAACCCGAAGGTTTTACTGCTCTGAATTGCCCGAAGGCTAACCCGAAGGTTTTACTGCTCTTGATTTGCCCGAAAGCTCTGCCTGTACTGAATAACGCATGAGAAAAACGATATAGTATATAATAAGCATAAAAGTAAACCCCACCTTAACCTTTTTGAGTGAATGAAAGATGTATATCAAGTGATTAAGCCTTGCGCGCCTGTCCTATAATAAAGCTTGACTTAATTATTTATGAAATTCTTAATCACGTACATATGATTTTCATGCTTTGAAACAATTAATCTTTTTGTACATGGAATGAAAATAAGTATATCGACACCTATAGTTATTAGGTTACAACATATCATATCTGAAAACTAAGTTTCTATGTTCTATCTTAACTCGTGCAGAATACATATTTTAGAAAAATTCCACAGAACATGAATAAATTCTATAAATTCAAATTTTCTGCATACATATTCCTTAATGAGTCTAAAACATATCAAAATTTGTTTCATACTAAAATAATATGTCCTCTAAAAGTTATAACCAAAACAATATCTACTGTGCTAACATAATCGGTTTCTGACCTATTGTCATTCATCTATACGTTTCAGGGACTAAAAATACTCTAAAAATTCTAATATTTAACACACATCTAGGAGACATACATAGACATATCATATCAAAATTTCAAAACATATAGACAAGTGATGTATTCATAATATACAAATCAATTTTCACTCAAAACTGCTTCACCGCATGAAATTCTTTGCTTAACCATGGAAGGTTTGTAATAAACTGCTTTCGTACAAGCATGTTAAAAATACAAAATAAATATTTTGAGAAACTCCTATGTGTATAGAGTATTTAGGAAAAAGAATCAAATCAATACCATATTTTTTCAAAGAGATATAAATGTTTTACTAATCTCTATCCAGAAAACATTAGTTTTCGTCAGTATAAATGTGGAAATTCATTAAAAATATAACAACTTGTCCAAAAACCACTAAAATTTACATAGATATAAAAAACATACCTAGGAACCTCCGTCTAAAATTTCACCACGATATGTTACCGGTAAGGTACGTAAATAATTCTTGAAACAATTCGCAGGTATGCTGACAGATTTTCGAAAAGTTTATATTATGAGCGACTAAGGGGTATTTATAAGCCTAAAAATCATTATCCAACCATCCCTAATAAAATATGATATCAAATATATTTTATCCATATTTATTTTCGTCCATATCTATTTTATATAGAATATATTCTATCACTTACCATATAAGAGATTCAATCCTAGATAAATTAGGATAAGGATAACTAAAACTAGATTTCTTTCCTAAAACATGTATATCACAAATAAAAGGTCTATTTTATTCATAAAATATAATTTTAAATTATCTCCTAATAACTTAATACCCTAATAAATATTCTATCCTTTTATGAATCCTAGTAGGTTTAGGAAATCCAAAATAAATATTATTTTGCCTAATAATTCTAACATTATTTCTAAATAAATAAATATACAATATAATCATAATATGATATAGATAAACACATTCAAAGTTCAAAATACATTTACATCACAAAAATGATTTAAAGACAAATAAGATAAATGCTTTAATTTTTTTTCATTTAAATTTCTAAGGCGCGACTTATAGGACTTACCACAAGATATCATGCATGAGATGCAAATGAAAATTTTTATTTTATAGTTGTTATTATTATTATTATTATTATTTAGAAAATTTCTGGGTGTTACAAGATAAACAGTTAAATATCAAGGGTTCAGTTTGAACGCGCTTTTTGAGATGGACGGTTAGGATTAAGTTTTATAAAATAGGCAATGGTCATATTAGCCGCCTAACTCAAAAGACAGTTGTATATAGCCTAAGTAGTAACTTGATACGACATGCATTTAATGCGTTGCAGAGTTCAGCATGCTTGTTCATAGAATGTCGTGTATTAAATGTAATCCGTTAATATTAAATGATATTTTCTAAGGCATTGAATACGATGCTGAATATGATTCATAAATGCACATAACTGTTCTATCAGCTACTGAGTAGAGATACGCAAACCTGTCAGCTGAACATCGTAGTTAGTTGATACCTCGTGTAGATGGTTGTTGAGTCTCTACGTGCGATTTTTACTCGATCGAGAGTGAACATTCCCCCTTACTGAATGCTCCTCTCCTGAATCCTCTTACTGACTGGAGTCAGCGGGGTCCAGCAGACCTAGCTCTACTGAAAGTTCTCTGAATCTGGCTTCAGCTAGAGGCTTGGTCAGTATATCAGCCCTTTGATGGTCAGTATGGATCTTTTCCATCCTGATATCCTTCTTTTTGACATGATCATGAATGAAGTGGTGTCTGATGTCCACGTGCTTGCATCTCGTATGAAGTACGGGATTCTGAGTGATTGCAATGGCACTGGTACTGTCGCAGAAGATCGGCACTTCATTCTGAATAACGTCATAATCGCGTATCTGCTGTCTCAGCCAAAGGATTTGGACGCAGCAACTTCCGGCAGCCATGTATTCAGCTTCAGTAGTTGATGTTGCTACTGAATGTTGTTTCTTTGAGAACCATGAGATCAGCTTACTGCCAAGGAACTGACACGTTCCAAAAGTTGACTTTCGGTCAATTCTACATCCTGCGTAGTCAACATCAGAATAACCAGTTAGTTCAATATTATAATCAGCTGGATACCATAAACCTATGTCAGGTGTTCCTCTGAAATAGCGGAGAATCTTCTTTGCTGAGTCCATGTAACTCTGCTTCGGATTCGCCTGAAATCGAGCGCAGACACCTACAACATAAGTTATGTCAAGACGAGTAGCTGTTAAGTATAATAAAGAGACAATTATAGCACGAAATTCAGTTTGGTCTACTGAAACTCCCTCTTTATCAAGATCAATTTTCATGTTCGTGTTCATCGGGATCTTGATTGGTTTGCCGGATGTGCAACCGAATCTTTTGATGAGGTCTCGAGTGTATTTGCCTTGATTGATGAACGTTCCCCTCTCAGATTGTTTGACTTGAAAGCTGAGGAAATAGTTCATCTCTCCCATCATTGACATCTCGAACTTGTCCTTCATCATTTTCTCAAACTGCTGACATATGATGACGTTCTTCGAACCGAAGATGATGTCATCTACGTAGATCTGCACAAGTAATAAGTCGTCTTCCAGTCGAATGCTGAATAATGTGTGGTCTACTGTGCCCTTCTGAAAACCTTTCTGAAGAAGAAACTCAGATAGGGTATCGTACTAAGCCCTGAGTGCTTGTTTTAACCCATACAGAGCCTTTCTGAGTCTATAAACTTGATGTCCCTGCTGAAAGCCGGGAGGCTGTTCCACATAGACTTCTTCTATCAGTACGCCATTCAGGAAAGCAGACTTCACATCCATTTGATAGACTCTGAATCTTTGATGTGTTGCATAGGCTAGGAATAGTCTGATTGCCTCCAATCTTGCAACTGGAGCGAATGTTTCATCGAAAGCTATCCCTTCAGCTTGACAGTAGCCTTTTGCCACGAGTCTTGCTTTATTCCTTACTATGACGTTGTTTTCATCTCGCTTGTTCTTGAAGACCCATTTTGTTCCGATCACATGTTGATGCCGGGGTCTGTCAACAAGCTCCCAAACTTCGTTTCTCATGAACTGATTCAGCTCCTCCTGCATGGCTATGATCCAATCAGCGTCTTTCAATGCGTCCTCAACTGACTGAGGTTCTTCAGTAGACAAGAAGCAGAAATATAAGGCGCTTTCTCCCTGACAGAATCTGGATCTTGTCTTTACGCTTGTTGAAGGATCTCCAATAATTAAATCAGAAGTGTGAGCATCCTGCCACGATCAACGATGTTTCAACTCTTCATCTGGAATTTGTTCAACACAGATAGTAGGTGAGTTAGGCATTTCAGTTGTACTATTCTGAGATTGAAGTAATTCAGTTACAAGAGTGTGATCTACTGAGTCACCAGGTTCAGGGGCATTTAGCTCAGGAACATCATTAGTTCCCCCTGAATTATTATTCTCAGTAGAGGTCTCAATTACCACTGGGGTTTCTTCATCGACCCGAGTTACACCGGGATTGACTCTATTCGGGAGAGTCAACTGCTCACTACTTCGCTGCGGCCGAGATTCGATAGACTTGTCTTCAGTTTCCTCATCTGAATCATCATCCCAACATAGTTGGATCTTTTCAACTTTATCTTTTAAGCTCAGATCCTGTAGCTGCTTACTGATGTCCTCAGATTCAGGTTTAGAGTTTCTGCTCCTGTCTTCAGTAGCAAACTCATTAAAAACAACATGGGGGCTTTCCTCCACGCAAAGGGTCCGATAGTTAAAGACTCTGAAGGTTTTTCTGACTCGGGAGTATCCTAAGAACACTCCTTGATCTGACTTGCTATCAAAAGTCTTCAGCTGATCTTTCCCATTATTGTGAATAAAGCACGAACACCCAAAAATATGGAAATAAGATAAAGAAGGCTTCATGCCGTTCCATAGTTCATATGGTGTAACATGCAGTATCAGTTGCTTCTGCCCAGAATTTGGTTGGGAGTCCTGAGTCTGCGAGCAAGGTTCTTGCTGCTTCTTTGAGTGTTCGATTCTTCCTCTCAGCAACCCCATTTTGTTGAGGCGTACGCGTGGCAGACGTCTCATGCTCTATGCCTTCAGCTTTGCAGAACTCCTCTACCATGAAATTCAGGAACTCAGTTCCTCTGTCTGAACGTATTTTGACGATCTTGGTGTTCTTCTCGACACTGAGCCTTTTTAGAAGCGTTGGTAACTCTATTTTGACGTCAGACTTGTTGGCAATAAATATGACCCATGTGTAGCGCGAGTAGTCATCAATGACCACTAATGCATATTTCTTGCCTCTGATCGTCACTGGAGAGACTGGACCGAACAAATCCATATGTAGCAGCTGAAGGATTCCATCAGTGGAAGGAGATGGAACAGGCGGATTTTGATTCCTTGTTTGCTTTCCCTTCGGACATGCTTCACACTGAGTGTCTTTGCTGAATACTTCATTCGGCAGTCCTCTTGCTAGAGTGTTTCTAGCCAATTTGTTGAGCGTTTTGAAGTTGAGATAGCTGAGTCTTCTGTGCCAGAGCCACCCCGTTCTGTTGTCATTTTTTACCAACAAACAAGCTTCAGGTTCTGCTGAGTTCTAGTCAGCTACATAGATATTCTTCTTACGCGAACCTGATAACACTGTTTTCCCTGTAGATTTGTCAATGACATCACAGAAACCAGCGTCAAAAATCACTCTATTCGAGTTGTCACAAAATTGACTAACAGAGAGAAGATTATGCTGAAGTCCTTCAACATATGATACTATTGGATATGTTGTTGTTCCAATGCTGAGTGTTCCATAGCCTCTAGTGTAGCCTTTTGCGTTGTCTCCAAACTTGATGCGGGGTCCTTCTTCAGTAGTATAATTCTTCACCAAGTCCTTTTGGTATGTCATGTGTCTTGAGCATCCGCTGTCCACATACCAAGGGTCCTTGTGCACCTGCAAAACAGAATTATATTTAGGTACCCTTTATTTTTGATTTTGTGTCCTTAGATGTTAGTTTTGGAAACCCATATCTGTCTTACGACCCTGGTGGTCTCAGACAGTTTCTTTCCACTTTTGTCAACGTATCTGACCACTGGACTAGTCGATGCTGACTTCTGAAGCTTTTCAGGTTCAGGAGTCCTGATCTTCTGAGTGGGTGGACTACTGACCTTTGCGTTCTGTACGACTTTCTTCTTCTTCTTCTGACTTTTAGATCCTCTCCTGACTATAGGATCATAGTAATATGACCCATACTGAGCTGGATGAGTTAGCTGTGGAGGTTCATACTGATCAGCCCATTTTGCTTTGATGGCTCCCCCTTGACTGAACTGGGGAGATCTGGTGTTGATCTTCTTGTCAGAGTGCTGATAACTAGGATGAGGTGCCTTCATCTTATGTTTGTTCTTGGATAGGGGGTTCAGTATGTCTGCATTGATGGTCTCCCCTTGAACAAACCTATCAGCCAGCCGGTTTTCTGAGCGTGCGAGGGCAGATGAGGAGGCTCCCTGGCTGAATCCAAGTCCCTCCTTGCAATGCTTGAGCTTGTTGCTTGCTAGCATAGCCTCTAGCTTCTTTTCAGCGCCCATGTAACGCTCTGTCATCAGGTTTCTCCAGACATCATCACTCTTCTTCAGCAATTCATGCTCGGTTTGAAGTCCTGACAACTCTTGCTTCAGTAGACTCAGTTCAGTATCTTTCTGAGTCAAATCTTTGGTCATAACTGAGATCTGATCTTCTTGATGCTGAGACTTGGCCATCAGAGAGTTTATCTCCTCCCTGAGTCTCAACACAAGTCCTTCTAACTCAGTAGCAACCTGACTCTCCTGAGAAAGTCTCTGATTCTCCACTTTCAGGGTATCCAATTCCTGAAGAGTCTTACTGAGCGGCAAACTCATCTGAATCTGATCGTCGAGTAGTTCTTCGTATGCGATCGCGACGTCCAGATTCTCGTCTGCACATGAAACAGTGTCGTGTGTGCAGTGTGAAGAGGAATTAAATGGTGTATGAGAGTTTACCTCATCCTTCTTCTCCTGCCATGAGACACTTTTCAGCATCTTCTTCAGCTTCAAGCTCTATGGCCACGAAAGCTGCTTCATCGTCAGATGAATTCATGAAGGAATCGACTTCATCTGAGTCATTTGAGAGTTCACCGGCGATGTATGCTTGTCTCTTCTTGATGAACTTCTCCCTTCTTGCTTTGCGTGCTGCTCTTTCAGCAGTACTGAGCTCAGGACAGTCTTACTGATAGTGTCCTGGCTTTTTGCAGTTGTAGCAGGTAGTGACTCTTTCTTCTTTGCTCTCACTGTCTTTCGACTGAGCTGAGTCCTCTTGTTTCCTGCATTCAGAAGTATGTGAGTCAGGAGTGCGCTTAGGTGTATATTCATTCTTACCCTTAGAGTCTCTGACGACTCTTGAGAGCTTTCTGCGCCTCTCCTTTTCCTTCTGATACTTCATGGCAAGCAGTGCGTATTTCTTGGCTAGATTCCCTTCTTGTACGTCACTGAGTGAAGGTTCAGCCTTGCTAGACGCTGGAGCTGCTGTGCTGACTGATGCTTTAAAGGCATGGTCGACTTGGGTGTCAGCTTCAGCTCGCTGCTTCCTTTGAGGTAAGCCAAACTCGAACTCCTCTGCTTTAAGTTCTGAAAAAAATATGGTCAGGAGTAACAATATCTAAATTGGAATAACGTAATAAAGTAGCAAAGGGGGTCCAGTTTTTGTCTGGCACTGCCCTCAAGATCTTGAGATTCATCTCTCGGTTGGAGAATGTCTTTCCTAGCCCGTTGATAGAGTTCATCAGATCCGTAAATCTGACGTTGAGATCTTCAATGGTGTCACCAGGCATGAGAGACAGTCTCTCCAGCTTCTGAAGTTCCAGCGCAAGTTTATTCGCTTTGATCTTCTGAGTCCCCCGACTCAGTAGCGCTAGAGCATCCTAGAGTTCTTTCGCGGTCTTGCAGTCCTGAACTCTTCCGAGATAGGAATCACTCAGGGTGGTCAGTATGGCATTTCTGGTGACGCGGTCTAAGTTGTGAAGCTTCTTCTCCTCAGGGGTGAAGAGACTTCTATCTTTGGGAATCTTCTTTCCGGTCAGCATCCCTCCTCCGTCTACTGGATCTTGAGCTACGACGCTATTGATCATGGGAACGATAGGTCCGTCCTCTAGAACCTCTGTCATGCTATCGTGGAGAGAGGTCAGATGTGCCTCCATTCTGACCCGCCATACACCATAGTTCTCTACTGAGAACATGGGTACCATCCTGATCCCTGACATATCAAACATGATAGATAGTGATATGAATGAAGAATGATATGCAGTGAAAACATTTTCCGGATCCGTTCAAGTAGACCAGTTTCAAAATAACAAGAGTCTTAAAGAACTCCTGCTCTAATACCAATTGTTGGTCTCGAGAGCACGTTCAGGTGTAGAGGGGGGGGTGAATACACCTGATAACGGATTTCTCAACTTAAAACACGAACAGTCCTTTTCAGGAGAGTTTCGTACTGAACAGGTTCAGCAGACCAGATAAGCTGTTCTGAATTGTGTGGCAGAGTAACTGACTCTACTGAGGTCTGCTAGCTGACTTGGAGTCAGAATTCAGTGCCGTTCAGATTAGAGTTCAGTGGTGCGGAATAGTGTAAGCCCAAATTCAGTTGAGTTAGGAAAACGTTTATATCAAAATAGTTTCAATAGATTAGCGTAGTCTATTAAGTTTTGCTGAAACTCAGTTGAATGATTTGAAAGATATTTTCAGAATGAACAGTAAATCAATGCAACAGTAAAATAAGGAACACAGAACACAAAGATTTTTAAAGTGGTTCGGATCCAACAATCCTACGTCCACTGTCCCGAAAGATCAGGAAGCTATGTATTATACTGAGATAGTCTCAGTTGGTTTGTACGCTGGACAAACACTGGTCTTGAGATTTATACTGAGCAAGTCTCAGTTTACAAGGTTATCAAACTAAGTGTTTGAAAAACTCTTCAACAGTGAAGGAGTCCTTTACAATAAGGATCAGTTCAGAAGTGAACTCCTTCGTCTAAGCTATGGATTTATATGGTTGAGCTTAGGTTAGAGGGATAGGGAACAAGGATGTGGCTTCTAGAACGACGAACAGCTGAGTGTAAGCTTTGGGTTCGTGTAACGTCGTTTGGATACTAGAGGCTGTATAATTAAGTTTAGCTTGGTTCCTTATGAGCAGAAGTGTAGTCTTTCGCTAGAGATTATTTCTTCTAACTTCTTGCAGAAGACTTAGGCTTTTTCGAATTTGCTCGTTTGAATGCTCTGTGTGTTCTCTCTCGTTCTTGGTTTCTCGTGAGTTCTAGGTGAGCTTCAATTTGATTTCTCCCTATATTTATAGAGAAGAGATTAGGATAGATCCGTTGGAGACGACAATCCTTTGTCGGCTCTACTGAAGATAGAACAGACATCAAGGAGATCTGAAGCTGACTTCTCTCTTCCTCGTATTGACTCTGCTAACTTGACTTTAAAGATCCTGACAGTCAGAAGACTGTCTGGCCGTTACTGAGTCTGATCTCTGATTCAGTAGCATGCTCCTACTGAGTCGGCTCTACTGAAGATCAGCTCTGAGTTTAGTGAACTACTCCTGCTGAGTTCAGTTCCACTGACTCCTTTCGCATATCTTTGCTCCTCGCTGAGTCCAGTATCACTGAGTCTTCTACTTCTGGTGCTGAGGCGGATAATCTACTGAGTGCCTGAACCAGAGCAGAATGTTTGCTGAGTCTGAAACCTCAGAGACAAAAACAGATTACAACACAATGGTTCATCAATCAATATAGGGGTTTGGGATCTTCAAATCTTCAGTAAGTATTCAGAGCACAGGGCTACTGAGTTAATGTTAACTGAGAAGATTGAATCATTTCCCACTATTAGTGCTGTTGCTGGGGACTGAATCATCACCCAACATATATTAATATTTGTAACCCATTTATTTAATTATACTTCTAATGGGCTTCCACATAATAAGCCTATAATATAATTAATTGATCTACTAGGTAACTAATATTTATCAATTAATTGGGTCAGCCTATTGGGAGATAATTCAGCAATAGATTATTTAGAAGATTTTGCTGATCCCAAAACCATAATTTGATTGGTGAACCATTTCGTTGTAATAGTAACGCCTTAGTCTCTGAGAGTAGCATGGTTCAGGCTCAGAGTTCTGTCTGTTGATCCCTCGGTAGACTATCCGCCTCATTACCATGGAGTGAAGACTCAGTAGTGCTGGACTCAGCAGGAGCAGCATACTGAGATGTGTTTAGATTCAGTAGTGTTGGACTCAGCAGGAGCAACATACTGAATGGATTCAGTAGAACTGGACTCAGCAGGAGCAGTTCACTTAACTCAGAGTCGACCTTTAGTAAAGTTGAACTCAGCATGAGTATACTACCGAACCCAAGGTCAGACTCAACAACGGCCTGACAGTCTCCTTGATTGTCAGATGATCTTATATGTTAAATCAGTAGAGTCGTCCGAAGTTGTTTACATCAGAGAAGTCAGCTTCAGTATCTACCTTGAAATCTGTGTGTCTCAACTACTTTCTACCCCTCGACCAATGACGAGCAGCCAGCTATCAAGATTCTGGTAAAAGCTGCAAGTCAACAACTTTCCGAAAATGGAGGAAAGGACTCTACGAGATTCCTTAAAAGAGTCGTTAGCTACCCAAAGAGAGTGACACGTGGATCGTTCATCTCCAATGGATCTATCGATAGCTCACCTCTCTATATAGAGGGAAAATCAAATTGAAGAACAAAAGAATGAGCAATTACGAGCAAAAGCGAACAAGTTACAAAGCTTTCCGCAAGAACTTCAGAGAAACACTCAAAGCGAAAGGCGACATCTTTGCTCTAGGGAACCAAGCTGAATAGAATCAAAGCCTCTGGTATCCAAGTGATCGAACACGAACCCAGAGAGATTATTCCTCATTGTTCATCACTCTAGAAGCCATTTCTCGTTCTCTTCCCTCTAACCTAAGCTCCACTGAAATATCTATAGCTTAGACCCGAAGGAGTTCATATCTTGAATTGTTTTTATTGTAAAGAACTCCTTCATCGTTGGAGAGTTTGTCAAACTTTATAGTTTGATCCTTGCAAACTTGGACTTGCTCGCATAATCCTCAAGGCCGTTGTTTGTCCAAGACACAAACCAACCGAGACGAACTCGGTATAATAAAATAGTCTCCCCGATCTTTTCGGGACAATGGACGTAGGATTGTTTGATATCCGAACCACTTTAAAATCGCTGTGTTCATTTTACTGTTGGATTGATTTAACTGTTCATACTGAAAATCGTTTTACAAAATCATTCAACAGAGTTTCAGCAAAGCTTAAACTGAGTGCACTAAACTACTAAAATATTTTTAATAAAAACATTTTCAACTCAACTGAATCGGGCCTACACTATTTCGCAGGCTACTGAACTCTTACTAAACGATACTGAATTCGACATCGCCGCCTAGTAGGCCTCGGTATAGTCGGGCCACTCGTCCACGCGATCTTGAACAGCTTGCTTGGTCTACTGAACTTGTTCAGCAAGACACTCTCCTGAATTGGACTGTTCGCGTTTTAAGTTGAGAAAGTTTTTCAGGTGTATTCACCCCCCCCCCTCTACACCTGAACGTTTATCTCGGGACCAACACATCCAATTATTTACAGATAAATAATATTATTAAATACTACAAAATGTATTAATCTATTATTAATGATTTCTGAGAGGTAATAAATAACTAGGCAACGGATTGGGCCAGATTAGGGATCTAATACAAGAAATATAGTTGGGCCTCAAATTAATTAATCATCTATGCTCAGCCCAGAGCAAAATTAATTAATAAACACAGATTCATTCCACTAGAGAATTCGTGCTGACTTACCTCTTTATCTCAAATTGAGCAAGGGCTTGTATTTTATACTTAATTGATCCCTTATTTAAGATAGAAATATCCGTTAATTAATTAAGCTCACTGACAGCTTAAATTAATTAACATCTTATTATATTCCTGAGTAGTACCACTCGACCTTATTAACACACCTGAACTTAATCGATCGGTTGGGTTTAGTGTCAACCCATTTTACTAGGATGTGGTTGCAAGATACAGACAACTAGCCTGAGCTAGAAATAACTACTAACACCCCAGATACGTAGATTCAGTCACGATGACATTCACCATAATAGGTCAAAGTGATAGATAGTCAAATACACTCAGTTGAATTCTTACCAAGCTTAAGACCAGCTAAGTCATCGAGATCTTGGTTCTCCACTAAGGTCAGTCAGGAGAACACATCTCACTGTGATCCATCAATACACCACCTTAAGTGTACTAGTAAAGACAAGCAACCAAGACAAGCCACTTCTTATCTAAACTACAGCTTAAACTAACAACTTATCCTTAAGTTGTCTCAGTTGTGATAACTGTATATATCTTGTCAGTTCAACCAATTTGTGTAGTCTTCTGTGATACCCGACATACTACACAAATCTAACTTTTATACAAGATAAAGGATTACATGTACAAATATATATTTATCAGATAGGAGAATAAAATAGTGGTAAAGATCAAAACACATTGTATCAAGCATAAAATTTGTTTCCAGTATATAAAATTCCAACACTCTTAAGTTTGAAAGCTAAAGTAGACACTTAGATTTCGATTGATTCACCTTTTGATATATTAAATTACCCAAATCAATTCATAATAAATATATTTTAATTACAATGCCATTTAATTTTATATTTAATATATTTATTTATTTTTTAAGTTTTATAACGCTTTATTATCTAAATTAAACGAATATAATATAATCATATACACAATTAGATTTCGATTGATTAATCAATGAATATGTTACTTTGCGGTCAACAAATTCTTAATTAAAAATATATATTTAACATATTCATTGTTTTTAATTTTTTTGAAAATATTTTATAATCAAAATTAAACGACTATAATATAATCGTAGATAATATTATGAACTTTAGGCGGTGCTAGAACTAATCACATAGCGCAGAAATAATTGTATAACGGCGCATTTTATTCGTCAGACAACATAAATAATATTTATTTATGCAAATAAATTGGCTATAGAATATAATAATGAAAATCCTCATTTCATAAAATATAAATACTAAATAAAATTAAATTTGATGGTGGGCCGGATCACGTAGGCACCAGCTCAATACTTTTCTCAATAGTATACACAATAGGATCATTTATATTGTTGAAAAGTATTCGAATCAAATCATCGTCATAATTCACAGGAACATTAACTCTTCTACCATCATTTGTGCTTGTCTGATAAAATAAATCATAATATGTAGTCGAATGGTTGCTTTTCAGGTTCTGGTGAATATTTTGTATTAACTGATAAATGTTAAAATTAGCCGACGTATGGAATAACAATTCGTCACCAACTACATACTCAGATATGTTCCACTGGGGCTATGTCGAAGAATAATAAACTGACGCCTCATCTAATAAAGATAAAATTATTTCTTAACGTTAATCCTAACATAAATATATAGGCAATTGTCTAGTCATGAACAATCAAGATTCTAAAAAATCAAAATGTATATTTAAAACGATATTTTAACCGCTTAAAGAAAAATTAACTCAGATAAATAAATTTAGATATAATAGGACAACTTATCGGATCTATGTATTCTATGTGGCGTAAGAATTGGAAAACTTTGGAAGTGCTCTTGAATAATTTCGTCGGAGTTTTTGTCTCAAATAAGAGTAATATATAAACTTATATTATACAGCTTATTCATACATTTAATTTACTTTTGGGAAGTAGGTGAATTTATTTATGGAGTTGGCAGTGGTGAAATTGGTGGACAAGACGACTAGCTATCATTGATGCATCAATTTATTGAGTTGGCAGTTATGGGACCCACCATCCAAATTTTGAAATAGTTTTTCTTTGACCATGTAGTGACCCACATGCATATTCTTCAATAAATTAAAGAAAGTGGGTACAAAACTTATACTTTTAAAATGGTGGGTATAAAAGATATATGTCTATGGTAAGCGGGTATTCTTATATATTACCACTACATATAATAAATACTCTTCGTCCAAAATGAAATGTGTTCTATTCTATTTCGGATTGTCTTGCATACATTTCTTGTTTTCCAAAAAGGAAATAAAATTATCTCACAAAAAGTCACTTTTTTGTGGGTCCATTTATACCACTATCTCTCTTAATACAGAATAATCAAATGCATAAGTTACTATATCGAAGAAACAAAACATTTCATCCGGGACATAATGAGTAATAAATAAAATTCGTAAATTATTCACAAAATCAAATTGATTGCAAAGGCAACTCGCCTTTTATATATGATAATTTATAGTAGTAATTGATAGTATATACTCCCTCCGTTATGCCTGACTTGTCTCACTTTTCTTTTTGAGTTATCCCATTTGACTTGTCCCATTTCCTTAAAAGGAAAATAATTATTACACCAACTTCCACTTTTTCTTTGTTACACTCACTCCTCTACACACAACCAACCATTATTCTTAATTTGTGTGTCAAAAAGGTATGAGCCAAGTCAAATGGGACGGAGGGAGTAGATAATAGAGTAGGGATGTTGTGCGAGTTTAAGTTTAGTTTTTTGGACCCGTCCGAATTTTTACTTTTTAATTTTTTTTTCCTTTTTCAACTTATTTTGGTTTCATATTTATATAGTAAGTGTTCGTGTGAATTTATTCATAATAATTGATACACGTATTTAAATCAAATGATACATTTCCTCAAAAAAGTGATACAAACTATCAAACCAACGAATATATTCATTACATGTATTGATTTTAATTGATACGGTCATTTGGAGAAAGTGATACAATTGTTTAGGACAAGTGATGTATTTATTCATATTGCTTGATACATATAGTATTCATTTTAACTATACTTATATTTAATATAAATGATACATTTATTCATGTTAATTAATACTACTGGATAAGCAAATGATAATTTTATTAATAAGAGTGATACATTCAGAATACATAATTTTCTAAAGAGCAAAAATATAATTATTCAAAAAGTGATACTTTTGTTCACAACAAGTAATACATTTGTTAATAACAGATAATATTATTTTTTTGCACCAATTGAAGTGATACTTTTATAAATAAAAAAAACAAGTGATACTTTTATTAAACAATAAGCAATACTTTTGTTCGGAATATTTAATACTTTTATACACATTACTTGATACTTTTATTTTAAACAATTGATACTTTTCATATCGAAAAAAAAAATGTCTACTTTAGTTTTTCTACTGTCTTTCTCCTACGAATCAAATCCTACAATATTTAGACAAACATAATGCATAACAGGAATAAACACCACTCCTCCCAATTCCTATATAGCATTGTGAATAAATTCATCAAATTCACAAGAGTTAAGAGGTTTGTGCAACATGTTCCCTGTATTCTAAACTAATCGAATTCTCGGGCAACATCAACCAACAAATTCAGTAGCGATTAAGCAATCAAAACATGAAATTAGATTTTTCAAATACGAACCACGAGGCGAGGGGGATGATGAACAAGTAAACGATGCGGCTGCGTTGGATGCGGTCGATTTTCATTCCCTGCATCACCAAAATTTACAATCAATTGCAATTGTGCTGCGGGTCTGGTGAGGAGGCCGGCATGTATGGCGCCAGATCTGGTGGAGGAGGCGGTAGTGTGCGGCGGCAGATTTGGTGGCGAAGGTCTTCATAGGCAACTGAGTGGGTTATGGAGTGAGTGAGAGAGAGAGAGAGATGGGGAGAGAGACTGCAAGCGGAAATGATGAAGAGACGGGAATGAAATGAAGAGATGAAGGTTTTTTGTTGCCCCTGCGGACAGCCGTATAAAAGTTTTTGCATAGATAATATTATGGCGATCGGCGATATTGTGATTTTATGTAATAATTACTACTAATGGCATATCAGAAAATCAAATTAAACTTACACCATAAAAACATATATACTGGATATTCCAATATACTGAGCATGATAAAAAAAAAAAAAAAAAAAAAAAAAAAAGCTCTTGAATCTCAGTAAAACTTCAAAGCCAAGCAGAGGGACTATTTTCGCTCTGTAAACCCAAACTTAACAAACAGAGCAACAACAGACAAACAAAAGCAGAAGGGAGCTCTGCAAACCATTGTGTGGAACTAAGTGATTCTCTCTCTAAAAAAAGAAACTTTTAGTTGCCAGAACAGAAGTGATGCAAGAGAAACTTTCAGTTGCCAGAACAGAAGTGATGCTCTTGCAAAAGATATGAGAAGGGTGCAATGACTTGCCATCACATCTCTGTAGTTAATGAGTCGGGTCGACAGATGTCCCGCCTACAAAGCGGGCACACCCTGAGAAAAAGAAACGACAACCTCCGGTTATTGATCAAGAAGGCAACTTTCGAAGTAGTACGGAGAATCGCAAAACATCAAATAACAGCAAAGGTTAGAAGAACACCTGTGGACTTCTTTGAGCCATTTATCTATGCATGCTCTATGGAATTCATGATGACAAGGTAGCAACCGCATGCTGTCTCCATCATCATACTCAACAAGGCAAATGTAACATCTGCTCAAATTTAAGGGGCATAGCAAATAAAGCAGTATTAACATAAGAATGTCAATTAAAAGAAAGAAATATCACGTTTTAGGAGTCAATTAAGGCACAACTGCTGAGACCTAGTTCATGTTTCGGATTATATTTAACCCAGACAAGAGGGATGTAATGCAATGTAAATGACCACATTCTACTAGACCACGAACATGTTTCTCCAGTTGTAATTTTCATATGGGATTCATGAAATTCACGACATAGAGCTTCTCCTTTCTATAGATGATACAAAGAGTACTTGCATGGTAAAATGATTACAGAACAGAATACCTAGACTTGTTCTATAAATTGTTTCTTAGCTTCATAATGTATTTTTTCCTTTGACTACACTGTAACCACCTTGTTACGTGCATGAATCTGGGTATGCACGAACCAGTTTCAACTCTATGCATACCAAATACAAATCATGCAACAGGTTAGGAAGTGAAGAATTTCTAGAATTGGGATCAAACTGGGTATAAGATTATGCTTGTCTAAGAAGTTAAAGTGAGTTCATCTTAGAAGGAGGGCTGAATACAAGTGCAATCACTTACTGTGCAGCATCTTCACACGACTTCCTTTTGAATTTATTAAATATCTTCAAAGGCAGAGAGTCCACAACTTCAATAGGGGCTGGAACAGATCCAAGGGAAGAAACAGAAGGCCGAGAAGACAAGACGACAGATTGCTGGTGAATTTCATCCAGAACCTAATTAAAGTGAGTGCAAAAGATTCATCCCACTTTAGCAAGGAAAAACATGTACATCATGCACTCGGGGATCAGTTGCATTACCTCAAATAAAGCCTCTGCTAGCATGACAATTCTTGATATGCTAGCCCTAGCATTAGCATCATCATTTGAATTAGCCTCGCGAGCAGCAACGCGGCAAGTGCAGTGACCTCCTTGATGCTGACCAGATAAGATGCAAGACCTCTCCTGAGCAGACAAGTTCTCAAAACGGCTTCCAAGTCTCTGAAGTGCACGCACCTAAGATAAGATCAGTGGATTGTAAAGACATATTATTAGATATTGTCTTCCAAGTGGCATGATGATATTATTTGTGAGAACATGGAAAGAAAGGTCACTATCTAATAACCAAATAACTTAAATTACTTAAGCTCAGAACCATTTAGATACTACAATGGGCTCCAGCCACTTATCACAAAAATATCCCTTAAAGCGGTTTGCATGTTTCAGCCTCAAAGAATTTTAACATAAGATGCTCAGGCATGTTTAAACAATTTTGCTTCACTGTCGTATTTCACAAACTCAGATACAAGAACGAACACCATATATATTCTCAACGAATATAAAAACTCTGGAGTACTGAAGTATGGACAGATTAAAATTCTGCTTGGTGTTTATCAGCATAAGGGCATTGGTATAAAACCAAGAAGTCCTTTTTCTTGGTTTAGTTTGTGCCAGAGATGAAATTGTCTGGGTAAGCAAAAATATTAAGAAAAATATCATTTACTAAAACTGAGCTCATAATAGTTACAAAAATACATTTCTGGGGTTTCTTACTTGGTTACTAGAGTTAGCGAGAGGATATATACCAAGTACCAGTAGCTAGTGCATGCAGCTTGCCATTCTAACACGGTTGGCCTACTGAGGAATTCAAGTCAGCTTCATCTATTATTATTTGTTAATACTCTGGCTAGAATTTTTTTAATACTAATTCCAGCAAGCATTACTAACTAAACTAAAATGGGATAGCTTGTCAAAATAAATATATAAATAAAAATTTACAAAATAATAAGCCTAGCCACAAGGAATCGCGGTTCTGGGGTTAAATATTAACAAATACAAGTTCGATCAGCATATCTAGATGTTGCACTCAAGCTCGTGAGGTCAAAAAATGAAAGAGGATGCACAATGAACTCAATTCAAGACAAAGCATCAGATGCATTTATTAACAATATTTACAAAAAAATAAACACATAAGCTGTACATATTGTATGTTGAGTTAGTCAGAGAGATTACACTACCTGAGATCTTATTCTTCGCCTGCGCTCCATGAAATTTGATCTATGCTGCAGTAGATCTCTATACCTGGTTTCTCTAGCTCGTGGGGTTCCATACACATTATTGCGACTACCATAAAGGGTGTTAGGAATCCCCGACAGAGCATTATCAGAAGAATTCTGATGACTGATATTATCATCGTTCGATGCTGCATCAAGTTCTGTAAGGCTCAAATCCTGTGCCTCAGTAATCTGACGAGTAAGCCTCGCTTCTCTATCTTGCTGAAAATGGTACAACTCCAAATCAGGAGAAGCAGTTCTACGAAGAACCCTGTCACGAAGTCTACCAACACTCAGCGTTCTACTAAACCGAACGTTCCGTACAGCAGGTTCTCGAGCAAACCGTCTTGCAGTATGCCTTGTTCCAGCATCATCAGTGTTTACATGATCTGAAGGAGAAAATAAATCTGGATTACAGTCTAATGTTGTACTGTTCCTATTTCTCGGGATGTCCTCACCAGTACTTAATTGTCGACGATCCTGAAAACTTCCAGAAAAATCAGGACTTGAGTTAGATGTATAATTATCATCTTGCATCCCAGGAGACCTACTGCTGAAACAAGCAGGGAAGAAATCACAGCCTTGTGACCTCTCATTTCTATTTACATAACTACTCGAGGGATCAGCACTTTCTTCTTCTTCCTTTGAAATTGTGAGATCCATTGAAGGTGCAGGATAAGATCTAGCGGAGCCCAAACTGTTACCTCTTGAGAGACGGAAGCTCAAGTTCCCAGGATTAATACTGAGGCGAGAAAGGCACCGGCTGGGAGGATTAAGGGACCGAGATGAAAAAACTGTGGAAGTGTTGCCTTCTCTAGACACATTGTTGGTGAAGCTGGATTCTCCACACTCATGGAGCTCAGTTCCGGAGTTTATATAATTCAACTCACTACTCTCCTCAGCTTTATCTGAACTGTATCCAGCTGAAACTGGACAAGACCCTAATTTACTCTCACTTGAACAAGGGGGAGTCTTTCGGTTTTCTTCACTCGGGCAACTGGAGACCTGAAAATCTCACAGTGATGTTACTTAGACAGCATTTTCACGATTACAGTTTATACCTAATGTTTTACTCGTGACTGATGAAACTGATACATCATCACAAGTCTTACTCATGCTTCGAATTCATACTAGTGACATGACTTTTTACTGGAACCCTGTTAACTGACGCCAATTGGTAAATCTACAAGTTACACCACATACTCAACATAAACAGAAAAAATTGGCAATAGATTAATGATAGACTAAATCAGTTCAAAAAGAGAGAGCGAGTAAACATGGGCAAGAAAGTAGTAAAAATCAAATGTTCCATCAGCTAGTACAAGATGCAAAATTAGAATGCAGGAAGAAATGCCTAACTCAATCAAGTTAACACCAATTCGAATCCGCAATTATAATTGCACAATATCAAACGAACAGAAAAAGTGATAAAACCCGAACCTTTACTAGAAAAGTCGCACATTCAACACTGCTCTAGGAACAACACAATTACTCACACACAATCACTAATACCACCATATTTTCCAAAGCCACAACTTCAAACAAAATTACTTGCACAATCATTCCACCATCTTTCAGCTCAAACATAAATCGGATCTACAGAAACAAGCAAACCACCGCCAAAAAGGGGATTTAACCAACAAAATCACCTGTGGCGCATCAAAGTCGTCGCGGTGAGAGCGGAGACAGGACGCCTTCAAAACTCTGCTCCGACCAGATCGACGCCTCCGAACAGCAGCAACAGACGACGACGCCGAAGAAGAAGAAGAAGAAGAAGTGGAAGGCGATTGGCCGGCGGCATTGTGCTTGCTACTGCTCAATCCCATTCTCTTTTCATTCACTCTTCATTGAAGCGAATGTTGAACGGAGATCCGCTGCAAAAACTAGCAGAATATTAGATGCTACATGTCCAGATCCAGAATTGATTATAATTATTGCGATTGAAGCAAACTGTATCAGTACTTACAAGTTAATGATTGTAGGCATGGCGTAGTAGGGGGAGGGGGGAGCGTGAAATGTGGCAGTATTTGGGGTTTCAAAATTGTAAATTGTTCGGGACGCCATTTCTGCGGAGATATGAAGCTACGACAACATGGGGCCACGCCAGTCGGCCCATTTTCAAATTCAAATTCATTTTCAACTACAATGGGCCGAAAGACCAATAATCCGGTCAATCTTAGCCTATTAAGGAGGTGTTTGGAAAATCTACTTCTTAACAGCTTATAGCTTAAAATTATAGTTTTGGTATTTGGTACTCAATTTTAAGTTGCATCTTCTCTATTTTGGTAGAGATCTTAGAATTTTTCCATAAGTTGTTAATTGACGACTTCGCTTATGACATCTAAATTTTTCATGGACAAAATTATCCTTAATAAAATTATTTATTTCCAAAAATAACATTCTAAGCCTAAAGAAAAATTATTTATACAATATAATAATATATAAATATATATATAATATTGATAAATTAATTTAATATTTTATAATATTATGATCGAAATTATAAAGCAAGAAATGAATATAGACTATGATGAATTTTTTAATTATATTTATTTTTTATAAATTACAATGGTTTGGTAGTATTAGGGGCAAGATATACATAAGTTGTTAATTGACAACTTCGCTTATGACATCTAAATTTTTCATGGACAAAATTATCCTTAATAAAATTATTTATTTCCAAAAATAACATTCTAACCCTAAAGAAAAATTATTTATACAATATAATATAATATAAATATACATATAATATTGATAAATTAATTTAATATTTTATAATATTATGATCGAAATTATAAAGCAAGAAATGAATATAGACTATGATTAATTTTTTAATTATATTTGTTTTTTATAAATTACAATGGTTTTGTAGTATTAGGGGCAAGATATACATTTTATTTAAAAAGTATAAATAAGCTACTGATTTCAACTGCATTTCCAAACATTATTTTCTCCACTTTCAGCAGCTTTCAGCACTTATTTCCACACACTTATAGATTATCAAATCAGCAGCTTAAAGCAACTTTAAACACTTATCAATAAGCTTCGGTTATTCCAAACACCCCTTAAGCCCAATAAAGCATCTATTATCAATATATTTTTATTTCTGGTGTACATGAGAAATTCGTGCTCGCTAGTGGCTATCGAGATGGGGTATTATCGTTCTAAATTTTTAACTTTGTATAGTTTATCTATTTGCCTATTTAATATTAGCAATTTGTCTCCTCAACTATCAATTTTCTGTAATGTAACGCCCCAATTTTCATAAATTAACAAGGGACGCTACTTCATACTTAACATGCATATCTTAATTCTTTCAAAACATTTACATGGAAAAGAATCATTGAAAAACTCAATTTATTTTACTACTCAGCGGAAGTCTTAAAATAAAAGCAAGTGCAACAATTAGTTTTCGAAAATAAAATGCACAGTTCATGATAAAACTAGTTTTAATGCAATAATAAGTTCATAAATCCTTCCTTGTGTGACCACCACCACCAACACCTCTACATATCGGCCGAGCCATTTCCTGAAATATGTTAAAATGATAGGGATGAGTACGACTACTCAGTGGGAAATACACTTATCCAAACTATATAATATACCAATATATTATGGAAAATTAGATCATGTAAGAATTACTTAGTCACACAGACCACTGAGTCAACTTCGACTCTAACATTTAAAAACGGATCAACTTCGATCCCGGTAAACTTCGACCATAAACATGTGTACCGATCAACTTCGATCGCGGATCAATTTCGATCCCGGTCAACTTCGACCATAAACCTTTATACCGATCAACTTCGATTGTGGATCAACTTCGATCCTTTCTTTTCATGCCTGACATTAACTCATAAATATCGAGTATAAAATATAATAGGGATAAATGTAGTGTAAGAATACTTCCCCACCTTAACCTTGACTTTGAAAAAAACTATGGATATCAATGTTTAAGTCTTGTGCGCCGATCCTATGGAAATTTTTATTTTAAAAATAAATTATTATTTTTGAATGAATGAGATTGTCATGTATGTACAACAATGTGTATCATAGATAAAATAAAGTAAATATACACCACGTCATGTAATAGAAATCAAACTTAGACATCTCCATGATCTTAAAGCCGACAACAATTCTTACTATTTCACTAAAGAATTTCATGAATTCTTATACGGCTTATTACCAAGTATATATAACCTCCCAACATAATTAGACATTCAAAGGCACATAAACTAAAGTAATTCTTCATAATCTTCTTCCTTATATTAATAATTTAAATTCATATGCACAAACAATTTAAGTCAGACACGTACCAAATTCCTTTCAAACCATGGTGACATTATTTGATTATATATATATAATTTTATAAGAGTTTCTTCTTCACTTATAATCCTAATTAATTATTTGTCAAGCTAGTATGCAATAACTATTACATACCATAACTAATGTGCTATAACTATCATGTACCTAATAAAGTCAGACATGCATATTGACAAAAGATTTGGCATAACAATAAATAAATTAACAAATAATTAGTAAATGAATCCTAAAAATTCTATATTTTTAACATGAATGACCTAAGATATAATATATACCATTAAAATTCAGCATGGTCGAAAACAACATAAAGAAAACATCAAAATCAATTTCCCTATCACGCTCAAGAACATGCTATCAAAAACTGGCAGGTTACGAGTAACAATTTTTAACAAATATTTATCATGCTTTTAAAATTCTACAAACATAATAAGGTATACTAGACATACCGAGGAAGATGATCCTAAATTTTCACTACGATAGGACGACGGGAAGATGAGTAAATAATTCTTGAAACAGTTCGTAGGTATGCTAACAGAATTTCGAAATCTTATGGGATGCTATATTATGAGCGACTAAGGGGTATTTATAGGACTAAAAATCATTATCTAAAGATTCCTAATCATAAAAGGTATCAAATACATTTTATCCATAATTATTTTCGTACTTATATAATTTAGATAGAATTTAGTTTATCACCTACTATATAAGAGATTCAATCATAGTTGGATTAGGATATAACACAATTAAAATTGATCCTAAAACATGAATATCACACATAAAATATCTATTTTAATCATAAAACATAATATATAATTATCTCCTAATAACTTAATACAATAATAAATATTTATATCCTTTTATGAATCCTAGTTGGTTTACGAAATCCAAAATAAATAAATATTATTCTTGCCTAATAATTCTAACATGATTTCTAAATAATTAAATAAAAAAATACAATTATAATATGATATAAACAAACACATTCAAAGTTCAAAATAAATTTATATAACAAAAATGATTTAACGAAAAATAACATAAATGCTTTAATTTTTATTTTAATTTCTAAAGCGCGACTTACAGAACTAAAACACTTGATAACATGCATGAATAGATGTGCAATGCATTTTATATCGAAAATTTTGGGGCGTCACATGTAATGTAACTTCTAAACTAATATGGAAAACTTGAATATATATAGGTCCCAAAAATTGGGCTAGAATTCATATATTGTTCGAATACATACATACATACATACATACATACATACATACATACACACACACACACACACACACACATATAGGAGGAGGAGGTTCAAAATCTGAACATGCTTTTTATCGTGTGAATGTGTGAACACTGCACTTTAAAGACAAATGTATTGTACTTTCAAGGCAAATGTACTGCACTTTCAAAATGATTAAACTACACTTAAGGGGCATTTTTGTAATCTGACAAATAAAATGCAATATATTTGCCTTGAAAGTGTAGTACATTTGTCTTGAAAATGCAGTGTTCACACGTTCACACAATAAGAGTTCTTCACACCGGAACCACAATAAGGGTTGTTCACACAATAATGGAGAACACCCCCATTTTGGGATTAACCTAAAATGTTGGGATATATTTATATGATAAGATTTGAAGATCCCAAAACCCCTAGCTGAATGATGAGCCTTCGTATTGTAATAGCTTAGTTTGAGTTCAGCTATTAGAACTCAGTAGGCTAGAATTCAGTAGCTGTGGATTCAGTAGAAGATTCTACACTCAGCTGAAGAACTCAGTATTGAGGAAGTCAGTTGGTATGCCTATTACCAACTGAGTCTGCAAAGGAAATCGAGCCAGGGACTGAAGTGTCCAGACGAATGTCGATAGAGGACAATCAGGCGACGGTCCGAGGATTTAGAGGAAGTCAACTCAGTGTACTTTGAGTTTGAACAAGCCTCACAAACTCTCATGTACCTCGACCAATAAAAAGCACCTGCTCTGCCATAAAGCTGCTCTTAGACGGAAAAAGAGGAAATCTCTACAGTGCCTTTCATATGGTCGTTTTTCTTGTCTTATTCGACACGTGGCTAGACCCTCTCCAACGGATATTCACAAATCGAAGACTATAAATAGAGAAGGTCTTCATGTAGAAGAAGAACCGGGAACCAAAGCGAACAAAGCTCAAGAACTCTAGCGAACCTTCATGCGACATACAAACGAAGAACTTGTTCATAGATTAGATATCTTTTCAGTTCTTATTTCTAGAGAATTATTGTTCCCTTTCTCTATCTAAGCGTGCGTTTGTAAAATCAATAGCTTAGAACCTCGAAGGAGTTCATATCTTTTGAACTGTTCTTTCTTCTAAGAACTCCTTCACAGTTGAAGAAACTAACCATAAACAGTTAAATGTAAAGTCACTACGACTATAGGTAGATATTTGTCATGTGCACAGATAACTGAGACTTGCTCAGTATAAGCAAACAAGTTTGAATCTATCATGTGAACAGATCACTGAGACCTGCTCAGTATAAATAATATAAGTTCTCCTTCTTAGTTCAGGACAGTGGACGTAGGACCCAGTGTTTCCGAACAACTTTAAAAATCAATATGTTGTTTTATATTTTAACTGTTGCATTAATATACTATTCATCCAACATCCAACTGAGTTTTAATCAAATTTGCACAAAACGTGTTTTCAACAAAGACGCATATTTTAAGAGGGCCTACACTTCCGCACACAACTCTTGTACTGAACTACTATTCACTAACATAAGTCAGTAGTACCGTACTCAGTAGGAGAATATTTAGCCCACGCGATCGAGAAAGTATATATGGCTAACTGACTAGTTCAGTAGCATTCTTCAACTAAAGCTGATTTTTCGCGTTCAGAATTTGAATTTGCATTCAGGTGTATTCACTCCCCCCCCCCATCTACACCTGAACTGCGTCTCTAGTACCAACAATTGGTATCAAAGCGGTGTTCTTCTAAGATCATTGTTATCTGTTTACTGTTCTTAAATGAGATTCATCTACAAAAATTGAAAATCCCTTTTTCAAGGCCCCCCAACAAATGTAGATTCTGGAAAAGTGTTTCTTATTGTTTAGTTCTTTATATTTATCTTAACAGTGTTATCAAGATCAGTCTTCATAATCTCAATTGCATGTCTCCATAATAAAGCATATTGCTTTGATTCTTAAGCCGTGAGTATTTGTTTCACTTTCTTTTGCCTCTATATACTTTGGGCATACTAAAGAGAATTTGATGTTTTACTAATATTTAGGTGGTAATTTTTGGCAACTCAAGTATAAGTAGCAACTTTGACTTTCTTAGACTATTGCATCTATGAGGGGCAAATAAAGTATTGATTTGCAAAATTATGTACCAATTGTCTCGGTGAAACATTTTCCACTGACACCCCTTTTGTTTGCATTTAACTTGAATCTTATCTCAATCATTCTTAGTGAACACAATATTCCTAGAGTGGCTGATAGTGTTGCATAACAACATCTCAGAAAATTGAGGCACTCTCAAAACACAATCCCTTCTTAAGACTTATGTTTATCCATATCAACTCTGGGTTTAAAAATGAGATTTCCTTGATAGAATTCAAGGGGTACACTATCTTCTGGCTCATTAGGCATTCCACTAGATAAAGATAATATTCTTTCATACAAACCCCTTGCTCTCATTTTTATTCCACCACCATCACCTATAGTATCTTCACCTTCACTACCAACACCATCACTATCTACCAGAATATCACCAAAGTGATTGTAATCTTCACCAATGGAGTAAATATAAACAACACTAGTTTTCGTATTATTTACCAAACCCTCACTCATAATCTAGGTCATTAAACTCTGCTTCATCATCTCGCATCTATATCATACTCTCATATGCTTGTAACGAGTTTTAAAAACACTATTCCAATAGATAAACATGTCAAGTTGAGATCCTATCAATTCCTTGCAAATGTTTGGTATTCCACGATTTGGTATTTTTTGGGCTTTATAAATTTGTAAGCAATTGTTCTATTGTTCTATACTTTGGCTTTTTTCTTGGCTTTTTGAGATCCTATCAATTCCTTGCAAATGTTAGTGGAAAAACTGTGAAACCCATAATTCACTCATAAAAAAAAATTAAAAGAACTTATCAAACTGAGGCAATTTCAAAAAAATGAAGATAAGCCATAGACTAAAATCAAGAACATTGAACATTAAGAAATTTAATTGAACTAACCTGGAGAGCAGCGATAAGGAAGGAGACAAAAGAAAGAAAGTTTGCAGCTTACAGGAGAGAGAGGGAAGGAGAGCGAGAAAGGGTGCATCTTACGGCAAAGAGTGGAGATCGATAGGGGTTGTAGCGGAAGATAGAAGGCACGAAAAACCTAGAAATACTTTGAAAAATTATTGGAAACCTCTTTTACGATATTATCATTGAGTTAGCCCGTAGGACTATCGTTAATAAGTGTTTTTACCAAATATATTTTTACCATTCAAGGAGTAAAGTGCACAAATTTAATAATATAGGAGTTTAGTATCTTTAACCCTAAAAAAATCGCAATTTCTTAGATTGATTAAACTATAAAATTAAGTACTTAGTTTATGTCATTCAGTAACAGACCTAGAATTTCGAGTTGGGAGAGGTGAAAAGGGTTGTAGGGGGGCTAGTTGTTTCTGTTTGGGCCTGAATATAGTTAGGGCTTGTTTAGGGGTATTCTATTTTTCTTTTATAAATAACATTGTATCCTTTATAATTATATAAGGAAAAATATAAAGCAAAATTCTGACGTGGCAGCTCGTCCAGATGTAACCAATAGACGAACTAGATTGATTAAATATGATATATTATTACTAACAGAATTATGACAATTTATTACTCAATAAAATTTGAATAAATAAGGTTTATGATTAAAATTCTCAAATTGAAGAGTAGAAATAAAATGGGGAATATAGAGCGAATTCAATTTTAGGATAATGAGAAAGGGCGTTGTTTCGTTAAATTAATCATCAAATTTTAAGTTTAGGATTAGGGCAGGATATTCGAATATTGGATGGGGGAATTTGTAATGTAAGAGGAGTGAAAATAAAATGTATTAAAAATTAAAGGGATATTAATAATGCACGAAAATTGTGGGGGAGTCGCATCCATACACCCCCTTAAATCCTTCATTGATAACATAGGATAATTAATGTTTCTAATAATAACTAAATTTGCAATTCTTAATGAGATAAAATAACTAAGATAATGGAAAATGGGTCTATCAACTTTACACAATCCTGATCGAAATACCAATCTCCAACAACTTTTGAAATATTCTGCAAATGTAATGAAGATAAAATAAAGACAAATTGCCAAAAATAGTCCTCAAAGTTCGCGTTTTTGCAAATTTTGTCCTCAAACAATTTTTTTTTGACCCTCAACTCCTTGTTTTTGCGATTTTAGTCCTACCGTTAGATTTTCCGTCCATTTTAACGGTAATTCAATTTTGATTTTAAAAAATAAAAAATTAAAAGGGCAAAATCGTAATTTTTATTTATATGGACCAAAATTGCAAATGAAGAATTATTTGGGACCTATTTAGCAAAATTAAATAGTTTAAGAACTGATTTCACAAATTTTAGACAAATAAGTTAAGTGCTTCATATCGACGAGATTTTGCATTAAATTTGCCAATTTGTAATTGATAGGACCAATGTGTATACTTTTATTTGCCGTTTGTACTATTTATGTACTGTTTTTTTTTGTCCTGTAAGCTCAAAATTCGAGACGGAGAAGAAACCCCAATTACTGGCGCGTCCGGTGTCCGGTCGACGATCGGCTTAAACCGCTGGATTTCTCGTCTCACGAGCTTCGTGTTGATATGTCGTAAGGGTCATCCGATCCCAGATGGGACCGAAATCGACGTCTGAAGTTTGTTACTCACCATGAATTATTTCCCGCGAATCGTTTGAAATTCAAAAAATTGATGAACTAATCTCGGTCGGAATCCGTAACACGGTGGTCGTAAGTGTCCCAATTACGTTTTCCCTCTTTCAATTGATCGAATCACAGCTTAAAAAGAGAGAATTTGGGCGGTGGAGATGGCGGCGACGGGCAGTGCTTGTTCTTCGCGTCTGCAAGAACGTCGACCGCCATTCTTCACGGCAGACGCGGTGGCTCTCTCGTTGGCGGCGTGGGGCATTGGCAAATTTAATGCAAAATCTCGTCTATACGAATCAATTAGCTTATTTGTGTAAAATTTGTGAAATCAGTCCTTAAACTATTTAATTTTGCTAAATAGGTCCCAAATAATTCTTCATTTGCAATTTTGGTCCATATAAATAAAAATTCCGATTTTGCCCTTTTAATTTTTTATTTTTTAAAATTAAAATTGAATTACCGTTAAAATGGACGGAAAATTTAACGGTAGGACTAAAATCGCAAAAACAAGGAGTTGAGGGTCAAAAAAACAAAAAAAAATTGTTTGAGTACAAAATTCGCAAAAACGCGAAGTTTGAGGACTATTTTTGTCAATTTGCCTAAAATAAATCATAATATTTGAATTTATCCTTTTCATATATAGGTATATATAATATAACTATATAAGGATTTATAGAGGGAAGTTCAAATGTGAACAGTCTGTTAATATGTGAACGTGTAAACAAATCTATGCCTTTGATCTTTTGAATTGAATGGTCAAATTTTATTTTTTAATTTAAATTATCTAACTGCACTTAAAGGCTAATTAAGTAATTTTGCATTTAAATAAAGATATTTATAATCTAACTAATTAAATTCATAAGCAGATTTTCATTTACGCTGATATTTCTATACAAATTTAACAATCGTTCTGTAATTTCTATTCCTTAAATTTCTCTTCCTTAACTCGTAAGAGATTTCGTTAATCTTCATATTAAATGATGGTTTGTTCATTTATATTGTTTTGATGATTTAAGATATGATTGGAACATAGGATGCACAAGGTTTTGAAAGTGCAGTTCGTAAGTAATATAAGTGCAGATCGACATAAGTGTAGTTTGTAACAAATATAAGTGCATTTTGTAATATGACAAATACATTTAGAAATTACCTTGTATTATCACCAACTATTAGTGTTCTATTCGTGTCTAGTATAGTCATCAACTACTAGCATAATCACCAAATACAAGTATTGTAAGTGCAGTTCGTTAGTATTATAAGTGCAATTCGTAAGTATTATAAGTGCACTTCTTAACACATATAAGTGTAGTTCGTAAGTATTATAACTGTAGTTCATAAGTATTATAAGTGAAGTTTGTAACAAATATAAGTGCAGTTTGCAAACGCTAGCATTTTCCAAAACCCACAAAATGCTCGAATTCCGAAATTTTTAAACCGGTATGCGCCCCTAGGGTTTATCATTCCCCTGCAGGGTATAATATAGTCACCAAGTACTAGTATAATCACCAAATACAAGTATTGTAAGTGGCAAGTATTATAAATGCAGTTTGTAAGTATTACAAATTGCACTTATAATACTTGCAAATTGCACCTATATTTGTTATGTATACTTACGAATTGCACTTAAAATATTGGTATTTATTGATTATACTAGTCATTGGTGACTATACTATACTCTGTAGGGAAAGTATACACCCAAGGGCTGCATACCGGTTTCGAAACAGAAGCATTTTGAAGGTTTGGAAAACGCTAACATTCAAGAGGTGTTCTCATCTGAATCAATCCCATCATTTATATACTTAGATGAAAGTGAACTTACCCAATTGGCTAATCTTGGTGACCCTTTTGAATTCCAAAGTTCGTCTGAATCCGTGAAAGTATGAGCATAGTACGCATTGATAAACATTCCAGGAATGCATTTCCAAAATCTGAATTTGATTTTTCATTACTTATTACAAAAAAAGATTTTATTTGAAAATTTTGAAAACGTGATTATATCTAGAGATTAAATACGGAGAAATTTGGCAGGCAAGATTCGTCAAATTATACTCACATATATTCAGATCAAATACTATATCATGTGATAATTATATGATAGGTATTTTGATTTGAATATGAATAGTGTTTGGCAGACCGTAATCGAAAATCGACCCAAGCTTTTGTTGGATATGAGTCAGTAGATTGATACTCAGCTGTTCTAGGGTTAAAAGAAATTGGGGGAAATCATAGTAGTACTATGGAATTGAAGATCCCAAAACCGAGCTGATATCAGTATATTAGTGTGTCGATAGGATTAGCTGATGTATAGGTTAGACTTGATGTTTTGTTTATTGCTTTTGTCTAAGTCCTGTACGGGGTAGTTGTTGGACTGATCTTCTGCTGAAGATACTTTTCAGAACCCCATGTCATCAGTGTAATCGCTTGCGTTCTTCGTCAGAAGCTGAATGCTAAACTCAGCTGGAGACAGCGCATCAGCTTACCCGATCTCGGTAGAAGACATTATCGGCGATGGTCATCGGCGGAAGAACCTATGCAAGCACAATACCTTCGCGATCGACCAACCGACTATCGAAGCTCACTTCATCGGTCGGACGACTCGGCCGAAGAAGACAGAGACGTATTCGCCCATCGTACCCGACGTAAAGCGACCCCGCACTCGAAGTCTTTTCGAATAGTTCGGCGAAGACATACGAGGTTGTTTGAATGGTCAACTCGACACTCTCACCAACTACAAACCTCGACCAATGAGAAGCCGACAACGCTTACCTACTCTACGAGAAAGTTGCTCTCATGAACGGTGCATTAACCGCCTGCCGCAACTAGCTCGAATTTATGGCCGTTTTCTTTGGAGGCTTGTGACACGTGGCATCGCCGTCTCCAACGGACATATGCCACAACTCACGGCTATAAATAGAGAAGGATTTGAAGATTTCGAAACACGAGAGGAATATACGCGAAATCAAGGGAAAGCATTCAAGCTCACAACGCTCTAGAACCTTCAAGCTTATCCAGAGACGAACTAGTTTTCATAGAACACTTCTTGTAGTTCATCTCTCTAGAGCTCTTTGATCCCTTTCTTCTCTAAACTAAGCTCATTGCCAGATTCATAGCTTAGATTCGAAGGAGTTCACATTTAGTGAATCGTTCTTGTTGTAAGAACTCCTTCTCGGTTGGAGAATATTCCCTCCCTTCTAAACTTAGGTTTGGATTGTAAAAGTCGCTAAGGACTATAACTTAGAAGGATCCGTCCCGCGTACGGTTTCCTTCTTTGCCGAGACTTGCTCGGATTAATCAACAAGTTTCTCCCGCTGAGTTCGGGACCGTGGACGTAGGATCTATTATCCGAACCACGTTAAAAATCGCTTGTGTTATTCTTGTTTTATCGCATTGCATTTAACCCTGTTTTAAATCATCAGCTTGCATAAAACGTATCTTAAAAAGCGCACAGCCAAAAGACTTTACATTGCGAAAACACGTTTTCAAAAGAGACGACTCCGGGCCTAACACTTATCCGCACTACAGTCTCCGACTGAGTTTCGTAATACTGACATCAGTCAGTAGAAGAGCTCAGAAGCCGACTCACTTTGACCCCGTGATCGAAGGCTTACTTGGCACTCGTTCATCGATTGCAAAAATCGGCTTCACCGACCTTCATCGAAAAAAAAAAAAGAAACAGAGCTCAGGTGTATTCACCCCCCCTCTACACCTGACTTTTCGTCTCCGGACCAACAGCTTTGTTTAAGTAAAATACCCTTGATGAGTTTCCTTTGGGGATATGTGCACTTGGACAAATTCTTGGTGCAACCTTTCCATCCTGTAACGTCAGAAGGCCTATTAGGTTTCAGATTAAACCGTATCTGCATTAACATGATAATGTTTACTTAAAAACATATTTATTTCTATTTGATATTTCATGATTAAAATCTTATATTACTCGTAGTTTCTATAAATTAAAGACCCTTGAATTGGATCAAAGGTACTATTTAGTAAAAACAATGGTGTATGGATATCTTCGACTAAGTTTTCAGGAAATAGACACTGCAAAATAGTAAGAAAAATTTTACCGCTATAAAAAGGAAATAAATAAAAATGTATTTACAGTCATTAAACAAATCCACTTACTAATCTGGAGCTCATTCTTGATGTGCATGACTTGGGCAAGAAATTGGTTAAATTCTACAAGAAAAAAAAATTAAAAATACATTCCCTCCGTCCGATTATAAGCCCGATTATAAGTGTTCTCATTTTCTAATTTAGTTGTCACACTAAAAGTGTCTACTTTCTAAAACAAACAAAGAATGTGTGGGCATAAATCAAATACTCAAAAGTCAAACAATATACACCACACAACACTACTTTCTTGATCTCCGTATCGAAAAGAAAAAGAACGTTTTTAGTGGTACGAGGGAGTACTAATATAAAAAGTTTGTTCCTTATCGTGTAAAGGTTTTATTTCGGTACGACTGTCACATGAGAAAGATGATGATTCTTACATGAAACCTAATGACAGAATTAAAACGACGACGCTGTCCTCATGGGATGGCGTAGCGGTGAAGGTGGGTGGTCTGAGACCAATAGGTCATGGGTTCAAATCCCACTGGAAACGCTATGTACGCTATGTGTGTGCCTTTCACCCTGTTATATTAAGGGTGGTTTAACTCTCCTGTGTGGTTTGCAGGCTATTGCACAGAAGCGACCCTATTATATTAAGGGTGGTTTAACTCTACTGTGTGGTTTGCAGGCTATTGCACAGGAGCGACCCTGTTATATTAAAGGTGGTTTAACTCTCATGTGTGGTTTGCAGGCTATTGCACATGAGCGAGGTTTACCCTGTGCGCACAAAAGCAAAAATAGCGGCTGCGGGTTTCTCGTCATAAAAATAAATTAAAATTAAACGACGTTTCCTACGGCCAGAAAGGAAAATTATTTCTGTAATAATTAAATAGCAATTTAAAGATGAGTTAGTGCAAAATATTATAGTAATTTAAATTGAAGTAAATATATATATATATTTAGGCTCGTATAAAGAAACATGCATCCGATACACATTTGATCCTATGGACATTAGCTAAACGAGCTCGAAAACTATCACAATGTAGAAGTGTAGGGCCTGCAAAAATTTACAAACTAAAATTTCGTCAATCCTCTCAGATAAATCAAGTTTGTCGTATTAATTAATAGTGATTAATTATGCAAAATAACCATACATTATCTGCGCTTCTCATTCCCTTCTCTAGCAATTCATTTATTACCGTGTCAAAAATTCTTGACCCCCTTAGTTGGAGTTGGAGTTCCTGAGTAACAATAAATATATTAGGGTAATACTAAAAATAAAATGGAAAATACATACAAAATAAAGAAAATAAAATAACCTGATGAGTTACGGCAATATCTCCAATAAAAGACGATCCATCACAATAGTGGATACGCACTCTATTCCAATTATGAAAATCTGCATTTGCTTAAAATTAAATTTAAAGATGGGAATGAAATATGAATAGGACCTTCCTATGTCTAAATTCAGGATGTGGTCCGGATTCATTGGGCTCCAGATAATGAGATCCGGATTCACATTTGGTGGATCTTCTAAATCCGATTCATATGTTTTTTTTATTGAATCAATTAAATCATAAATTAAACTAAAATTAATTAAGTTAACTAATTCCACAATAACATTATAATCCATAAAAAACATTACACTCATTCAAAATAAATCAAAAGGCAATCCCTATCGTCTAAGTGCCTCATCTTTTATGAAAAACCTCTTTGTCTACCTCTCCAAGAGAAACCCAAAACCATATTTATTTTATTTTTCTTCTTCTTTTTTTTATTAAATGAGTCGTAAATTCTTATAGGCCCAATCTTTTTTATTTTAAACTCACGGATCTAGATCGGATCGATTCAGATCTCAAAACGCAAAGCCTAAATCCAAAATTTAAGGAACGGGTCTAGATCTAATTCGAACCCGTTTGATCTGAATACATGGATCTAGTCCAAGATCCAAAACCATCTCTAATATAATTGATTGTTTTATTTCTATAAAAGATCTAAATAAGTTAAGTTTAGTACTTAATTACCTGGATTAATGTCTGAATTAGAACTAAGCATGCCACTAAAATTCATATATAAGTTTGATGTCTTTGGTGCCCCCTAAAGCACCCTTGCTTCGCTGTCGGCACGTCAAATAATTGTTACACCATCACCACCCTAAAACACAACTACCATACAAATACGGAAACGATTTCAATCAATATGTGTAATTTTATTGAATAATTATTTCAAAATAATTTGGCTAACTAAATTTATATTGAGAGCTACCATTAGATAAACAATCCAATTATTAATTACATCTACTAATCCAAACAGCGTGATGGTAACCCGCGGGGTTCCATCTATGCAAACTGAGAAGAAAAATTAATACAGTTAAACCTCGATAAAGTAATAATCTCGCTAAGATAATAATTTCTTCCAATCCCGATATGGGTCAATGCACTAAATTAATGTTCGATAAAGTAATAACCTCGTTAAATGAATATTTTTTCTCGGTCCCAAGATTATTACTTTATCGAAATTAAAATGTAACATATTACGATGATAATCAAATAAAAAATAAAAAATTGTGACAATATTAGAAAATTAACTTTGGTTATAGATGTCACCTGCCATCTTTGGTAGTGCATCTGCAACAAGTGAGAAGGGTACCTCATTGATCCCCCGGCAACATAGAATTTGAGCAATAAAGAGCGACGCAACACAGGCAAACAACATGATCTGAAAAGTGACGAGCTTGTATCGATATGATTGAAACTTATTCTTATAAGCTAATATTGAAGAAATTCAAATCTTTGATTAAAAATAAATACATAACTGATAAAAGTACCACAAATCAACCTAACATTTAGGTTATAACTAAACATCTAAAACATTTTTTGAATATTATAATAGATATTGAAAAGTGCATGAGAAGAAGATGAATACCGAAATTTTAGGAATAGAATTAAACAAATTCTGATTACAGATCAACACTTCACACCAACTATCCTTCAAACGGCCTTCAACTAAACAGCCAAAAATGGGACAAAACGGTGTGGACAACAGATCTTACAAAGCCCTTAGCATACCAGTTATTTCAATTAAAACCTCAATTTGGTATCATTTCTTATTATAACATCAGTTCTATCTTTCATAATATTGAACCAGTATTATAAGATAATTATATAGCTCCGACATAATTTATCACATACAATTTTTATTAGTATGAATTTGAGAAAAGGAGATAGTACTGTTAAAAACAAGATTCAAAGAAGAATTTGATCTACCTAAAAATTTAGATTTATTAAACAAATAGACAATTACAAAGGTTGAACCTAGTATGATATATAAGGTAGATACTTTTGAAAAAATAGGATTAAAACAAGTAGTTAAAACTACAAAAGAAACAATTCCCTTACATGGAGAAGAAATGGTAATTAAATTACTAGATGATAGTGATTTATTGTCTTATAGACATTCACACAAATTTATACATATTGGATTAGTACAAATTGCATTTAAACCTTTAACCATAGAAGGGCTTCCAAAAAGCTTTATAGGAGCATTAATAGATGGAAGGAATTTAAATTGGAAACAATCTTTAATGGGAATTATACAAACAAGTGTGGCTCATGGTTCAGTTTATTTTGATGTATATCCAAATTTACAATTATCATTATCTCGATATTAATATATTAGATTCTTTAACATTAAATGTTAAAGCTCATGGTTATAATTACAAACCGGGAACATAAGAAATAGCTATACTGTTATAGAGTATATTATAAACCATTATATACGTTAAACACTCAGTGTAAGAATGTTGATAAACCCTTGAATGAAAACAATCTTAATAGAAAGTAATTTTAGTAAATCTAATATTACTACTAGAAGTAAAAAATTAAATGGGAAGAAAGCAGATTTTTCGAAAATTGGACCATTGAACAAGAAGTGGCTCCATAGCAACCAGGTTCAAAATAATTTGGTAAAAGTAATATAAACACCAGAAAGAACAGTAGCATTACAGTTTGAAGATAATAAAAAATTAGGAATACTACCTTCTAGACATACATCTATATCTAAATATTCACATATATCACTTTTAGATTATAGAATAGAACAACCTATTACTCCATCCATAGCCTCTTCATCTCAAATAAGAGAAAAAAATTATAATGAATTTCCTGATGAGGATAAAATAGAAAAATTAATAATAGATAAAAAATAATATTGTTAAAGCAATAAGAAATAGTACCTATAGTACTAAAGAAGAGGAAATAACCGAATCAGAAATGAATTTCCCAATATAATGGTTTTAGAAAACAAAATAGATTTTTAGTCCTGGATCTCAGTCAAGATAAATAATAAAAGCAGAATTTAATACACCCAAATGGAAACCATTTAGAAAATGGTTTTTTGAAAATTTCAATTCTAAAAAAAATTAATATTCAAGAATTTTATAAATTCTGTGAACAAAAGAATAAAACTATTCTTTTTGTCCCTTGGTTTGCTTCTACCTATGTAGAAGAATATATTTCGGTATCAGAAAGAAATTATAGATTAAAGAGTGAAAATATTTTAAATCAAATGTATCCACCACAACAACCTTTTCAAATTGAAAAGAATGAGAAAATTCATAATTTTCTAGCTTTTGCAAAGTTATTGGAAGATAATACATTACCTATAGCTTGTAAGCAGATAAATAATATAATAGAACAAAATAATTATATAAATATCTATCTTAATGTTTTAGGAGAGCAATTTGTCTTCCTACAAGATAGAGTAAAAAATCTCTTAGAACCTTTTAAATAGTAAAGTTATAACTATAGAACCCTCAAAGGGGAAAGGAGTTGAAGAAATAGCCAAGCCTACAATACAACCACCACCAGAAATAAAAATGTTTTAAATTAAGACCAATGAAAGAATTCAAAAATTTCTTAGAAGAAAATTTTAAGAATTTAAGAATTAGTAAACTTGATAAAAAAAAATTAAAAGAAAAATTAGTTGATAATTCAGACTATAAACAAGTGTATAAGGAATAGATAAATAAAATATCAAAATGGATAGATAAGCCAACAGCAGGAAAATACTATCATCCAAGACCAACACCAGTTGATGTTCTAATAGAAGAACAAAATGATACTATATCAAATAGTTATAGTAATGGAATATTGATAGGTTTGTTAATCAACAAATTCGTAATACAATACATAGAATTTTAATACACTTTACTAACTGTAAGTCTAATGGGATTACAGATAAAGAAATTGCAAAAATAATAATATCGGGTTTCACATGACAACTTAAAGGATAGTGGGATAATTATTTATCTCAAGATGATCGAGACAATATTATAAATACTTTAAAAACAGAAGGAAATAACCTGAGAGAAGATGCAGTATATACACTGATCATTAATATTGTAGAACATTTTACAAGAAGATATACAGAAAATAGTGAAAATATTAAAACTCTCTTACAAAATCTTAGGTGTAAAACACTTATAGATTTTAGATGGTATAAAGATACTTTTTTAAGTATAGTTATGAAACTTCTTGAGTGTAATAGCACCCATTGGTAATCAAGATTTATAGATGGCCTTCCTAATTTATTTGCGGAGAGAGTAAGAAAAGTTTTATGACAAAATTATAATAATACTCCATATGAAAATTATTCATATGGAAAACTAATAGGAACCTGTGTCCAAGAAGGATTAAGTCTTTGTAATGAAATAAAACTAAATCAACAAATGAAACGACAAAACTTAATAGAAAAAAACAATTAGGTCAGTTTTGTGATCAATTTGCTATGGATAAAATTCCATCTGATAGCAAACCTAAAAAGGTTTGGGAAGAATAGATAATAAAAACTATCATAAGAGAAAAAGTAAATGTTCTAAAAAGAAAATTGAAAAAATAGAGAGAAAAAAGATGATAGTTTAAGAAAAAGATTGGAAAAAAGAAAATCAATAATTTGTAAAAAAATGTGAAAAATATGGTCATTATACTAAAGAATGTTGGACTAAGAAAAATATTAATAATCTTAATCTAGAAAATAATATGAAAGAAATGCTTTCAAAAATATTATTAAATTCATATACAGAATCAGAAGTACTAGTAATACTAGTATAAGTGAAATATCTGATAAAGAATTAGATGTTTTAGAAGATGAGTCTGTAATATCAGATTCAAATTCAGAATGTTTGTCGTGTATATTAGGACAATCTTTCCCTAAAAAAGAAGATGATAATGAGATTGAATGTAAAGAATTTTATAATATTCTGTCACAATAACAAGATTTGAATATTAATGTTTTAACACATAATAATATTAGGGAATTACTAAAAAAAATTAAAGATCCATAATTAATATCTAGAATAATGGATCTTATAGAGAATGCTCCTATTACTTCTTAGAATAATGAAAAATTTGAAGATGTCTGAAGTTTATAAAATAATTAAAAAAAGAAAGTAGAAGAGAATCCTACTTCTACAAATGACTTAATAATAGAAATTAATAATCTTAAGGAGGAAATAAAATATTTAAGAGATGAAAATAGGAATCGAGATTATATAATTTCTAGATTAGAAGATAGTTCTATTACATCTCCTTTGGAAGGAGCAGAAAATAAATTCGATGAAGATTTTTTATCTACATTAATGTTGGTCCCGAGATAAACGCTCAGGTGTAGAGGGGGGGGGGAGTTGAATACACCTGAAAATAATTTCTCAACTTAAACGCGAATAGTCCTTTTCAGGAAGATGTCGTACTGAACAGGTTCAGTAGACCAAATAAGTTGTTCTGAATCGCGTGGCAGAGTGACTGACTTCATTGAGGCCTGCTAGCTGACTTAGGTCAGAATCCAGTACCGATCAGCTGAAGTTCAGTGGAGTGCGGAAATGTGTAGGCCCAAATTCAGTTGAGTTAGAAAACGTTTTTAAGAAAACTTTTTCAGTATATTAGTGCGATCTTTTAAGCTTTGCTGAAACTCAGTTGAATGATTTTGAAAGATATTTTCAGTATGAACAGTAATCAATGCAACAGTAAAAACACAGAACACAAGCAATTTTAAAGTGGTTCGGATCCAACAATCCTACGTCCACTGTCCCGAAAAGATCTAGAGGTTATTTTATTATACTGAGTTAGTCTCAGTCGGTTTGTGCACTGGACAAACACTGGTCTTGAGATTTATACTGAGCAAGTCTCAGTTTACAAGGTATCAAACTTAAGTGTTTGACAAACTCTCCAACTATGAAGGAGTCCTTTTCAATAAGGATCAGTTCAAAGATGAACTCCTTCGTTCTAAGCTATAGATATGGTCAGTTGAGCTTAGGTTAGAGGGAAGGGAACAAGAAAGTGGCTTCTAGAGCGACGAACGGTTAAGTATAGACTTTGGGTTCGTATTCAGTCGCTTGGATACTAGAGGCTTATGATCTGATTCAGCTCGGTTCTCTTTTAGCAAGTATGTCGCCTTTCGCTGGAGATAACTATATGTAGTTCTTGTGGAAAGCTTAAGTCGATTCTACGTTGCTCGTGAATGCTCTTGTGTTCTTGTATGTGTCGTGAGCTTCAATTTGAAATTTTCCCTCTATTTATAGAGCAGAGACATAGATAGATCCATTGGAGACGACGATCCATGTGTCTCTCTCTCTTGGGTAGCTAACGGCTCTTTCAAAGTATGGTGACAGAGTCCTTTCCCTCCATTTCTGAAAAGTTGTTGACTTTCAGCTTTAATCAGAAAGTAGACAGCTGGCCGCTTGTCATTGGTTGAGGTTTGAAGAAAGTAGGTGAGACAAACGAGACTTCAAGGTGGATCGAAGTCGACTTCTCTATACCTTGTATGACTCGTTGATTTGACTTATGAGATTTCCTAACGGTCGGAAGACTCGTGCGGCCGTTGCTTGAGTCGATCTATGTTCGGTAGCATACTCTTGCTTGAGTGCGGCTCTGCGAAGATCAACTGCGAGTTCGGTGAACTACTCTCGTTGAGTTCGGTTCACCGACTCCTTTCGATATCTTGCTCTGCTGAGTCCAAGATTTCCGAGTCTTCTTCTTACAGTGCCGAGGCGATAGTCTGCTGAAGAAACAGCGGACAGAATTGTGCGCCTGAACCATGTCGAAGGGTGTCTACTGAGTCTGAAACTCTCAGAAACAGAACAAACAAGTACAACTGAATGGTTCATCAGTCAAAGTAGGGTTTTGGCATCTTCAAATCTGCTGAGCACTAGGCTACTGAATCATCTCCCAACATTTTCCCCCTATTTGATGATGCCAAAACCTAACACTACAAACTGTCAGAAGCAAACTCCTTACAAATATTACAAGTAGAATCAGTGGAGTTGTTCTTCAAGTTCTAGATTACTGAGGGAGTTCAGGGAAGAAATATCAGAACCTATACAGAAATCTAACAGCGTTTCCCCCTTTCTAACAACAATCTCCCCCTAATACATCTATCAAACCAGAATCTATCAGGCTAAGCAAAAATAGATAGACACAGATATAAATATTCAGTGAGTGTGTGAGTCAGTAATCACTTGGGTGATTCTGAGTGTTAAACATAAATAACAGGGCCATGTAGACAATAAGGTATTGTTAGGGCCGAACAACAGTGATGTTGTATATATCAGAAAAGATCAGTACATTACATCATCTTGCTATTCTAGATAAAAGAAGACAAAGATATAGAGAAGCTATCATCTATCTCCTGAACTGCTGGATCAGCTCTTTAAAATCTTTAGACTTCTCTTCAGGAAGCGGCAGTCCATACATTCTGCATTTATCTCTTCTCAGCTTCAGTATTTGTACAGAGGCGGATACGAAGGGGGGTGGGTGGGTGCGACCGCCCCCCGAACTTTCGTGTAATACTACGAATTATTTTCGATTTTTAGTAATTTATACATTTGTCCTATTTAAATTTTTGGATTCCCCCCCCCCCCCAAGATTTTTGAATTTGTCAAATTACACAAAAGTAAAAATTAAGAATCAGTGTGAATGTGACCACTAATTTAGGCAAATATTAAAAAATGTATGTTACGTGTCACTAATTTTAATTTTAGTGAAGGTCTAGAATTTGAAATTTTGGATATCTATTTTGATAGAGTTATATATATAATATAACATATATCTTTTATTCAGTTATATGTTTGTGTTTTCTTTTCTTTTTTTATACTTGATTGCCTTTAAGTAAAATTAGCAACATTTGAAGCATAAAAAACTATATCTTTCAAATACTTGATTAATTTATAAGTTAGAAATTGTTATTCTTCGTAATATCCTCCAACTAAATCTAGCTTTTGTACTTTATTTTTCGAATAAATTACAAACAACATATAACGGCTCTTCGTAAAAGAAAATATAATATCGCTAAATAAGCCTTAATTAGTAAGTATATTTAGACCAAAAACAACCCCATACAATAAATCCTGGATCCGCCCCTGTATCTGTGCCATGTCAGCAGGATGAGTCTCATCTAGATCATTGGCTTGAACTGCACTTTTTACCTCTCCTTCAATAACCCCAATATGTAGGGAACCATCGAGCTTCAGTGGAGGGGGCAGAGGTCTTGGAGTTGGGACTCTGACATCAACCTTCTCAGCTAGGGCCTTCTGAACTCTTGCATATATCTCTGGATCACTCTTCATAAGCCACTCAACAAAGACTATAGACTTGTGCATGTCAAGCCAATACCTCCAAATATAGAACCTCTTAATGAAGTCAGCTTTCAGTGTCTCCCACCTCTGAGTTTGTTCCCATGGCATCCAAGTATCAACTCTGGGCCATCTGTGGATTATGAGATCAGTGGGCTTCCTGAGTCTTCTGTACTTGTAAGGAATTTCAGCCTTCTCAGGAACCCTTTGTTGGGTGATGATTCAGCTCCCAGCAACATCACAAACATTGGGAGATGATTCAGTCTTCTCTGTTGACAATTAACTCAGTAACCATGTGCTCTGAAAACTTACTGAAGATTTGAACATCCCAAAACCCTATATTGATTGGTGAACCTTTCTGTTGTAATTTGTTTTTGTCTCTGAGCTTTCAGACTCAGCAGACACTCTGCTCTGGTTCAGGCACTCAGTAGATTATCGGCCTCGCCCCAGAAGTAGAAGACTCAGTGATACTGGACTCAGCAGGAGTAGTATATGCGAAAGGAGTCGGTGGGACCGAACTCGGCGGGAGTAGTTCAGCGAACTCGAGGCTGATCTTCAGTAGAGCCGACTCAGCAGGAGCATGCTACTGAATTAGAGATCAGACTCAGCTACGGCCAGACAGTCTTCTGACTGTCAGATTCTCTAAAGTCAAATCAGCATAGTCAAAACAAAGAAGAGAGAAGTCACCTTCAGATCTCCTTGAAGTTTGTTCTGTCTCAACCACTTTCTGAACCTCGACCAATGACAAGCAGCCACCTGTCCTATATCTGTTAAAGCTGCAAGTCAACATCTTTCCAGAAATGGAGGGAAAGGACACTGCTACCATACTTCGAAAGAGCCGTTAGCTACCCAAAAGAGAGAGACAAAGGATCGTCGTCTCCAACAGATCTATCCTTATCTCTACTCTATAAATAGAGGGATAAATCAAATTGAAGCTCAAGAGAACATTATTGAACACACGAGAGAACACACAGAGCATTCAACGAGCAACTCAAAAAGCCTAAGTCTTCCGCAAGAAGTTCGAAGAAACAATCTCCGGCGAAAGACTACATTTCTGCTCATTGGGAACCAAGCTGAATTAGAATTATACAGCCTCTAGTATCCAAACGACGATACACAAACCCATAAGCTTATACTCAGTTGTTCGTCGTTCTAGAAGCCACCTTCTTGTTCCCTATCCCTCTAACCTAAGCTCAACTGCTTAAATCCATAGCTTAGACGAAGGAGTTCACTTCTGAACTGATCCTTACTGTAAAGGACTCCTTCACTGTTGGAGAGTTTTTCAAACACTTAGTTTGATAACCTTGTAAACTGAGACTTGCTCAGTATAAATCTCAAGACCGGTGTTTGTCCAGCGTACAAACTGACTGAGACTATCTCAGTATAATACATAGCCTCTTGATCTTTCGGGACAATGGACGTAGGATTGTTGGATCCGAACCACTTTAAAAATCTCCGTGTTCTGTGTTCTTTATTTTACTGTTGCATTAATTTACTGTTCATACTGAAAATATCTTTTAAATCATTCAACTAAGTTTCAGCGAACTTAATCGACCGCACAAATCTACTGAAACTGTTTTGATAAAAACGTTTTCCTAACTCAACTGAATTTGGGCCTACACATTTTCGCACTACTGAACTCTATCTGAACGATACTGAATTCTGACTCTAAGTTAGCTAGCAGGTCTCAGTAGAGTCAGTCGCTCTGCTACATGATTCAGAACAGCTTATCTGGTCTGCTGAACTCGTTCAGTACGACACCCTCCTGAAAAGGACTGTTCGTGTTTAAGTTGAGAAATCGGTTTTCAGGTGTATTCACCCCCCCCGCTCTACACTTGAACGTGCTCTCGGGACCAACAATTGGTATCAGAGCGGGAGTTCTTTAAGACTCTTGTTATTCTGAAACTGGTCTACTTGAACGGATCCGGAAAATGTTTTCACTGCATATCATTCTTCATTAATATCACTAGCTATCATGTCTGATATGTCAAGAATCAGGATGGTACCCATGTTCTCAGTAGAGAACTATGGTGTATGGCGGGTCAGAATAGAGGCACATATGACCTCTCTCCACGATAGCATGACAGAGGTTCTGGAGGATGGACCTATCGTTCCAATGATCGATAGCGTCGTAGCTCAAGATCCAGCAAACGGAGGAGGGATGCTGACCGGAAAGAAGATTCCCAAAGATAGAAGTCTCTTCACCCCTGAGGAGAAGAAGCTTCACAACTTAGACTGCGTCGCCAGAAATGCCATACTGACCACCCTGATTGATTCTTATCTCGGAAGAGTTCAGGACTGCAAGTCCGCAAAAGAACTCTGGGATGCTCTAGCGCTACTGAGTCGGGGGACTCAGAAGATCAAAGCGAACAAACTTGCGCTGGAACTTCAGAAGCTGGAGAGACTGTCTCTCATGGCTGGTGACACCATTGAAGATCTCAACGTCAAATTCACGGATTTGATGAACTCTATCAACGGGCTGGGAAAGACATTCTCCAACCGAGAAATGAATCTCAAGATTTTGAGGGCACTGCCAGACGGTCACTGGACTCCCTTTGCTACTTTATTGCGTCATTCTGATTTAGATATTGTTACTCCTGACCATATCTTTTCAGAACTTAAAGCAGAGGAGTTCGAGTTTGGCTTACCTCAAAGGAAGCAGCGAGCTGAAGCTGACACCCAAGTCGACCATGCTTTCAAAGCATCAGTCAGCACAGCAGCTCCGACATCTAGTAAGGCTGAACCTTCACTCAGTGACATATAAGAAGGAAATCTAGCCAAGAAGTACGCGCTGCTTGCCGTGAAGTATCAGAAGGAAAAGGAGAGGCGCATAAAGTTGTCAAGAGTCGTCAGAGACTCTAAGGGTAAGAATGAATATACACCTAAGCGCGCTCCTGACTCGCATACTTCTGAAGGCAGGAAACAAGAGGACTCAGCTCAGTCGAAAGACAGTGAGAGCAAGGAAGAAAGAGTCACAACCTGCTACAACTGCAAAAAGCCAGGACACTATCAGTATGACTGTCCTGAGCTCAGTACTGCTGAAAGAGCAGCACGCAAAGTAAGAAGGGAGAAGTTCATCAAGAAGAGACAAGCATACATTATCGGTGAACTCTCAGACGACTCAGATGAAGTCGATTCCTTCATGGATTCATCAGACGATGAAGCAGCTTTCATGGCCATAGAGCTTGAAGCTGAAGAAGATGTTGAAAAGTGTCTCATGGCAGGAGAAGAGGATGAGGTAAACTCTCCTACACCATTTAATTCCTCTTCACACTGCACACACGACACTATTTCAGGTACAGATGAGAATCTGGACATCGCGATTGCATACGAAGAACTACTCGACGAACAGATTCAGATGAGTCTGTAGCTCAGTAAGACTGTTCAGGAGTTGGATACCCTGAAAGTGGAGAATCAGAGACTTTCTCAGAAGAGTCAGGTTGCTACTGAGTCAGAAGGACTTGTGTTGAGATTCAGGGAGGACATAAACTCTCTGATGGCCAAGTCTCAGCATCAAGAAGATCAGATCTCAGCTTTGACCAAAGACTTGACTCGAAAGATGCTGAGCCGAGTCTCGAAGCAAGAGTTGTCGGGACTTCGGGCCAGAGCATGAACTGCTGAAAAAGAGTGATGATGTCTGGAGGAACCTGATGACAGAGTGGTACATGGGCGCTGAAAAGAAGCTGGAAGCTATGCTAGTAAGCAACAAGCCAAAGCATTGCAAGGAGGGACTTGGATTCAGCCATGGAGCCTCCTCATCTGCCCCCGTACGCTCAGAAAACCGGCTAGCTGATAGGTTTGTTCAAGGGGGGACCATCAATGCAGACATACTGAACCCTCTAGCAAAGAGCAAACAGAAGATGAAGGCACCTCATCCTAGTTATCAGCACCCTGACAAAAAAAATCAGCACCAGATCACCCCAGTTCAGTCAAGGAGGAACCAACAAAGCAAAATGGGCTGATCAGTATGGACCTCCGCAGCTGACTCATCCAGCTCAGTATGGGTCATATTACTATGATCCTATAGTCAGGAGAGGATCCAAAGGTCAGAAGAAGAAGAAGAAGAAAGCCGTACAGAAGGCAAAGGTCAGCAGTCCACCCACTCAGAAGATCAGGACTCCTGAACTTGAAAAGCCTCAGAAGTCAGCATCGACCAGTCCAGTGGTCAAATATGTTGACAAAAGGGGAAAGAAACTATCTGAGACCACCAGGGTCGTGAGACAGATTTGGGTTTCCAAAACTAACATCTAAGGACCCAAAATAAAAAATAAAGGGTACCTAAATATAATTATATTTTGCAGGTGCACAAGGACCCTTGGTATGTGGACAACGGATGCTCAAGACACATAACGTACCAAAAGGAGTTGCTGAAGAATTATACTACTGAAGAAGGACCTCGAATCGAATTTGGAGACAACGCAAAAGGCTATACCAGAGGCTATGGAACATTCAGCATTGGAACAGCAACAGTTCCAAGAGTATCATATATTGAAGGACTTCAGCATAATCTTCTATCTGTTAGTCAATTTTGTGATAACTCGAATAGAGTGATTTTTAACGCTAGTTTTTGTGATGTCATTGATAAATCTATAGGGAAAACAGTGTTATCAGGTTCACGCAAAAAGAATATCTATGTAGCTGACTAGAACTCAGCTGAACCTGAAGCTTGTTTGTTGGCGAAGAATGATAGGATATCTCTCCATCTAATCCCAGATCTCTTTCATTTCCTGCTCTTAAGCCTTGGAGGGAGCATAAGATGGAATGTGCTCTTGCTCTTCTTCTGAATCAGCAGGTGTTGAAGATTTAGATTTTGATGTACCACTGGCGGCCCGATCTGCTGCTGCTTTATTCTTTGTTGTTCTCTTTCCTTCTCTTTGTCAGCTTCATCGCTGAGCTTCAGATTTCTAGGGGGTTGCCTTGTCCCAGGCTTCCTTCCCTTCTGAACTTTGGTTTTGCCTTTGCAGGCTGTTTCTTAGGCTTGTTAGCAGCTCTGCCTCGGCTATCTCCCTTGCCAGCTTCTCATCAGCTGCAATCTGAGCTTCTTCCTCAGGAGATACGAACCTTTTGGTTCCTTTCTTCTTGGGTGGGGTAAGGAGTTTCAGAATCTTCTTCCCTTTCCCCGGCACTGGAGGAGGTAGAGGAACTTCTTCCTCTTCAAAATCCTCCTTTGCGTATTCAGCAACCTCCTTGATAATATCACTTGGAGTTTGGGTTGTTGATTCTTTGGGTCCTGAGCCACTTGGGCCGGTCTTAGCAGGCACTACAGCCCCTGCTGCTGAGACACCCTGGGCCTGACCCTGTTCTTGGGGAGCAGTAGGAGGCGATTCTTTGAGTCCGAGTTGCTCTCGTCATCGTCCTGATTCCCCTTAGTGCCCTTGGTACCCTTTCGCTTTCCCCCTTTTTGGCATCAGCAAATGGGTCGAGGGTAGGAACCTGCACCTTCTTATTCATACTTGTCATATCTTTGAGGCAAGCTTATCCAAAGCATCCTGCAGTTTCACAAGTCTCTCGTGGAGTTCATTCCTCTCATCTGTAAGTTCTTCACTGTATTTCTTATGAGAGTTCTCCACCACAGTCTGAATCATTTGCAACTTTAGATCTATCTTATCTTCCATAGTCTTCTGAATATTTTGGAGTCTGAGCTCAGCGGCCTGACTCATGGAAGATATAGAAGTTTTGCTTGGGAAGCTTCCATCAGCTTTTGCTGTCTTTCGAACTCGGGTCTCTGAGTGGCTAAAGCATCAGTCAAGATTGTAGAAAAGTCCGAAGCTGGAGTATTCTGAATGGACGTTCTGAGCTCCTTTATCTCCGCACTCTAAGCCTGAGTGGACTACCTCCACGTCTTGTGGATGGCGCGGGCAAGGAGTCAATTCTGAGCACCCTGACTCCTGAGGGCCCTTGCCACAGTCTTCGAGCGTCGGCTTCTCGGGTTGGGCACTACCTCAAAAGCAGACCCCAGCAACAGTTGTACTGGGTCTGCGGACTGAGAGGTACCAGCTGCCGACTGACCTGGTGGGAGGATGCTGAGTGGAGGTTCAACAATTGTTGTAGTCGGAGCATCCTCCTCCAGTTGAGATCCCTCAACAGGCTTCTCAGGGCCTGAATCATGGGGCGGGTCCTGATCGTTGGGATCAGACCCATCTGAGGGAGCGGCTGCTGAAGTTGGGAGTCTATCGTTCAACATGGCTAGCATAGCTGCCCTCAGATCATCCAGGGAGCAGATATCTACAGGCTCGGAATAGCCTATCTTCTCCTGGATCATAAGCTCCTCCTCATGGAGTTGTTCGCATGAGTGGTGCTGGATCAATCTATTCAGTGTGGACCACACCTGGAACCGGATTAGAGTATAAAGCTTGGCCTGTCTTGCCAATGTAACAAAGTCAGAGTGACTGGCTATTTCTGGGATGGCTTCTGAAACTTCTCGGGAGGCTCTGGATTGTAGAGCTGATGCCTCCATCCTAATGCTTTTTGACTCTGAGGCAGTCTCCGAATCCTCAATGTCTATCGGAGATGCTTCTTTTTCGGCAGATGAATGCTGCTGAGTGGTGGAATGTCCAAGGGGGTCTGAGTAGGAGTGATTGGATCAGCTTCTACCCCTTGGTCTACTGCCTCACCCTGTTCAGTGGAGACGGCCTTCTCCATTGAGACTGTCTTTTCTGAGGACTCTGCCTCGTCTCTCAATTGTAGGGGAGGTACAACTACAGCTTCACTGACCTTGTTCTGTTTCTTGGTCGGCGTCTTCTGAGCTGCTTTGGGAGGTGACCTCTTCTTAGAAGGAGTGGAGGCCTTCTGAGAGCCTTGCTTGGGCTCAGCAGGCCCTGAGCCGATCTGCTGAAGGGCTGCTGCCCTGCTCTGGAACCTCACCTTTTTGGGGTTGAAATACCCTTTGTCTGCATATACGATATTGTCAGCTCTACAAAGGTCTTAAATCATTACTGAGAGCTTCATCCCGTATAGGAGCTTCCCTTTGACAGCTAGATAGTTAGTGGAATGATGAATTTAGTTGCCTAGGTCATGAACTCCTTCAAGAAGAATTTAGTCCAGTTTATCTTCGCATGGTCATAGATGGCCATCCATCTGAATCTTCGGCCTTGACATTTGGTCGAATGACCCAGCCTGACTCGTCAAAATTTGAGTGACGATGTAGGCTAATGCTCTGTACTTAGGGAGCATGGCATTCTTCGGGAAGGCGGCTCTGAATGTAGTAGGCTTCCCGCAGAATATCTCCAGATATTCATCCATAATATCATCTTTGTATCCGACGGTCTTTGAAACCATTTGCTCGGAAGGTGAAAGCTCCGGTGAAGAGCTTCTTTAATCGACATATGCTTGATTTCAGGTACAACGCCGGCGGGGTCTCCAATATGATGAATAATGAAACGGCCCCTAATGTCATCGTCAACTGACTCTGAGTTGAGATAGAGTTCAGCGATCTGACGCGGAAGGAAATAGGATGGCTTCCTTGAGAGGAAGGCTTCAAGCCCTCAGCGCGTCAAAGATTTCCTCCATGAAATCCAGTTCGCACGCGTCGAAGTCCATGATTGGTTCAAACTAGACACCGTCTTTCTCGAGGATTTCTTGCATATTGGCGGGACCAATAACTTCCCTTCTGCCATGTTTTAATGCGCACAAGAAAGTATCATTATAGTAGAAATAATATTGTCATAACCATATACAATGCTGAATAAGCATGAAGATTTACCAAAGTATTTCTGAGAGATTGTAATAGAAGTTTGCAAAAGAGATGAATACTTTCTCAGAAAATCTTTTTTGGGTAAAAGTTTCAGAGTAAAATGGCGGCTTCTAAACTTTGAACATGTTTTATATATGATCAAGAAGGTGAACAGTTATTAATCTACGGTTCAATTTAAATCTGCTTTATGAGATGGACGGCTAGGATTTAATGTTATAAAATAGGCAATGATCAACTTAGCCGCCTAAGTCAAATTACGGTTGTAAATAGCCAAAGAAGTAACTTGAAAAGACAAGCATTTAGTGCGCCGCAGAGTTCAGCATGCTTTATATAGAATGTCATGTATTAAATGTAAACCGTTATATTAAATGACATTTTCTAAGGCATTGAATACGAAGCTGAATCTGAATCATTAATGCACAAAATATTTCATTGGCTACTGAGTAGAGATACGCAAACTTGTCAGCTGAACATCGTAGTCGGTGATACCTCGTGTAGATGGTTCTTTGAGTCTCTATGTCTTGAATAAGTTCGATGCGAGAGTGAACATTCCCCCTTCTTTGAATGCTCCTCTCCTGAATCCACTTACTTGACCGGAGTCGGTAGGGTCCAGCAGAGACCTAGCTCTACGAAAGTACTCGAATCTGGCTTCAGCTAGAGGCTTGGTCAGAATATCTGCCCTTTGATGGTCAGTATGGATCTTCTCCATCCTGATATCCTTCTTTTCGACATGATCACGAATGAAGTGGTGTCCGATGTCCACGTGCTTGTATCTAGTATGAAGTACGGGGTTACGAGTGATTGCAATCGCCTTTGGAGCTATCGCGAGAAGATCGGCACTTCATTCGAATGACATCATAGTCGCGTAGGCTCTTTGTCTCGGCCCAAAGGATTTGGGCGCGGCAACTTCCAAGCAACCATGTATTCAACTTCGGTAGTTGACGTCGCTGCGAATCTTTGTTTCTTTGAAAACCACAAAATCAGCAATAGAATAGTCAGCCTAGTCAAGGAACTGTATACTGCCAAGGAGCTGTTTCTTAGAATAGAATAAACAGCATAGTCAATAGAATAGTTGACATCGCTACTGAATATTGCCAAGGAACTGACAAGTTCCAGAAGTTGACCTTCGGTCAATCCTACATCCTGCATAGTCAGCAATAGAATAACCAGTTAGTTCAATATTATCATCGGTTGGATACCATAAACCCATGTCAGGTGTTCCTCTGAGATAGCGGAGAATCTTCTTTACTGAGTCCATATGGCTTTGCTTAGGATTCGCCTGAAATCGAGCGCAGACACCTACAACATAAGTTATGTCAGGTCGAGTAGCAGTTTGATATAATAATGAACCAATAATAGCACGAAATTCAGTATGGTCTACAGATACTCCCTCTTTATCAAGATCAATTTTCATATTCGTGTTCATCGGGATCTTGATTGGTTTGCCAGATGTGCAACCGAACTTCTTGATGAGGTCTCGATTGTATTTTCCTTGATTGATGAATGTTCCCTTCTCAGATTGTTTGACTTGAAAGCTGAGGAAATAACTCATCTCTCCCATCATTGACATCTCGAACTTATCCTTCATCATTTTCTCAAATTGCTGACATATGATAACATTCTTTGATCCAAATATTATGTCATCTACGTAGATGCGCACAAGTAAGATGTCGTCTTCCGGTCGAATCTTTGAATAATGTGCGGTCTCTTGTGCCCTTCTAAAAACCTTTACGAAGAAGAAACTTAGACGGGGGTATCGTACCAAGCCACAGGGTGCTTGTTTTAACCCATACTGAGCCTTTACGAGTCGTAGACTGATGTCCCTGTTTGAAAGCCGAGAGGTGTTCTACATAGACTTCTTCTTTCGGCCACGCCGTTCGAGAGCACGAGACTTCACATCCATTTGATAAACTACGAATCGGCGATGTGTTGCGTATGCTAGGAATAGTACGATTCCCTCCAATCTTGCAAGCTGGAGCGAAAGTTTTGTCGAAATCTATTCCTTCGGCAGCGGTAGCCTTTTGCCACGAGTCTTGCTTTGTTCCTTACTATAACGCTTGTTCTTGAAGACCCATTTAGTTCCAATCACATGTTGATGTCGGGGTTTGTCAACAAGCTCCCATACTTCGTTTCTCGTGAACTAGTTCAGCTCCTCCTGCATAGCTATGATCCAATCAGCATCCTTGTGTGCGTCCTCAACTGACTGAGGTTCTTCACTAGACAAGAAGAAGGAATATAATGCGCTTTCTCCCGACAAAATCGGATCTTGTCTTTACACTTGCTGAAGGATCTCCAATAATCAGGTCTGAAGTGTGAGCGCCCATCCACGACCGACGATGTTTCAACTCTTCATCTGAAGTTTGTTCAACACAGATAGTAGGTGAGTTAGGCATTTCAGTTGTACTATTATGAGATTGAAGTAATTCAGTTACGAGAGTTGGGTCTACTGACTCACTAGGTTCAGGGGCATTTAGCTCAGGAACTTCATTCGTTCCCCCTGAATTATTATCCTCAGTAGAGGTCTCAGTTACCACTTGGGTTTCTTCATCGACTCGAGTTACACGGATTGATTTTGTTCGAGTAGAGTCAATCTGCTTCGGCTACTTCGATTACTTGGGCTGAGATTCGATAGTCTTATCTTGATTTCCTCTTCTGAATCATCATCCCAACATGGCTGGATCTTTTCAACTTTATCTTTTAGGCTCGAGATCCCGTAGGCTAGTTTGCGATGTCCTCATATTTTGATTTAGAGTTTCTGCTCCTGTCTTGATAGCAAACTCATTAAAAACAACATGAGGGCTTTCCTCCCATGCAAAGGGTCCGGTAGTTAAAAACTACGAAGGATTTGCTTGACACGGGAGTATCCTTAGAAGACTCCACAGTCGACTTGCTATCAAAAGTCCTTAAGCCGATCCTTCCCATTATTGTGGATAAAGCACGAACACCCAAAAATATGGAAATAAGATAAAGAAGGCTTTCTGCCGTTCCATAATTCATATGGTGTCATCTTATGTTGCTTAGTCAGTAGAGATCTGTTCTGAGTGTAACATGCAGTGTCAGTTTCTTCTGCCCAGAATTTGGTTGGGAGTCCTGAGTCTGCGAGCAGGGTTCTTGCTGCTTCTTTGAGTGTTCTATTCTTCCTTTCAGCAACCCCATTTTGTTGAGGCGTGCGCGCGGCAGACGTCTCATGCTCTATGCCTTCAGCTTTGTAGAACTCCTCCACCATCGAATTCAGGAACTCAGTTCCTCTGTCTGAACAAATCTTTATAATCTTGGTGTTCTTCTCGACACTGAGCTTTTTCAGAAGCGTAGGCAACTCTATTTTGACGTCATACTTGTTGGCAAATCTGTCTCATGACCCTGGTGGTCTCAGACAGTTTCTTTCCACTCTGATCAACATACTTGACCCATTGGGGTCGGGTCGATGTTGACTTACGAGGCTTCACGGGTTCGGGAGTCCCGATCTTGTAAATTGGTGGGCTGCTTGACCTTTGCCTTCGAACGGATTTCTTCTTCCTTTTCTGACTTTTAGGGCCTCTCCTGACTATAGGATCATAATAATATAACCCATATTGAGCTAGATGTATCAGCTGTGGAGGTCCATACTGATCAGCCCATTTAACTCTGCTGGTTCCCCCTTGACTGTAGGCCCTGGGTTGATTTTGAGCTAATCTTCTTGTCAGAATGCTAATAGTTGGGATGAGGTGCCTTCATCTTTTGTTTGTTCTTGGCTAGGGGGTTCGGAATTTTAGCGTTGATAGTCTCCCCTCGAACAAATCTATCGGCTAGCCGGTTCTCGCGAGCGTACGGGGGCGAGATGAGGAGGCTCCATGACCGAATTCGGTGGTTAGGCTTGTTGCTTGGCTAGCATCGCCTCAAGCTTCTTTTCGGCGCCCATGTACCGCTTCGTCATCGATTCCTCCGGACATCATCGCTTTTCTTCAACATTTCATGCTCGGTGCGAAGTCCCGACAACTCTTGCTTGATGAGACTCGGTTCGGTATCCTTCGAGTCAAGTCATTGGTCAATGCCGAGATCGATCTTCTTGATCTTTGAGACTTGGCCATCAGAGAGTTAATCTCCTCCCTGAGTCTCAACACAAGTCCTTCTGACTCAGTAGCAACCTGACACTCCTGAGAAAGTCTCTGATTCTCCACTTTCAGGGTATCCAACTCCTAAAGAGTCTTGCTTGAGGCTGCGAGGCTCATCCGAATCTGCTCGTCTCAATAATTCTTCGTAGGCGATCGTGACGCCCAGATTCTCATCTGCACCTGAAATAGTGTCGTGTGTGCAGTGTGAAGAGGAGTTAAATAGTACGTGAGAGTTTACCTCATCCTCTTCTCCTACCATAAGATACTTTTCAGTATCTTCTTCAAGCTCTACGGCCATGAATGCCGCTTCATCGTCTGATGAATCCATGAAGAATTCGACTTCATCTGAGTCGTCTGAGAGTTCACCGGCAATATATGCTTGACGCTTCTTGATGAACTTCTCCCTTCGAGCTTTGTGTCTTTGCTCTCTCGCGGGCGGCGGAGGCGAGGCAGTCATACTGATAGTGTCCTGGCTTCTTACAGTTGTACCAGTGAGTGACTCTCTCTTCTTTGCTCTCTTTGTCTTTCGACTGAGCTGAGTCATCATGTTTCCTGCAATCAGAAATATGAGAATTAGGAGTGCGCTTTGGTGTATATTCAGACTTACCCTCGGCAAGCAGTGCGTATTTCTTAGCTAGGTTTTCTTCTTGTAGATCACTGAGTGAAGGTTCTGCCTTGCTAGACGCGGGAGCCGCTGTGCTGACTGGTGCTTTGAAAGCATGGTCGATTTGGGTGTCAGCTTCAGCTCGCTGCTTCTTTTGGGGTAGACCGAACTCGAACTCCTCAACTTTAAATTCTGAAAAGATATGATCAGGAGAAACAATATCCAAGTCAGAATATCTCAGTAAAGTAGCAAATGGAGTCCAATGTCCGTCCGGCAGTGCTGTCAATCTCTTTAGATTCATTTCTCGGTTGGAAAATGTCTTTCCCAGCCCGTTGATGGTGTTCAACAGATCCGTAAATCTGACGTTAAGATTTTCTATCGTATCACCAGGCATGAGAGACTGTCTCTCCAGCTTCTGAAGTTCCAGCGCTTACTTTGATCTTCTGAGTCCCCCCGACTCAGTAGCGCTAGAGCATCCCAGAGTTCCTTTGCGGACTTGCAGTCCTGAACTCTCCCGAGATAGGAATCACTCAGGGTGGTCAGTATGGTATTTCTGGTAACCCTGTCTAAGTTGTGAAGCTTCTTCTCCTCAGGGGTGAAGAGACTTCTATCTTTGGGGATCTTCTTCCCGGTCACCATGCCTCCTCCTTGTGCTGGATCCTGGGTTACGACATTATCAACCATCGGAACGATAGGTCCGTCCTCCAGTACCTCTATCATGCTATCGTGGAGGGAAGTCAGATGTGCTTCCATTCTGACTCGCTATACCCCGTAGGCCGTAGTTCTCTACTGAGAACATGGGTACCATCCTAATTTATTGGGAGATGATTCAGTAGCTCCACAAATTGTCGGGAGATAACTCAGTAGCCTAGTTCTCAGTAGATTTGAAAATCCCAAAACCCTACTTTGACTGATGAACCTCTCTGTTGTAATTTGTTGTTCTGTCTCTAAGAGTTTTCAGACTCAGTAGACACTCTTCAATATGGTTCAGGCGCTCAGTTTTGTCCGCTGGTTCTTCAGCAGACTATCAGTCTCAATACCAGAAGAATAAGACTCAGTAATACTAGACTCAGCAGGAGCAGTATACTGAAAGGAGTCAGTGGAACTGAACTCAGTAGGAGGTGTTCACTGAACTCAGAGTTGATCTTCGATAGAAGCCGACTCGGCGCGAGTATGCTGCGAACATAGATCGGAGACTTCGAGGAACGGCTAGACGGTCTTCGGCGTGAGGATATCTTAAGTCAAATCAGCAGAGTCATATGAGGTATAGAGAAGTCAGCTTCAGATCCACCTTGAAGTCTGTTTCGTCTCACCTACTTTCTTCAGCGTCAACCAATGACGAGGGGCCAACTGTCTACTTTCTGATTAAAGCTGCAAGTCAACAACTTTTCAGAAATGGAGGGAAAGGACTTTGCCACCATACTTTGAAAGAGCCGTTAGCTACTCAAAAGAGAGAGACACATGGATTGTCGTCTCCAACGGATCTATCCATGTCTCTACTCAATAAATAGAGGGAAGATTTCAAATTGAAGCTCACCGAACAACACAGACAAGAACACACGAGCATTCACGAGCACCTCAAAAAGGATTAAAGCTTTCCGCAAGAACTTCATAGAGTAATCTCTAGCGAAAGGCGACATACTTGCTCATAGGGAACCAAGTTGAACCAGGTCATAAAGCTTCTAGTATCCAAGCGACTGAATACGAACCCAAAGTCCATACTTAACCGTTCGTCGCTCTAGAAGCCACTTTCTCGTTCCCTATCCCTCTAACCTAAGCTCAATAGTCTATATCCATAGCTTAGAACAAATGAGTTTGTCTTTGAACTGATCCTTATTGTAAAGGACTCCTTCATAGTTGAAGAGTTTGTCAAACACTTTAGTTTGATATCTTGTAAACTTGCTCAGAATAAATCTCAAGACCAGTGTTTTTCCAGTGCACAAATCGACTAAGACTAACTCAGTATAATAAAATAGCCTCCTAATCTTTTCGGGAGAGTGGACGTAGGATTGTTGGATCCGAACCACTTTAAAATTGCTTGTGTTCTGTGTTTGAACTGTTGTATTGATTACTGTTCATACTGAAAATATATTTCTAAATCATTCAATTGAGTTTCAGCAAAGCTTAGCTGATCGCACTAATATCTTGGCCTTGTTTTCTTAAAAACGTTTTCTAACTTCAACCCGAATTTGGGCCTACACATTTACTCGCACTTACGAACTTCGGTGAACGGTACTGAATTCTGACCTTAGTCAGCTAGCAGGCCTCAGTGAAGTCAGTTACTTTGCCACGCGATTCAGAACAACTTATTTGGTCTACTGAACTTGTTCAGTAAGGCATTCTCCTGAAAAGGATTGTCCGCGTTTTAAGTTGAGAAATTGTTTTCAGGTGTATTTACCCCCCTCCCCTCTACAACTGAATGTTTAATCTCGGGACCAACAATTGGTATTAGAGGTCGGAGTTCTCTAAGACTCTTGTTTTCTGAAACTGGTCTACTTGAACGGATCCAGAAAACGTTTTCACTGCATATCACTCTTCATTCATATCACTATTTTTAATATCTGATATGTCAGGAATCAGGATGGTACCCATGTTCTCAGTAGAGAACTACGGGGTATGGCGAGTTAGAATGGAGGCACATCTGACTTCCCTCCACGATAGCATGACATAGGTACTGGAGGACGGACCTATCGTTCCCATGATTGATAGTGTCGAAACTCAGGACCCAGCACAAGGAGGAGGCATGGTGAGCGGGAAGAAGATTCCCAAAGATAGAAGTCTCTTCACCCACCGAGGAGAATAAGCTTCACAACTTAGGCCAGGGTTCCTTGAAACGCCCATACCGACCACCACGAGTGATTCTTATCTCGGGAGAGTTCGGGGCTGCAAGTCTGCGAAGGAACTGCGGGATGCTCTAGCGCTGCGAGTCGGGGGACTCGGAGAAGATCAAAGCGAACAAGCGGCGGCTGGAACTTCGGAAGGCTGGAGGACTTGTCTCTCATGCAGGTGACACCATTGAAGATCTTAACGTCGGATTTACGGATCGATGAACACCATCAACGGGCTGGGAAATATGTTCTCCAACTGAGAAATGAATCTCAAGATTTTGAGAGCACTGCCAGACGGACATTGAACTCCATTTGCTACTTTACTGAGACATTCTGACCTAGATATTGTTTCTCTTGACCATATCTTTTCAGAACTAAAAGCTGAGGAGTTCGAGTTCGGTCTACCTCAAAGGAAGCGGCGGTGAAGGCGACACCCGAATCGACCATGCTTTCAAAGCATCGTCGTCGCACAACGGCTCCAGTGTCTAGCAAGGCTGAACTTTCACTCAGTGACATACAAGAAGGAAACCTGGCTAAGAAATATGCACTGCTTGCCGTGAAGTATCAGAAGGAGAAGGAGAGGCGTAGAAAACTCTCAAGAGTCGTCAGAGACTCCAAGGGTAAGTCTCAATATACACCCAAGCGCACTCCTGACTCGCGCACAGGAAACAGGAAGACTCAGCTCAGTCGAAAGACAACGAGAGCAAAGAAGAGAGAGTTACCACCTGCTACAACTGCAAAAAGCCAGGACACTATCAGTATGACTGTCCTGAGCTCAGTACTGCTGAGAGAGCAGCACGCAAAGCTCGAAGGGAGAAGTTCATCAAGAAGTGTCAAGCATATATAGCTGGTGAACTCTCAGACGACTAAGATGAAGTCGATGCCTTCATGGATTCATCAGACGATGAAGCGACATTCATGGCCGTAGAGCTTGAAGAAGATGCTGAAGAGTGTCTTATGGCAGGAGAAGAGGATGAGGTAAACTCTCACGCTCCATTTAACTCCTCTTCACACTGCACACACGATACTATTTCAGGTGCAGATGAGAATCTGGACGTCACAATCGCCTACGAAGAACTTTTAGACGAGTAGATTCAGATGAGCATGCAGCTCAGTAAGACTCTTCAGGAGTTGGATACCCTGAAAGTGGAGAATCAGAGACTTTCTCCGGAGAATCAGGTTGCTACTGAGTCAGAAGGACTTATGTTGAGACTCAGGGAGGAGATAAACTCTCTGATGGCCAAGTCTCAGTATCAAGAAGATCATATCTGAGTACTGACCAATGACTTGACTCAGAAAGATCTTGGCCCGAGTCTCTTGAAGCAAGAGTTTTCAGGACTTCAGACCGAGCATGAAACGCTTAAGAAGAGTGATGAGGTCTGGAGGAATCTGATGACAGAGTGATACATGGGCGCTGAAAAGAAGCTTGAGGCCTTGCTAGCCAGCAACAAGCCTAAGCACTGCAAGGAGGGACTTGGATTCAGCCATGGAGCCTCCTCATCTGCCCCCTTACGCTCATAAAACCGTCTAGCTGATAGATTTGTTCAAGGGGAGACCATCAACTCTGAAATTCTGAACCCCCTAGCCAAGAACAAATAGAAGATGAAGGCACCTCATTCCAGCTATCAGCATTCTGACAAGAAGATTAGCTCAAGAACACCCCAGTTCAGTCAAGGGAGAACCAGCAGAGTTAAAAGGGATGATCACTATGGACCTCCACAGCTGACACATCCAGCTCAGTATGGGACATATTATTATGATCCTATAGTCAGGAGAGGATCTAAAAGTCAGAAGAAGAAGAAGAAAGTTGTGCAGAAGGCAAAGGTTAGCAGTCCACCAATTCAGAAGATCAGGACTCCTGAACCCGTGAAGCCTCAGAAGTCAGCATCGACCAGTCCAGTGGTCAAGTATGTTGATCAAAGTGGGAAGAAACTGTCTGAGACCACCAGGGTCGTGAGACAGATCTGAGTTTCCAAATCTAACATCTAAGGACCCAAAATCAAAAATAAAGGGTACCTGAATATAATTCTGTTTTGTAGGTGCACCAGGACCCTTGGTATGTAGACAGCGGATGCTCAAGACACATGACATACCAGAAGGATCTACTGAAGAATTATACTACTGAAAAAGGACCTGAATCGAGTTTGGAGACAACGCTAAAGGCTATTCCAGAGGCTATGGAACACTCAGCATTGGAACCGCCACAGTTCCAAGAGTATCATATGTTGAAGGACTTCAGCATAATCTTCTCTCTGTTAGTCAATTTTGTGATAACTCGAATAGAGTGATTTTTATCTTTGGTTTTACGTGATGTCATTGATAAATCTACAGGGAAAAGAGTGTTATAAAGTTCGCGCAAAAAGAATATCTACGTAGGTAACTGGAACTCAGCTGAACTAGAAGCTTGTTTGTTGGCAAAGAACGACAACAGAACAGGGTGGCTCTGGCACAGAAGACTCAGCCATCTCAACTTCAAGACGCTCAACAAACTAGCTAGAAACGCTCTAGCAAGAGGACTGCCAAATGAAGTATTCAGCAAAGACACTCAGTGTGAAGCATGTATGAAGGGAAAGTAAACAAAGAAACAAAATCCACCTGTTCCGTCACCTTCCATGGATGGAATCCTTCAGCTGCTACATACGGATTTATTCAGACCAGTCTCTCCGGTGACGATCAGAGGTAAAAAGTATGCTTTAGTGGTCATTGATGACTACTCACGCTACACATGGGTCATATTTATTGCCAACAAGTCTGACGTCAAAAAAGAGTTACCTACGCTTCTGAAAAAGCTCAGGGTCGAGAAGAACACCAAGATTATAAAAATACGTTCAGACAGAGGAACTGAGTTCCTGAATGCGATGGTGGAGGAGTTCTGCAAAGCAGAAGGCATAGAGCATGAGACGTCTACCGCGCGCACGCCTCAACAAAATGGGGTTGCTGAAAGGAAGAATAGAACACTCAATGAAGCAGCAAGAACCCTGCTCGCAGACTCAGGACTCCCAACCAAATTTTGGGCAGAAGCAACTGACACTGCATGTTACACTCAGAACAGATCTCTACTGACTAAGCAGCATAAGAAGACACCATATGAACTATGGAACGGAAGGAAGCCTTTCATATCTTATTTCCATATTTTTGTTGTTCATGCTTTATCCACAATAATGGGAAGGATCAGTTAAAGACTTTTCATAGCAAGTCAGACCTGGGAGTCTTCTTAGGATACTCCCGGGTCAGCAAAGCCTTCAGAGTATTTAACTATCGGACCCTCTGCGTGGAGGAAATCCCTCATGTTGTTTTTAATGAGTTTACTACTGAAGACTGGAGCAGGAACTCTAAATCAGAGTCTGAGGAGATCAGTAAGCAGCTACAGGATCTGAGTTTAAAAGATAAAGTTAAAAAGATCCAGCTGTATTGGGATGATGATTCGGGATTGGAGCGAAGATAAGACAATGCGAATCTCGGCCCGGCGAGCGAATAGGCGAGCGGATTGACTCTATTGAACAGAGTCAATCCCAAGTAACTCAGGTAGATGAAGAAAACCAAGTGGTAACTGAGACCTCTACTGAGGATAATAATTCAGGGGAACGAATGAAGTTCCTGAGCTGAATGCCCCTGAACCTGGTGACTCGGTAGACCCAACTCTCGTGGCCCGAGATTGCTTCAATCTCAGAATAGTTCAACTGAAATGCCTAACTCGCCTACTATCTGTGTTGAACAAATTTCAGATGAAGAGTTGAAACATTGTCGATCGTGGTTGGACTCTCACACTTCTGACCTGATTATTGGAGATCCTTCAGCAAGTGTAAAGACAAGATCCAGATTCTGTCAAGGAGAAAGCGCATTATATTCCTGCTTCTTGTCTACTTGAAGAACCTCGGTCAGTTGAGGACGCACTCAAGGATGCTGATTGCATCATAGCTATGCAGGAGTAGCTGAACCAGTTCACAAGAAACGAAGTATGGAAGCTTGTTGACAGACCCCGGCATCAACATATGATTAGAACTAAATGGATGTTCAAGAACAAGCGGGATGAAAACAACGTTATAGTAAGGAACAAAGCAAGACTCGTGGCAAAAGGCTACTGTCATGCCGAAGGGATAGATTTCGACGAAACCTTCGCTCAAGTTGCAAGATTGGAGGCAATTAGACTATTCCTAGCCTACGCAACACATGAGCGATTCAGAGTTTATCAAATGGATGTGAAGTCTGCGTTCATGAACGGCGTCTTTGAAAGAAGAAGTGCGTGTAGTACTGACCTCACGGCTTTCGGCGGGGACATCGGGTCTTCGGACTCGGAAAGGCTGCTAGTACGGGTTAAAACAAGCACCCGGGGCTTGGTACGATACCTTGTGCGAGTTTCTTCTTCGAAAGGTTTTTTGAAGGGCACGATGAGACCGCACATTATTAAGCATTCGGCCGGAAGACGCCCGGATCTACATAGATGACATAATTCTCGGATCAAAGAACGTCATCATGTGTCAACAATTTGAGAAAATGATGAAGGATAAGTTCGAGATGTCAATGATGGGAGAGATGAATTATTTCCTTAGCTTTCAAGTCAACCAATCTGAGAAGGGAAAATTCATCAATCAAGGCAAATACACTCGAGACCTCATCAAGAAGTTCGGTTGCACATCTGGCAAACCAAGCAAGATCCCGATGAACACGCCTCTAGCTAAAGCCAGATTCAGAGAACTTTCGGTAGTGCTAGGTTTCTTTGGACCCTACCGACTCCGGTCGATAAGTGGATTCAGGAGAGGAGCATTCAACAAGGGGGAATGTTCACTCTAAGTACTGAAAAAATACAGTACGTAGAGACTCAACAACCATCTACACGAGGTATCAGCTGACTACGATGTTCAGCTGACAGGTTTGCGTATCTCTACTCAGTAGCCAATGAAATATTTTGTGCATTTATGATTCAGATTCAGCTTCGTATTCAATGCCTTAGAAAATGTCATTTAATATAACGGTTTACATTTAATACATGACATTCTATGTAAAGTATGATGAACTCTCCGTGCGCATTAGCGCATGTCATTTCAAGTTACTTCTTTGGCTATTTACAAGCGTATTTTGACTTAGGCGGCTATATTGATCATTGCCTATTTTATAACATTAAATCCTAGTCGTCCATCTCATAAAGCAGATTTAAACTGAACCGTGGATTTTTAATTGTTCATCTTTTTTAACATATAAAAACACGTTCAAATTTTAGAAACCGCCATTTCACTCTACAAATTTCACAACCACTAGATTTTACGAGAAAAGCCTTTGTCTATTTGCAATCTTCTATTTCAATCTCTCAGAAAAACTTTGGTAAATCTTTAATGATTATTCAGCATCGTATATGATCTTTATAATATCTTTCGTTCGATACCGATATCTTTTGTTTGCAGATTATCAAACATGGCAGGAATAGATGTTATTGGTCCTGTGAACATGGCAGAAATCCTCGAGAAAGACCACGTGTGGTTTGAGCCGATGATGGAGTTCGACTTATGCGACTTTGATTTCCTGGAGGGAATCTTTGAAGCACTGAGGGAGACAAGACTGGAGGGTTTTCTGTCAAGGAAACCATCATACTTCCTCCCGCGACAGATCGCTGAGTTATATCTGAACTCAGAGTCAGTAGTAGGAGACATACGGTATCGGTTCGTCACTCATTATATTGGTGATCCCGCCCGCGCCATACCAGAGATCAAGCTGATGTCCATCAAAGAAGCACTTCAGCGTAGCTTTCAGCTTCCGAGCGAAGGATTCAGCACAGTGGGCTATAAAGACGACTTAATGGATGAGTACTTAGAGATTTTCTGCGGAGATCAAGCTGATGTCCATCAAGGAAGCACTTCAGCGTAGCTTTCAGCTTCCGAGCGAAGGATTCAGCACAGTGGGCTATAAAGACGACTTAATGGATGAGTACTTAGAGATTTTCTGCGAGAAGCCTACAACATTCAGAGCCGCCTTCCCAAAGAACGCTATGCTCCCACAATTCAGAGCACTTGCATATATTGCGACTCAGATACTGACGAGTCAGGCCGGCTCATTTGATCAAGTATCAAAGCCGAAGAGTCAGTTGAAGATGGCCATTCATGACCAAGCGAAGATAAACTGGGCAGAATTCTCTGGAAGGAGTTTATGAGTCAGGCCGCGAAGTTCGATCATTCCATCAACTGCCTGTCAGTCAAAGGAAAACTCTTATACGACACGAAGCTCTCAGTTATGATTGAGGATCTATGTGGAGCTGACAATGCCGTCTACGCTGATAAGCTATATTTTAATTCGAAGAAAGTAAGGTTCCAGAGCAGGGCAGCGGCCCTTCAGCAAATTGGTTCAGGGCCTGTTGAGCCTAAGCCCAGCTCTCAGAAGACCTCAACACCTTCCAAGAAGAGGTCGCCTCCAAAGTCTGCTCCCCAAGACACCGACCGGGGAGGCGAAGGAAGTCGGTGAGGTCGTAGGCTGTACCTCCTCCACGGGCGAGGGACGAGGCTGAGTCCTCTGAGAAAACTGTGTCAGTGGAGAAAGTCGTCTCCACTGAACAAGGAGAAGCTGTGGACCAAGGGGTAGAAGTTGAACCCACAATTCCTGCGATCGGGTCCCCTTGGATATCCCACCACTCGGCGGCATTCCATCTGGCCGAAAAACAACGATCTCCAATAGAGGTTGAAGACTCGGAGGCGCTTGCAGTCGAGTCTATCGGGATGGAGGCATCAGCATTACAATCAAGAGCCTCCCGAGAGATTTTTGAAAATATCCCGGAGATAGCCAGCCATACAGATTTGATCATATTGGCAAGGCAGGCTAGGCTCCACACTTTGATTCGATTCCAGGAGTGGTCAACACTGAACAAGTTGATCCAACACCACTCCTGCGAACAACTCCATGAAGAGGAGTTGATAATTAGGGAGAAGATAGGCTACTCAGAGCCGGCAGATATCTACTCCCTAGAAGATCTGAGGGCGGCCATGCTCGCCATGTTGAACGACCGTTAACCTACTTCAGCGACGGCTCCCTCAGATGGGTTTGATCCTGACGATCAGGACCCACCCCGTGATTCAAGCCACGAGAAGCCCGATGAGGGAACTCAACTGGAAAAGGATGCTCCTGCTCAACCTGCTGAACCTCCTCTCAGCATCCTTGCTCCAGGCCAGTCGGCGGCTGGTACCTCCAAATCGGCGGACCCAGAACAGTTGTTGCTGGGGTCTGCGTTCGAGGTAGCGCCCAGCTCGAAGAGCCGACGCTCGAAGTCAGTGGCCAGGGCACTGAGGAGTTAAGGCGCTCAGAATAGACTCCTCGCCCGCACCGTCCACAAGACGTGGAGGCAGTCCACTCAGGCTCAGAGTGCAGAGATGAAGGGGCTCAGAACTTCAATTCAAAATACGCCTGCCCCCGACTTCTCTACAATACTGACAAACGCACTTGCCACTCAGAGAGCCAGCTTCGAAGAGTAACAGAAGCTGATGGAAGCTGCCCAAGCTAAACCTCTTGAAGAATTTAAGGCAGCCCAAACAGCTCACACTAAATCCGTGTCTTCTCTCACTCAAGCCTCTGAGCTCAGACTCCAGACTATTCAGAAGGCCATGGAAGATAAAGTGGATCAGAAGTTGCCAGATATTCAGACTGAGGTGGAGAACTCTCACAAGAAATACATCGAGGAATTAACAGATGAGAGGAATGAGCTCCATGAAAGGTTTGTCAAGCTGCAAGATGTCTTAGACAAACTTGCTTCAGGCTACATAAGTCTAGACAAGAAGGTACAGATTCCTACCCTTGGATTATTTGCTGATGCCAAAAAGGGGGAAGGAAAGGAAAAAGTACCTAGAGCACCAAGAGGAGTAAGGACAGTGGCAGGAGCATCTTAGACTCAGCAATCAGCTCTCACTGCTCCCACTACTCGGGCGCACGGGGTGAGGCCCGGGGGTGTCTCGGCGGCGGGGGCTGTTAGCTGCGAGGCCGGCCCAAGTGGCTCAGGACCCAAGGAATCTGCTACTCAGGCAACTCAGACTCCCAGTGACATTATCAAGGAAATCGCTGAGTATGCAGAGGAGGACTCAAAAGAGGAAGAAGTCCCTCTACCTCCTCCAGTGCAAGGAAAGGCAAAGAAAATTTTGAAGCTTCCCACTCCACCTAAAAAGAAAGGAACTATGAGGTTCATATCTCCTGAGGAAGAAGCTCAGATTGTCGCAGATGAAAAATTGGCAAGGGAGATAGCCGAGGCAGAGGCTGCTAATAAGCCCAAGAAACAGCCTGCCAAAGGCAGAACTAAAGTTCAGAGGGGCAAGAAACCTGGGACAAGGCTACCCCCAAGGACCCTTAAGCTCAGCGACGAAGCTGACAAGGAAAAAGAAAGAGAACAGCAGCAGCAGCAGCAACAAACTAAACAGTAGGGTACTTCTAAAGAAAAATCTTCAACACCTGCTGACTCAGAAGAAGATCAAGAGCATGTGCCATCCTATGTCCCTTCTAAGGCTCTCAGAGCAAGAGATGCAAGAAATTTGGGATCAGCTGGAAGGTACTTAGACAGAGGAGCTGAAGCCAGACAGATTAGTGCAGCAAGAGAAAGGCTCAGACTCACTGATCTAGAAGCTCTGAGGATCAAGGCTGAGAAGGAAGCTAGCCAGAGGATTCCTGAGAAAGCTGACATTCCTTACAAGTACAGAAGATTCAGGAAGCCCACATACCTCAAAATCCATAGATGGCCCAAGGTTGATACTTGGATGTCATGGGAACGGACTCGAGAGGTGGGAGACGGCGAAGGGTGACTACATTAAGAGATTCTACTTATGGAGATATTGGCCTGACATGCACAAGTCCATTGCCTTTGCTGAATGTCTTCTGAAGAGTGATCTAGAGATTTATGCAAGAGTTCAGAAGGCCTTACCTGAAAAGGTTGATGTCAGGGTCCCAGCTCCAAGACTTATGCCTCCCCAGCGAAGCTTGATGGTTCTATACACTTTCGGGTGATTGAAAGAGAAATCAAGGATGCTTTTTGAAGCCAAGAATCTAGATGAGGCGATCCTGCCGACATGGTGAGATACGGGGCCGAGAAGAGTCACTTACCGAATATATGGACTGCCGCTCCTTGAGGAGAAATCTAAAGACTTCAAAGATCGGATTCAGCAGTTCAAGAGATGATAGATAGCTTCTGTATTTCTTCTGTCTTTCTTTCTTAGAATAGCAAGCTTGATGTACTGTACTGATATTTCTTCATATATAATACATCATTGTTGTTCGGCCCTGACAATTCCTTATTGTCTACATGGCCTTGTTTCTTTTATGCTTAACACTCAGAATCACTCAAGTGATTACTGACTCACACACTCACTGAATATTTATATCTGTCCGTTTTTGCTTAGTTTGTTAGATTCTTGCTGGATAGTTTTGGGGGAAATTGTTGTTAGAAAGGGGGAAATTGTTGTTAGTTTTCTGTATAGGATCTGATATTTCTTCCCTGACTCCCTCAGTAGTCTAGAACTTGAAGAACAACTCCACTGATTCTACTTGTAATATTTGTAAGGAGCTCTGTTTCTAATAGTTATAGTGTTAGGTTTTGGCATCATATTATAGGGGGAAATTGTTGGGAGATGATTCAGTAGCTCCACAAATTGTTGGGAGATAACTTAGTAGCCCAGTGCTCAGTAGATTTGAAGATCCCAAAACCCTACTTTGGTCGATGAACCATTACGTTGTAATTTGTTGTTACGTCTCGAGAGTTTCGGACTCGGTAGACACTCTTCACTTTGGTTCGGGCGCTCGGTTACGTCCGCTGGTTCTTCGACGAGACTATCGGCCCCTTAGTACCGAAGAAGAAGACTCCAGAAATCTTGGACTCGGCGGGGAGCGATATGCGATAGGAGTCGATGGAGCCGAACTCGGCGGGAGTAGTTCACTAAACTCAAAGTTGATCTTCCGATGAGGCGACTCGGCCGGAGTTGCACTGCGAATATAGATCGAACTTCAACAACGGCTAGACAGTCTTCGATTGTCATGATATATTTAGTCAAACCAGCAGAGTCATAAGAGGTATAGAGAAGTCAGCTTCAGATCCACCTTGAAGTCTGTTCTGTCTCACCTACTTTCTTCAGCCTCGACCAATGACGAGCGGCCAACTGTCTACTTTCTAATTAAAGCTGCAAGTCAATAACTTTCCAGAAATGTAGGGAAAGGACTCTGCCACCATACTTTGAAAGAGCCGTTAGCTACCCAAAAGAGAGAGACACATGGATCGTCGTCTCCAACAGATCTATCCATGACTCTGCTCTATAAATAGAGGGAAGATTTCAAATTGAAGCTCACCGAACAACACGAGACAAGAACACACGAGCATTCACGAGCAACTCAAAAAGGATTAAAGCTTTCCGCAAGAACTTCATAGAGTAATCTCTTGCGAAAGGCGACATACTTGCTCATAGGGAACCAAGCTGAACCAGATATAAAGTCTCTAGTATCCAAGCGACTGAATACGAACCCAAGTCTATACTTCACCATTCGTCGCTCTAGAAGCCAATTTATTGTTCCCTATCCCTCTAACCTAAGCTCAGCAGATCTTATCCATAACTTAGATGAAGGAGTTCATCTTTGAACTGATCCTTATTGTAAAGGACTCCTTCATAGTTGGAGAGTTTGTCAAACACTTTAGTTTGATATCTTTTAAACAGAGACTTGCCCAGTATAAATCTCAAGACCAGTGTTTGTCCAGTGCACAAACTGACTGAGACTAACTCAGTATAATAAAATAGCCTCCTGATCTTTTCGGGACAGTGGACGTAGGATTGTTGGATCCGAACCACTTTAAAATTGCTTGTGTTCTGTATTTTTACTATTGCATTGATTACTGTTCATACTGAAAATATCTTTCTAAAATCATTCAAGCGAGTTTCGAAAAGCTTAGCGGTGCACTAATATCTTGGCTTGTTTTCTTAAAAACGTTTTCTAACTCAACTGAATTTGGCCCAACACATTTCCGCACTTACTGAACTTCAGTTGAACGGTACTGAATTCTGACCTTAGTCAGTTAGCAGGCCTCAGTGAAGTCAGTCACTCTGCCACGCGATTCAGAACAGCTTATTTGGTCTACTCGAACTTGTTCAAGATGCGACATTCTCTGGAAAGGACTTGTTCGCGTTTTAAGTTGAGAAATTGTTTTCGAGTGTATTCACCCCCCCTACACCTGAACGTTTTATTTCGGGACCAACATAGATAGTCTTAGTCGGTTTGTGCACTGGACAAACACTGGTCTTGAGATTTATACTGAGCAAGTCTCAGTTTACAAGGTATCAAACTTAAGTGTTTGACAAACTCTCCAACTATGAAGGAGTCCTTTTCAATAAGGATCAGTCCAAAGATGAACTCCTTCGTTCTAAGCTATAGATATGGTCAGCTGAGCTTAGGTTAGAGGGAAGGGAACAAGAAAGTGGCTTCTAGTGCGACAAACGGTTAAGTATAGACTTTGGGTTCGTATTCAGTCGTTTGGATACTAGAGGCTTATGATCTGATTCAACTCGGTTCCCTTTGAACAAGTATGTCGGCTTTCGCTGGAGATAACTCTATGTAGTTCTTGCGGAAAGCTTAAGTCGATTCTAAGTTGCTCGTGAATGCTCTTGTGTTCTTGTATGTGTCGTGAGCTTCAATTTGAAATCTTTCCTCTATTTATAGAGCCGAGATATGGATAGATCCGTTGGAGACGACGATCCATATGTCTCTCTCTTTTGGGTAGCTAACAGCTCTTTCAAAGTATGGTGACAGAGTCCTTTCCCTCCATTTCTGGAAAGTTGTTGACTTGCAGCTTTAATCAGAAAGTAGACAGCTGACCGCTTGTCATTGATCGAGGCTGAAGAAAGTAGGTGAGACAAACAGACTTCAAGGTGGATTTGAAGCTGACTTCTCTATACCTCGTATGACTCTGCTGATTTGACTTATGAGATTTCCTAACGGCCGGAAGACTGCGGCCGTTCTTGAAGTCCGATCTATGTTCGATAGCATACTCTGCTTGAGTTCGGCTCTCTCGAAGATCAACTACGAGTTCGGTGAACTACTCTTGTTGAGTTCGGTTCCATCGACTCCTTTCGCATATCTTTGCTCTGCTAAGTCCAATACTACTTGAGTCTTCTTCTTACGTATCGAGGGCGATAGTCCGTTGAAGAAACAGCAGACAGAACTGAGCGCCTGAACCATGTCGAAGGGTGTCTACTGAGTCAGAAACTCTCAGAGACAGAACAAACAATTACAACTGAATGGTTCATCAGTCAAAGTAGGGTTTTGGGATCTTCAAATCTACTGAGCACTAGGCTACTGAATCATCTCTCAACAATTAAAATTGGTTATATCCCAAAAATGGTATAGTAAAATCACTCTTTTAATTGATAATTATTATTATAAAGAATTTGTAGCTCTTGTGGATAGCGGAGCTGATTTAAATGTAATACAAGAAGGATTAATACCTACTAGGTATTTTAAGAAAACAACTCATACATTGTCTCATGTAGGAGGTAATAAATTAAAAATAAATTATAAATTACCAAAAGCAAATATATGTATTAATAAAAAGTGTATTCACACAAGTTTTTTACTTGCTAATGATATTACTAACCAAGTTATACTTGGAACTCCATTTTTAACAAAGATCTATCCATTAAAAGGGGTAGATAAAGAAGGAATTATAGGAACGTTTGAAGGAAATGATATTTTTCTTAAATTTATTTATGAACCTTTCACTAAAGTTCTACATGAGATTTATGATAGTATTTTTCCAAAAGAAAATCAATTATATTATTTAAAGCAAGAATTGAATTTTATTACAATTGAAGAAATACTTCAAAAATCCTAAATTAAAGGATAAAATTGAATTGATTAAAAATTAGTTTTCGTTAGAAATCTGTAATGATCATCCTAATGTTTTTTTGGGAAAAAAAAATAAGCATATTGTTTCTCTTCCTTATGTGGTAGATTTGATGAAAAAAGAAATTCTACAAAAGCTAGACCTTGTCAGATGAATTCTGAATATTTAGAATTATGTAAAAAAATAAAAATTGAATCCTTATTACAAAAAGGATTAATAAATTCTTCAAAATCTCCTTGGTCTTGTACGACTTTCTAGGTTAATAAATATAGTGAACAAGAAAGAGGAGTACCTAGATTAGTAATTAACTATAAACCCCTTAATAAAATTTTAAAATGGATTAGATATCCTATACCTAATGAAAGAGATTTATTAGATAGATTATATAATTTTGCTATATTTTCAAAATTTGATTTGAAGTAAAGATATTGGCAAATTCAGATTGATAAATATGATAGATATAACTTGTTTTTAATGTTCCAATAGGACAATTCGAATGGAATGTTACGCCATTTGGATTGAAAAATGCGCCTTCTGAATTTCAGAAAATCATGAATGATATTTTACCCCTTATAGTGAATTTATTATAGTTTATATTGATGATATTTTAGTATTTTCTAAAGATATAGAGATGCATTTTAAACATTTAAGAATATTTAAAGATATTATTGTTCAAAGTGGGTTAGTTATATCTAAGCCAGAAATGAATTTATTTCAAACAAATATTAGATTTTTAGGACATAATATAGAAAAAGGAAATATAATTCCAATTAATACGAGTGCTGAATTTGCTGAAAAAATTCCAGATGAAATTACTGATAAAATACAGCTTCAAAGATTTTTAGGAAGTTTAAATTATATTTCTCCATATTATAGAGATATTGCAAAAGATACGACTATACTTTATGATAGACTGAAAAAAAAGCTTCAAATCCTTGGACATAACAACATACTAAGGTTGTACAACAAATTACAAATAAAGTTAAAACTTTACCTTGTTTAATGCTTAGTACCCGAAATTGAGATAAAATTGTTGAGAAAATGCATCAGATGTTGGTTATGGAGGTATCCTTAAATAGGTAAATCCTCAAACAAAACAAGAATATCTTATAAGATTCCATTCAGGAAAATGGAATAATTCCCAAAAGAATTATTCTACTATAGCTAGAGAAGTTTTAGCTATAGTCAAATGTGTTTTAAAAATTCAAGATGATTTATATAATAAAAAATTTATTATAAAAACTGATTGAAAATCTGCAAAATGTATATTTAATAAAGATTTTAAATATGATGTTTCAAAACAAATGTTTGCTAGGTGGCAGGCTCATTTAGCCCCATTTGATTTTGAAATTATATATAAAAAATGGGAAGAAAATAATCTTCCTGATTTCTTAACCCGTGAATATATTCAATGAATTTTACAGGAATGTCCTCCAGATGGAGAGAAACTTATAGAGGAAGAGGTGGTAGAGGTTTACAGCCAGAAATTCTAGCTCAATATGGTAAACAAAAGCTTATAGCTGTTAATTTGTCATAGGACAAAGAGTTATAGGAATTTCTGGAATATAAGAAATAAAAAGAAGGTAATATTCTGAGTCAGGATCATATTCCTACTTATTCCTCAATAGTTATTGATGAAAATGATGAAGATAATATCTTTTACACCATGGATGAGAAAACATAAGTTATACTTCTGTTAGAGGAAAATGATTTGAAATGGAAGAATAATCCATGAAGTATTACATAGAGGTATTTTGAAAATGCATCATATGTATCTTGGACTTATAAGTTTCGAGAATACTATGAGAATATACTCATTAATAACGGGTGTGAGATCGAGCATTTACAACTGGACAAAAAGAAGTTTATAACTTTTCTAAAATTGTTATAAAAAATATTATATCTATGGAAGAATGGGGAATATCTCCATACAGACAAAAGGAATTCTGTTATTTACGGAATAAAACTCCCATTAAATATAATTTTTGAGATTACCAAGATGCTTTCTATAAAGTTTTTTTATAAGAAAATCCCAAAAGAAAAAAATCTTGGTTTATTAAAATTTGTTCAGAAGTTTATAACTTCGATATACGTATATAGTTTATTAGATGGTGACAATAATATGGTACCTCGGTAAGAATCTTACCTGATTGTTTCAAAGAAAAATTTGAAAAATGGGTGGATATTTCTCCAAAAATTTCTTGAAACTCAAGAAAAAGGTATATGTGTGGAAAGAATATATTCCCTATATTTTCTTACAGAATTTTCAATTCCTTGTATCTAGAAATGGACTCCAGAGTTCGGTTATACAAATGTTTTGATTCCCAGTATTAAAAGGGTTTCACATTCTAAATTATAGGTGCGAAAATGTTAAAATAGAACCCAGAATCAGGTCATATTTTTGGTATTGATATTATGTATCATATCGATACTGGTATTAAGAAATATGAAGAGCAGATTAGACTCAAATTTAAGAAGGAATCTCCGTCTCCATTTGAGCATATCTCAAGGAAATTAAAATTAAAGTCTGGAGTTATATCTAAGGAAAAGATGATTCAGGAATATATGGATGAAGTTAAGAAATATGTGTTTAACATTCAAAGAAGATACTACATCTAGCAAATCAGATGTTTCAATGTCTTCAGCGAATCAAGATATTGATTTTCAAGAGGCACAAGATCCAAATGAAGGAACTTCAATTGAAGAAATTTTTGAAACTATGAAAGACGCTTCAGTTGAGAAATTCAACAACAAAGAACAATCTTGTGGATCGAAATAAGGTCTTGTTAGCAATAATTATTTGTTTTTCTAAAATGTAATAGGTATCCACTTATTATGGTAGTAGTTATTGTAGTAGATAGTAGATAAGCGCCTTTTCAATTATTACTTTTCACTCATCTTCTTGTCTATTTAAGGAGGAGTACTTGTATTGTAAAAGGGAGGACGAAAAACATAAATAAAATTCTCATTTTTTTTTAAAATTTCTCTTTTCATATCTTCATCAACTTTGAAGAAAGAGTTCAAAGTTTGATCTTGTAAGTTTTCTTTCTCTTTTTAGTTAGTTTGTAAATTTGATTATTAAGTTTTATATTATATATAGTTAGCCTTAAAGGCTAAACTCTTATGTGATAAATTATATCTTCACCATATAACTATCGTACCCCTCCTACATGTGAATCAAATATCGCAAGTTGAAAAATAATATCATGAAAAATACCCATAAAATTAAAAAAAAAAAAAAAAGAAAGCTTAAAGGAAAACTACCTAACCTCTTAAAGTAGCAACCACAACCCACGATATACTGAAACTGATGGGAAAATTAATGAAGTAGGACAAATCATGAAAGTAGAAAATAAAGACAGAAATATCACGAAAGTAGGAGTTTTGGTGTTTGGAGTTTCTTCGATGCGTGAATTTCAGTCCAAAAGATATGCGGAGCAATTTGCGTGGGGGAGTTGAATTTCAAGCATTTCCTTTCTGTGTTCTTCACATATTTCATTTTTTAATACAAAAAATAATGTATATATTTATAAATGCATGATATGGGAGGCCGTAGCCACCTTCCCGCACCATTGAGACGGGCGGATCTTTTGTTCCAAAAATTCATGTCTCAATAGTGTTTTATGACTATTTTTAGTAGAAAACTATACAGCTATTTAATAGGGATTTAAGATTTTCATATGGCCGTCCCATTTTATTGTTGAAATAGCTGTGGGATATCACTAGGGCATTGATTTCGGGACAGAGAATCCCGGATCCGCAACCCGACGCCCACCCCCTACCCCACCCCACCTCACCCTACCTAGTATTTCTTCCAAATGCAACTATGCAATACACAAATTTAAATCGTTATAATGGTAAAGATCTTTAATTTTGAATGTCAATATTAATTGTAGATAAAAATATTATCCTTCTTTTGATCTAATAATTATAAATACATGAAAACATAATATCAACTAAAACTTTGTTGATAAGGTAAAAATAATGGCTCTTATTATTAAGATATTTAATTTAATAATATGCGTTTGAGATTTTGTTTCTCATGGGGCAAATCGCCATCAAGATTTGATATAAATATCAGGGAGAATTGTAGAGATGTACATGCAAACTTACTTGTATAAATGGAAAAATGTATACATATTTATCCTAAATACAAAACTATACATAATGTAAAAATGTGAAAACTATACATATTTTTCCTAAATGCAAAAATGTACACATACTATTATTGTTGTAACCACGAATTACTCTTTCTTAATAGTAAGACTTTACTTTCTCTCTTGTTGAACTACGTTAAATCTTGTGTTTTCTATTTTTTAATTTTTCACGATTTATAATTTCAATCATATTTAATCTGTTTAACCACAAAAGAAGTAATTAAAATAGACTAACTAATAATTATTAGAACTTAACAAGATTTAAAGGGAAAATTCATAACCAAAATTGTCTACGAACAATAAGAATATATATAGCGGATTACTTGTAACAACTATGAAAATGTGACAAATCATATGTTTCTATAAGCTAAATTTAAACTACAACATTTATGATCAAAATATTTGGATTAATGTCTAACTTTTGGTGGAGGATTAGATCATGAATTGACAATATAATGGGAAAGAATCACATTCCACACATCTGGAACACTCGGTAAACACCAATGCACACAATCTGCATACTCTTGAGGGTCCATCTCTTTAGGTTTAGGTATCTAATATCTCTTATTAATCGATGTATGTGCATCTTTTCTATGATCCAACAAATGTGTTATGTTCAAATACTTGACATGCAGTCCTCTCGTCTGGAGCCTCCGCAACACCGACTCCGCGGTGTGCATCATCTCGGGATCCGTCTCCACTCCCCAGTAGTCCTCCTTTAGGGCCGGCTCCGTCTCATTGTAGCATTGTTGCCCATCCCACGTCTCTCCGCTATGATACCGAGTAAGTGAGATACACACACTGTTGGGTTTGTATACTGAAAGCAGTTACGTTTATGCTTGTATACAATGCTTCCTTTTACTACTATTATTATTCTCCTATCTGATTATTATAATTGCACAATTTAGTCCTTTATCTCACATGAGTTAGATCATACATTGTGTTGTAGATCACAGAAGACTGTAGCGATTGGTTGAACTAGTGAGATATAAACAGTTATCACAGCCGATGATACTTTAGGACAAGTTGTCGGTTTAGGCTGAAATGTAGATAAGAAGTGACTTGTCTTCATCACTTATCTATGTTGATACATTTTATGTATTGATGGATCGCAATGAGACGTGTTCTTCTATCTGACCCGTGTGAAGAACCAAGGTCTCGGAGACTCAGCTGATCTTAAGCTTGATAAAAATTTCATCTAAGTGCACGCGACTAGCTATTATTTTGACTTACTATGGGTGAGGGTCATCGCGACCGTATATCTCGGTGAGTGATGTTGCGTGTAGCTCAGGTTGGTTATCTGCATCATGCATCCGTATCCTATTATAGGGTTGATGATATCCCATTGAGGAACTCGAAAGGTTTATCATACTAAACCCGGCAGGTTGATTAAGTTCAATTAAGATAATAAGATCGAGTGGTACTACTCAAGGATAAGATATTAATTGTATTAAGTAGTCAGTAACTTAATCAATTAATGGATATTCGATATCTTAAATACGGGGATTAACCGAAGTTAAAAATACAAGCCACCGACTCAACTTTTGGGATAAAGGGATAAGTCAATCATAGATTCTTTAGTGGAATGAATCTATGTTTGTGAATTAATAATACTACGAGGTGAGTATGGAAAATTAATTCACTTGAGGTCCGACTTTATTTCTTGTATTAGGTCCCCTGGTTCTAGCCCGTACATATGTCCGAATCGTATGCGATATTTTCTCTCGACTCACTAGGCCACTTAATTACACGAAATTGTTTGGTCCTTTAAAGGACCAAAACAATTGGTAATAGTATAGTGGCCCCTTTCACTATTGGATGGGCTTTGGGGTCAAAGGCCCATTAGGGTTCCTTTGACCAAGCCCTTATAAATAAGGGGCAAGGGGCCACTTGTTCACAACTTGGTTTTAGTTTTGTGTGCCAAAAAGTGTGAGTCCGAGTATTTTTCGTCGTGAACTTTCTTGCATCTCCGTCCATCCGGAGTTGGAAGCTTGGGTACGGGAATAATCCATAAGACCTTTTTAGGGCCGGGAGTCGAAAAGATCGTATTCTAGGACGATCGCTAAGGTATGGGATTCTTTCCCTACAGCGGTATCGAGCTAGATTCCTAGCTCTGCGTTCTAGTTTATTGAATGGATGATTTAATTTCTTGTTCGTTGTTGTTGGGTTCGTATTTATGGGACGGCACGTGTGCCATTTTGTTTTGATCCGGATATGTAATCTCGTGAGATAAATCCACGAGTAGATTACGGCCAATGTGAATGTTTTGCAATTGTTTCAATTATGTAATTGGTTTTGCGGATTAGTTCGTTGTTGGCGATAAAAACACGAAGGTTTGATCGGTAAAAACCCTAGTTTTTTCGGGTTTGGCCGGTCGAATTGAGCTCCACCGGAGCTACCCATCGAAATCGGACAACGGTCCGGAGGGAGACGGAGGCGAGCCGCAACTCATGGTGGCGAGTCGGGCGGCGGTCGGCGCGCGGCGGCGGCACGCATAGATCGGCTACGATCGTGTCGGGTCCAGTGGGGGTAGCGGATCTCGTTTGCGCGGCGGCGCAGCGAGAGCCGTAGATCGGTTCGCAGAGCGCCGGTCTTCGGCCCGCGTTTTAGCGTGCGGCGGTGGATCTGATCGGCCGGCGACGAGCTCGGCGGCGGGGACAATGGTCATGGCGGTGACGGGGCGGCGCGGCGGCCCGCACCGAGGCGGTGGTTCGCCCGGCGGCGCTGCCCGTCGCGTGCTCTTTCTCTCCCGTTGGAGAAAGCGGCGACGTGGCGGCTAGCGTGATGTGGCGATTTTCGCCCGAGCATCCTTTATGTCATGGATGTTTAATATCACGTTTTAGCATGATTAATTGTTTTTAGTAATTATGCTTAGAAATCATGATATTAAGGCTTTAAGTCGTATTATAAAGCATGAGTTAATTTTCTGCGAGCATGTTTTCTTAAATGTGATTAAAATTTTATGCTTTAAGAGTTACGTGTTTTTGCGAGCCCGTTTCGACAAACCTTTTGAACCAAAAGACTAAGCAAATATAATTTTGATAATTTTAAGGTTAATTAAATTATCAAAATAGACCTCCACCAATTGGACCTTAGACAAAGTGATGGGGATCGTGGGTAAACATCCACCCACGTTGCTTCCCTACCTTCTTTATTCATAAGTTTGTCAGATAGTCGATTTTACGTTTAGAAAACACCTGTTAGAAAACACCGGTTTTATGCTTGAGTTTTATGAAGTACAGTTTTGAATGCAGTATGAGCAATTAAGGAAAACAGTAAATCAACACAGCGATTTTTAAAGTGGTTCGGACACACTGGGTCCTACGTCCACTGTCCTGACCAAAGCAGGATACTTGTTATATTTATACTGAGCAAGTCTCAGTTGGTCTGTTCACTGGACAAACACAAAACTTGAAGCTTATACTGAGCAAGTTCTCAGTGATCTGTGCGCGGGACAGATTCTCTACTTATAGTCGTAGTGACTTTTACAGGGGTTCAAACTTGAAGAGTTTGAGTCTTCTCCAACTAAGAGGAAGTTCTTACAGATAAGAACAGTTTCACAAGGATGTGAACTTCCTCGAGGTTTCTAAGATAAAGATATTACAATGATGCTTACTTACATAAGAGAAGGGGAACAAATATAACTCTAAGTGATAAACTAAATGTGTTCTTCAATGGATGCTAGTTCTTCACTGAATTCTGCGTTGAGATTGCTAAGAGTTTGTGCGTAGATAGCTTGGGTTCCCGGTGTCGTCTCTGCATGGCGACTTCTCATATTTATAGTCGTCGATGGTGAATAGATCCGTTGGAGGGAGGTCTAGCCACGTGTCAAAATGACAAGGAAAACGGCTCCTTTAATTTGAGCGTTGATGAGTAGGTGGACTGTATCGATTCTCCTCTTTTTCAGTCTGAGAGCAGCTTTTGTCAGAGCAAAAGGTCGTTGTCGGCTCCTTATTGGTCGAGGTAGATTGGTAGGTGAGACTTGTCAAACATTAAGGTTGACTTCCTCTGAATCTTCGGACCTTCAACTGAAGTGACTTTCCTACTGACGTTCTTCGAGCATTCATTGCATGGGCACGAATTCTCGAGCGGATTCAGGCTGGTGGATGGCTATCCAACCCGACTTCTTCGATCCCGAGTTCATCGGTGAGTGCGAGGTCTTCTACTAAATTCAGTAGCTACTAAACTCTAGCCTGCGAGTTCTAACAACCGAACTTGACTAAGCTATTACAGATGCGAAGGTACAATATTCAACTAGGGTTTTGGGATCTATCAAATCTATCAATATCAAATTCTATAGATTCATCTACTGAATCCTTATCCCAACATTATAATTGCACAATTTAGTCCTTTATCTCACATGAGTTAGATCATACAGTGTGTTGTAGATCACAGAAGACTGTAGTGATTGGTTGAACTAGTGAGATATAAATAGTTATCACAGCCAAGACAACTTTAGGACAAGTTGCCGGTTTAGGCTGCAATGTGGATAAGAAGTGACTTATCTTGGTCACTTGTCTATGTTGATACATTTTATGTATTGATGGGTCGCAGCGAGACGTGTTCTTCTATCTGACCCGTGTGAAGAACCAAGGACTCGGAGACTCAGTTGATCTTAAGCTTGATGAGATTTCAGCTGAGTGCACGCGATTAGCTATCACTTTGACTTACTATGGGTGAGGGTCATCGCGACCCTATATCTCTGTATCTTGGGTGAGTGATGTTGCGTGTAGCTCAGGCTGATTATCTGCATCATGCATCCGTATCCTATTATAGGGTTGATGATATCCCCTTGAGGAACTCGAAATGTTTATCATACTAAACCCTGCAGGTTGATTAAGTTCAAGTATGATAATAAGGTCGAGTGGTACTACTCATGGATAAGATATTAATTGTATTAAGTAGTCAGTAACTTAATCAATTAATGGATATTCGATATCTTAAATACGGGGATTAACTGAAGTTAAAAATACAAGCCCTGACTCAACTTTTGGGATAAAGGGGTAAGTCAACATAGATTCTTTAGTGGAATGAATCTATGTTTGTGAATTAATGATACTCTGGGCTGAGTATGGAAAATTAATTCACTTGAGGCCTGACTTTATTTCTTGTATTAGGTCCCTGGTTTGGCCCGAACATATGCCCAGTCATATGCGACATTTTCTCTCGACTCACTAGGCCACTTAATTACCTGGAATTGTTTGGTCCTTTAATGAACCAAAACACACTACAGGAAAATTGACTTTTAGCGAGGCGCATTTTGTCGCTAAAGGTATACTTTTAGCGACGAAATAGTGCATTGGCGAGGAACGTTGTTTTCTCGCTAATGTTGTGTCACTAATGACTTTCCTCGCTAATACCCAATTTCAGTAGCAAGGAAAAAATAACCTTCCTTGCTGATGTATAAACTCAACAGCGAGGAAGAATTTCGACACCAGTGTATGATGTAAAACTACTAAAACACCCTTATCAATTATGCCTTTAATGTGAAAAGTCCAATATATCCTTTCTCGCCGATAGATAGTTTTCCTCGCCAAATGGATGATGTGAATATACCAAAACACCCTCCATTAATGTGATAAGTCCAATATACCCTTCCTCGGCGATAGATAGTTTTCCTCGCCAAATGGATGATGTGAATATACCAAAATACCCTCCATTAATGCGAAAAGCCTATTATACCCTTCATCGCTGATAAATAGTTTTCCTCGCCAAATGGTTGATGTGAATATACCAAAATACCCTCCATTAATGTGAAATGTCAAATATACCCCTCATCACCATTAATTAGTTTTCCTCACTGAATAAACGTATATTTTTGTATTTTTTAATTATTAAAATGCAATTGCAAATAAATATTATTATATTTGAGACTAATTAGCAAGGATATTTTATCAATAATAACAGCAATTTAATTATTGCCGAAAAAATCTAAAATTAGTTATTATTTTATTAATGAATTGATTAATTACTATCATATTTTGCAAAAATGGAAAAAGTTATTCACAAATTAAGTATGAATTGATTAATTAGTAAGATCTTAAATAGAAGAAAACTCCACAGTAGTAATTATGGAAGTAAGAATTACGAAATTAAAATTACATTTAAAATAACAATTACACAATTATTATTTTGTCATGAAACACATGCTTATAAAGTTGTCACACTCCAAATTTACAGTTGAAACAAAACACTAGATAAAAATAGTGGAATCCAAAACAAAATATGGAGGAAAAACAGAGCATCATCCGTACAAGCAAACGTATTTCATTGACTCTAAAAGCAGAAGCGTCAAACCAGACAATCTTGTACCCAACTTCACAATCGAACTCCATAGCGATGTCGACCCCAACTCCAGAACTCACCTGCATTCATCAAATCAAACACTACTCATTTACAATCACCCAAATCGACTAACGAGAGATGAAGAAATTAAAGGAAAAATCGACTAACGTGAGATGAAGTTTGAAGATTAAGGGAAAAGAAAATAGTTCATAATTGTGAAGATTTAAGTTTCTACAAAAAAACAATATTCTAGACATAGTTCATAATTTTTTACGTAAGCGTGCATTTGTATTTACATAATTGTGAAGATTTAAGTTTCTCCTTAAAAATTATGAAGAAATCATTAAATTGTCTAATATTGCTAACTAAATCATAAGTAGGTGCATGAAAAACGTATGACGTGTGCAAATTTGACCTACATCAAACCAATTAAAAGAATTTCTCGACAAGAACTCATCTACTCACGATTACCATGACCTTGCAAAATCAATTCGCAAAAGGTGCATATAAAAAGAACTAATTGTGCAAGATTCGAAGACACCAGACACCATTTCGTCGAAACTCGGCTACGAATGACATCAGATAAATCATGTTGCTTTTAAAATCTTTTGCCGATTGAGAAGTGCCATCGAAGATGAAGAAGAAGAAAATAGGAATGGTTGCGTATTCTGGAACGTGTGCAGTTTATTGAAAGTAAAAAAGTAGTGAAAGTTTTTATTAGTTTTTTTTATTTAATACTGAAAAATTACAATTGTGACCTTTGTGCAGATTTTTAATACTGTATTGTGCAGTTCGCGAAATATAGTCAAAATTCAATCTTGTCCATCTATTTCTATAATTTAAAATTTTAAAATTATTCCTATTTCTTACTCGTGTTTTTTTTTTTAGCAATCTAAGTTTTCAATAGACGTACTTAAAATTTTCTATTATAGAACATACTTTTTGGTCAGTGAGTATAGTATTTATACATACACGACAGTCTCCTTAAAAATTACATAACGGTTGAAGTGTCTTCTTATTATGGCCAAAAGTTGCCGCTAACCATAATTAGCAGATACAGATTTTATTATTATCATTATAAAAAATTGTGGTGCCAATTGAGTGAGATTAGCACGACACGGTAAAAGAAAATTGAGTGTAGCCCAATTAAAATTCAGTCTGATTTGATTAACATTAAACGGCCCAACGCAATGGATATATCTCAACTGAACGAAACCCAAAATTGGATTTTGGGTTTCCGCTAACTACTTGGAAGGGCGATGCTAAGGTGCTCTTTCTTGCCTCCTCGACTCCGGTATACCATATCTTCAACCACAAAACTGGTGCTGCTAGCGTTTAGGAACTCTGTTTCTTGAGATTATTCATGATTGCATATTTAATATTAGTGAATGTTCTTTTGATTTGTTTCTTACCAAATAAACATAATGAAGAACTATTATGTTCCTTGGAGGGGGAAGCGTTTCGCTTATTTTTACATGTAGCTTGGGTTTAGTGATGTTGGACATTTTTACATTGGATGGAAATCAATGCAAGTGAAATTTGTGTTCTATGTGATCTTTTTCAAGTTAAGTTTCTTGTGGAGGTTATGAATTTCTTTAAATGCTTAATAGGGAATTTTCTGGTGGTTTAATAACCTGTTTCATATGTTACCTTCGTTTCTTTTTTTATCTGCAGTGTAGCTTGTTACAGCAAGATGAGCACAGCTCCCGGACCTATATGTAGGAAGTTCGTTCCTTTCGGGCAGAGTGAAGTTACTTCAATCAGTAAACCTGATGGTGTGTGTATTATTTCTCCTTCCATAGGATACTTTTTTATCTTTTTTCTCTTATGAAAGCTTTTCTTCGTAGTTCGTAGTCCTTTTAGTCGGATTACATAATTGATTGCCTTCTGCTTGATATGACAGGCTTCAAATTTCGTCTTGTATCTTACAATATTTTGGCACAGGTAAATAGATATTATGTTGCTTATTGTATTGGGTGAACCGGTTATATTTGCTAATCCTCTATGTATTTGTCATTTATATGATGGAATTCGGATAGAGTAGATTTAAATGTCTCCTGCATTTGATTCCAGAACTTAGCAACTGAAATTCTCATGAAACAGATAGGGCATTGGTGTTGGTTGGGACATAAAGATTTCTTTTTGAGTCAATACCCTGCTTAACTATTTGATTGGATGTATGCACATAAATTTGTAATCTAATTGCGGTCGTGCGCTCCTTTAGTTCAAGTATTTGGCTACCCCAACTCTTCTTATGTATCTAGGAATTACAATATCTCCTTTTGATAAATATTAAAGAGTCTCGTATTTGATTCCCTTTATTGGGTCCTTATATAAAAGCTGAGATGGATCGAGAATTAATAATCTCGATGCTTTCTTCTCGTAGTACACTGATATTCTTGTTTTCTCTCTATATTGCCGGTATAAATAGAGAAAATTCATTCTTCTGCCTTGTGATTTCACCTAGGACCTCTCTGGAAAACGCATTGCAGTGCAATAGATCAACTTAATAAACCATGCTTTATTTTTACTGGACATGTGAAGCATTGACTGAATCACAGGTTAAAAAATACTGATGAGATTCTTTGTTTTTTGTATTTCTTATGTTCTCTGCTTTCAATCAGAACGGGTAGACTCATCAATTCCACTAAAGTTTATAGCTTGTTAATTTCCTTGCACTATTATGCCGTTTTTCTCTATGTATATTTTTTTTTTCTGGTACAATTATCTTTATTAGTTAATTGTCACTTTCAGGCATACGTGAAAAGTTCTTATTTTCCACACTCACCGGGACCTAGTCTGAAGTATGTGCTCCAACAAATCCTTTGCTTATTGGGAGAATCTTATGTCTTCTAACTCTTTCTCCATAAATATTTGTTTGTATTGTACTATCGTCATGTTTTGATTGTTTCTGATGATTTATGTGCCAGTTAACTGGATCAGGAAGCATCCAGCACATCCTTCATTAATTGTATTATATGTTTGACTTCTGAAACTATATGCATTCTACTTTGAGTATTTTGAACCTAAGATTCCTGCTTTATAGACGCATTACTTTTGTAGGTTGCTCCTTTCTTTCGTTAATACCGTAGCCTCAATTGTTTTAATGCTTCACAGCTAAAAAAAATGTTGTTGATAGTGTTTTTTCTCTAGTCAAATTCTTCAGCTTTGACATTTAATTTTTGTTTTATGAGAAAGGAACAGTAAAGTTGAAAACTATGTGTAAAAGTCACAGTTCATGTTCTCTTATTTTCCATGCAGAGCTTTTCAGTTGCAGCAAATAAGCATTATTCCATCTTACTCAAGATTCCAAAGTTTCTCACATTTTATGTTTTCGTTACAGAGTGTCTTTTCTAGAATCTATGTCTATCTTTGCCTTAGAATATACATCTAATAAGTTAATGTATAGGTGGAAAGCTCGTTCTCAGGCCGTTCTCTCAGTTCTTAAGGGACTTGAGGCAGATTTTCTTTGTCTACAGGTGTTCATCATAATCCAAACTTCTAATGATTCTCTTCATCCTTCTTTGCTGTTCTTCATTTAAAGAATTGTTTTCCATACATATCAGGAAGTAGATGAGTATGATACCTTTTATAAGAACAATATGGAGAGCCTTGGCTATTCAAGTATCTATATTCAAAGAAGTGGGAGAAAACGAGATGGATGCGGAATTTTCTATAAACAGGACAAGTATGCTAGCTCCTTTTCTCCCCCCCCACCTCCACTGAGGATAGGCCTGATGCTTGAAGTCTTTTTGAAATAGCAAGTTACGCATTTTTAACTTATTTATGTCAAATTTTGCAATCTGGGTTGAACTTATATTAACATTTGCAATTGTTATTAATTTGAAACCAAAGTTCAGGCATACAGTGTACAAAAGCTTTTCTATAGACGTGTAGTTTTTTAGATGAACATTTACTTCACATAACTCACAAGTCTTATGCCACATATTTTATACTGTCCTAATGCATTGATCTTAAAATTTTCTCTGCTATTCTGATTAGTGCAGAGCTGGTTATAGAAGAGAAAATTGATTACAATGATTTGGTGGCTACAGTTAAAGATGGAGAAACCTCAACCTTGGCTAATGGTGACAAGCCGCTAGTTGGTGGTGATAAAGAGGAGCCAAAAGCTGGTAACTTTCTGAAAAATCTGCATGCGTCTTTTTGTCTTTCTATTCTTTCCTCATAGATTCCACTTTATTCTTGTTATGTTAAGCTTATTTGGTTGACCCTTGCTTGTCCTGAGTTAGTTGATTATTCTTAGTTCTTACTATGCTCCTCTTGGAATGACTAATTGATTGCATTCTGTTATTATCATTTTCTGCATTTAAGAGTTTCTCTTGGCAGGGATTCTTTGATCCTTGTCAATGCTTGAACCCATACGCATTCAAGGAAAATCTGAATTTGAATTTGTCTTATGGAAACAATTGACAAAAACTGCACATTTTTATGGCCGTACTTTCTTCGCATATGGAGATGACTTAAAATCACTACCACATATAAATAAACAATTATTTATAATAATATATTATTAATTGATTCAGAAATTGATATCGAATATGAGGAAACTTTCGACCAGTAGTAAGTTGATATGTCTAAGTCCATGTAAAATATCAAAAAGTTGGTGTAGATGAACCAGAGCTCAAGGAGTCGATGAAGTTGCGCACTTGCTTTCATGAAAGAAAAACTTCGAAAGAATTATCTCTATGGTTGGATGATGCATTATTTCTATAGTTCCTTCCCACAGTGTGCAGACTTTTTGGCAGTTCATTCGCTTCTCCACAATCTTAATTCTTAGGTCTTAAAAGTTATCCGATTACATATGTGCTTGTGTAAGATTCAACAAATTCTACCCTTTAGCATTTCCTTTTCAGGTTCGGAAAAAGAGAGCCAATCAGATCGTGGAGATCCTACTGATCCCCGCGTAAGATTAAAGCGTGATTGTGTAGGAACTATGGCTGCTTTTAGACTTAAGGACCCTACATGCCACCATGTTATTATTGCGAACACTCATATATACTGGTTAGTCGGCATGTCCTTTTTGAATCATTCACATAAAAAAAGATACTTCTCTAGGATGATACTTATGAATAATTCCCCTTCTAATTCGAACTTCTATATATCCTTACCCTTTTCATAAATGTTGTGCTGGGGTTCATATCTGATGCAGGGATCCAGAATGGGCCGATGTGAAAATTGCACAGGCTAAGTACTTGCTATCACGTCTAGCAGATTTCAAAATGCTAGTATCGAAAAAGTTTGACTGCTCACCCTCCATAATTGTCGCTGGGGACTTCAACTCAGTCCCTGGAGATCAGGTACAGTTAGTGATTTGTATGCATTCTTTTTCAAGAATCTTCACGACTCCCAACTAGTTAGATGAAGTATCCTTGATTGTAAACTCTCTGAATCATCCTTCTCATCAGTAATGTGATCACAGAAAACAAGATTTAGTTTGAGTCCACCAAGATGACTTTGAAAGTTCCTTCACACTCCATAAAATTAATATCAGTTCTTTAATGGTGAAAATGCTTCAACTATTTCAGGTGTATCAATACCTAGTCTCCGGCACCAATCCAATGGGGCCAGAGACCGCAGATGATATCCCAATTCCATTGTCAAGTGTGTATGCATTCGCAAGAGGGGAGCCGGAGTTCACAAACTGCACCCCTGGATTTACAGGCACTCTTGACTATATCTTTTTCTCGTCGGAAGGTATGAAACCAGTTAGCTATCTTGAGCTTCCCGGAGCAGAATCCACTGATGTGAGCGGCGGCTTGCCGAATTATTCCCATCCCAGCGATCACCTTCCCATTGGGGCTGAATTTGAAGTTGAGGCCTAGAGAGAGCTTTTGGAGAGTAGTAAAATACATTGTGAATTTATCTTTTTTTTGAAAGAGTTTAGTTATCTCTTCTTTTATATTCGTTACTTTGCTAATTTATTGTATCCTTAATTGTTGAAGATAATTCAGAAGTGCCAGGCAGATAGGAAATGAAAAAGTTTCATGCTTGTTCAGGAATCTAATTTGGCTGAATGCACTGCACTGGGTTTTTGAGTTATTCTTTTGTTATTGATGAGGGTAACTCACAATTTCACTTTTGAGCGTACGTTATAAACATTGCCCGTGTTTTGTAAACTAGATATAAAATCATTCTAGGCCCTTCTTACCTTTAGTCTTTCGACTCTTTCCAAGTGTTTAAGCTTTTTTTTTAGGTTTCCTGAGATTATAAATATTGGAAACGACATCGTTTAGTTTCTTTAAAAGTTAAAACCCAAAATCTCAAAAGCGCTGTCGTTCGGCTCCAACTATATAACCAATTCGTTCAATTCACAGTATTTAGCTTTCACAAAGTTCAATGCTATTTCAATTTCAGTTAGCAGGACTACAGATTTGAGCTTTGCCTTCGGTTTTGTCATTCCTCTTCGATTCCCAACGTAAGATTCCCATTTCTCTCATTTTTTTTCTCTTTTCAATTAGTTGGGATTCTTGAATTTATAACGACCTTGATTGGGAGGGAATTATATAATTCATTTCCAGTTTCTTGATCTGCTAATTGAATTGAGTTTTGTGTTCTACGTGGTTTGGGGCATCTAGTCCATGATATGTTTAAGCTAGTGATTTGGTACTCTGTTGTTTATGGAGGATGAAATAAAAAAAAAAACAATGGAATGCAGCACAATTTGCAGTATCAATTGTGTAAAGAAAACATAATTATTCAGGAGCATATATAGCAGATGATAATTGTAAGGAAATAAATATGTATTTAGTGGACTTGATGTTGTAAAGTCTGAACATATAGAGTTTCTAGAGCATGGCAAAAGACGAGAGTCTTGGTCGCATAAGCCACTTAGTCACTCTTGAGTAACTTGCTTTGTTGTGGGTTGTTGCATCCGGTTCCGATCCCTTGCTGTAAAAGTTGTAAATCTTGACTTGTGAATTTGTTTAAATTTCTTATTACAAACCTCTCATTTTAACTCCTTGAATTGTTGAATGTGTGGGGATACTAGTTCGTCTTTTTCTAGGCGGTGTATTTAGATCAATAATTACCCCTTTTGTTGGTTCTATTTTTAATGTGTTACTTGTGAAAAGGAGGATTCATGAAATAAGACTTGGGAATCAGGGGTTGGAGTTGTTTACTTGTTTATATACTTGTTAAATGAATGTGTTTGTAGTAGTACTACATACTTGGAACCAATATGGCAATATCTTTACCAAGGTTGTGTTCCTTTGTTGCTCGGAATCTTTTGGAATTACTTGTGAAATCTCACATATAATGTTACTTTTATCATATTTGCTCTAGTGATTGCTTACCATTACGTTACGGCTGATCCAAAATATGAGGAAAACTGAGGGCGAGATTGTTGGTTAAATTGAGAAGCATATGATCTACTACTTTCTGTAACACAAGACAATTACAATTTATCCTTACTTTTGATCCATGGATAGTCCTATTTAAATAGACAACTCAGAGAGAGCTTTTTTTGTTTTCTTGCTCTGATGGCTATCATTATTCAAATTACCGGAGGGGCTGCAAGGGGGCTTGTTCCTAGAATTTTGTGTGGACCTTTTCTTGATTTTTTTTTACATTCTAGAATATTTATATTTTGCCCTCTAAATATTGTAGATTTCCCCCTTCCTAATTTTAAATTTTAGTTTTTTTTTTCATGCTTACATATGCAGTTCGAAAAAACTCTACAATGCTTGCGTTTTTATATATTTATCATCCAGATAATTACATAAGAAATCCACACACAAAAATCTCCCTTATCTTCAAGAAATGATATCAGTATCATCACAATTTATTTGGTTTTGGGGGTGGCAGCCACAGCAGCAGTTCTACGCCCAACCCCATTCTGCCTCCTCCCTTCAGCAGCACAGCCCGCATTCCGGCCCGATTGTTGAGAAACGGGCCAATAACCCTGACTAACAGCCATATCACTCAAATTCTGCAGGTTTTCAAGAGTCTCAATAACGATAGGCATTTTGGGCCTGTCTTTTGCGTTCAAACTGACGCACTGATGGGCCAAAAGGCCCATTTCTCTGGCCCCTCTAACGGAGTAGTGGCCCGCAAGTTTGGGGTCCATTATAAAGTGCAATCTGCGGCTACTTGTGAGATAGGGGCGGGCAAACTCCACCAGATCTTGCTCGTGTTGGGCCCGGCTTCTGTCCATCGCTTTTCTCCCAGTAAGGAATTCTATCAGAACCACCCCAAAGCTGTAGATGTCACTCTTTGTAGTTAGGTGACCTGCACCAAAAATTATTAAAAAATTAATACTCCACTACAATTTATTTAATTCTATGCTTTTCATGTACTCCATAAATACTAATTACCGGTATTAACATATTCAGGAGCGGCATAGCCGTAGGTCCCCATGACACGAGTGCTGACGTGGGTGTCTGATCCCTCCGGTCCCATTTTTGCCAGTCCGAAATCGGATAATTTAGCATTGAATTCCTGCCAAGTTAAAACATACTATATCTCAATATTTTTTGTAAAATTTCACATAAATTTCATTTTTTATTTTATTTTGAAACATAAGATATAAAATAAATAATTACCGCGTCTAGTAAGATATTGGAAGCCTTGAAGTCGCGGTAAATGACTGGTTGCGCGGCGCCGTGCAGAAAAGCAAGGCCTTTGGCCGCGCCAATTGCAATCTTTAGTCGTGTTGCCCATGGCAAACAAGTCGACATCCCTATATATATTCAATTCAATTTGGTAAAGGAAGATTAATATTAACACTTTTATTAATAAGAATAATTCCATTCTAAGTCTAGTGATGATAAATTTTCTTTACTTTTGAATAAATGATTTTCCAAGCTGCCACGTGGCATGAACTCATATACAAGAAGCCTGTCTTCGTCCTCGCAGCAGTAGCCAACCAACTTAACCAGATTTGGATGCCTCAGCTGCCCAAGAAATATCACCTCCGCCTTCAAATAAAAACGCAACAAATCCTCATAGTTGTTAATTACTGTCCTTGAGCTCCTCAATATTAAGCTAATCCAGTTAGAACACAAATTAAGTTTTAAAGATTCAGACGCAAACAATAATCTTACGTAATTCAACTAATCAGCTTCTGCATGTTGTTTTGTAATATAATAATGACAACACGAAACAAGCATAGCCTGGCCCTACCAATATGCGCAACTTCGACAACAAATAAGACAAAATATTTCAATAATTACATCAACTATGTAAAACTGCCAAAAACTATCCAACAAGTAACCTATATATTATAGAAATTGCTCTTGAAATCTAACGCATTTTAAAAGGAAAAGAATCTTGTGAACTAGACGAGACATAAAAGACGACCACATATTTCAATTCCACTAACGTCTCTTAGTTGATCCTACAACATATAATATAATTTACACATATATATGGTTTGAAGGTGAAATTTACACATTACACATAAAGCATCAGAACTACACGAGACATTAGATAAATATTAGAAAAAAACTATATTCTAGTTGGAATCATTTATATAACAAATCCAGAGCAAATTTAAAAGAAAAAATAATGGATATTGAAAGAGAGAAACCAAAATTGAAAAAAAAGGAAAGAATATTAGAAATCTTACAAGCCATTCACGGTGGCCTTGGAGGCTTTCAGTATTAAGAAGCTTAACAGCAACAGGCTGAGCCTTCAACCCCGGCTTCATCCCTTCTTCCAGAAACCCTTTATGGACCTTCCCAAATCCGCCCTCTCCCAGCAGGGAATGGGCGGCGAAGCCCTGAGTGGCGCCGCGCAGCTCGCTCAGCTGGAAGTCGTACAGATCCTCCGCGAACGACTGCTGCGCCAGCTCTTCGTTAATCTTGGGCGATGAAGACTTCAAGCTGCTGTCCGAGAACGACATCTTTCGGAACAACGACGGCCGCGCCGTCGACCCGTTCTTAGAGCTGCCGTTGGATTTCGGTGACCTGATGTTGCCCACAATAGCGCGATCGTCTGCCGAGCAGCAGTTCCTCGACGTTAGGGGCCTCCATTGCTGATTCTTCTTCGATTTCGGATCCTTCATTGCTAGTTTTTTTTTTTTTGTGTGTGTGTGTGTGTGTGTGTGAGGAATGAAGAATGAGGAATGAGGATGGTGCGTCAATCCATGTTATTATAGATGATGGAATGTATTGGTTTTATTAGCTGTGCATGTGATTAAATAATTGGGGGTATTTTTGAGTTTTTTAATTGTGCCATGGGATTATCTTAGTTGTAGGAACGTATAATTTTTTATACATAATGACCTCAGACTGCTCTTTAAGGTGTATAACAAGTAGATTTTAAGTTAAGTAATTTATGTGCGACAAACTTGATTTATAATGATTAATGGAAATTTAAACAAGAATATAGCATCTTACTCTATCACTCAGTAATTCTAAGTAACATGGAGCCACAAACCCAAATTTCGTTAATCCAAATTTTATTATATTATTTGAAAATTTATCATTCTTTAATTGCAGATTTGCCTCCCACTTATAGATTCGATCACCCCACAATTCTAAAATTTAGATATGTTAATTTTATTCTGACAGAGAGATGTATAATGTCTTGATTTGAAGGTGGTACGATATATTCTCTCTTCGACTGCTCCAACCACTATAAACTAGGGCTTTCTCTATTTAATTTTGTAATAATATTTGTTTTTATATATAAAAACTATTATACTTTATTTCATTATACGTCTTGTAGGAAGTGTCGTGATGCAAGAAACGGGAATGGGAATGTTCTGGGCAAGTGTCGGCTCAATTTGGAGACTCTGATTGGTTCATTCATTTCGGCACTCCATGCATGACCAAATGATTGCCTTTTATTTTAATCTCCTTCCAAATATTTTAATAATTGGATTTTTAAAGATTAAATAACGTATTATTTATGTTTATGGACGAGAGTTTATGATTAAATTTTATTTTTTATCTATCTTGTAAGGAGGGTAATGCTAAATTTCTTAATTAGTTATATGATTCTTATCTTTTATGCATTTTTTGCGTAAACTTCTCTTTCGCGACTAGGAGTGTTAGGTATGTTGAAAAACCTGTATACCACATATACCGTGCCGAAAAAATACCGAAAATATCTAATTTTTGGTATACCGAGATTTTCAGTACGATTTTTCGATACGGCAACGGAATGAGATTTTCCATACCGCGGTATGTCGTTGCATACCGAAATTTTGATACATACCGTATATCGCGATATACCGATTAATATTGAACCTCAGTATATACCGTGTACCGATATACTGTGATACATGCCGTATACGGCGGTATATTGATTCATACCGAACCTCGGTATATACCATGTACCGATATACCGCGGTACATATCGTATGCCGAACCATACCGATTCCTACCAAACCACGGTATATACCGTAAAATGATATACCGAACTAAACGATTCATACCGAACTATGCCGATTCGTATCGAACTATACCGATGTATACCAAACTATCCATTATACCAATCTTAATATTTATATCATAGATTTATGCATTTATATTTATCTAATAAACTAACCTTATTCACATTATTTATTTATTATTAGACATTTAGATAGTTTTTTGAGATGTTGAATGTAATTTGCCCTTGATGGGCTGTGTTTTATTTTCTGTATCAGCATGTTCTACTAATTATATTAGATACTTTTGTTGGATACAATTTGCATGTTTTCCACATTGGCATATTTTGTTTCAGGGCAGGTTGTTTTTCGGTATACCGTTTGCTTCGGTATAATGTTATAATTTTGGTATATCGTCTGTTTTGGTAAGCAGTCTGTTTCGGTACCGAAGTACGGTACGGTATACCGAAAGAGCGGTATGGCAACGGTATGGAGATTGCTTATACCGAATTTTCGGTATACCAAACTACGGTATGGGTGTTATGGTATACCGAAAAATTAATGTACCGCACATACCGTACCAAAAAAATACCGAAGATACCAAATTTTCAGTATACCGTAATTTTTGGTACGGTATCATACCAAACCGAAGTTTTTTCGGTACGATAACGGTATGAGATTTTCCATACCGAGGTATACCTCATACCGAAGTTCATACCGCATATATCTTGTAGAAAATAGTGCAAAAATATTGATTACAAGTTTTGAACACGGGTTGTTATAAATATGTCACTCATATTAAACAATCTTAATGTTATATCATAAATTTACTTAAATGACATAATTTTATTTGACATAAAGTCACATTATTTATCTATTAAATCATGAAATAGATAAAAAATTATATTTTTCAACTTTATAAACATTAACCCATAATATTAACAAATTCATACAAAATAGATTGATTAATTAATTTTATTGGAAAATAATATTAATAATTTTATTGGCTTTTATAAAAAAAACATAGATTAAATTTACGGTATACCGTTAAATATTCGGTAGACCTTGATTTTTCGGTATACCGAAAGAGCGGTATGACAACGGTATAAAGATTTGCTATATCAAACTTTCGGTATACCGAACTACGGTATACCGAAATGATCGGTACGATAACGGTATGAGAAAAATAGTACGGTATACCGTACCGAACACCCCTAAACTACGGTATACCACAATTATCAGTATGTCAACAATATGTATTTTTCCATACCGAACCTTTTAGATACGGTATGCAATATGAGAAAAATCTTACGGTATACCATACCGAACACCCATTCGTGACAACATTTTCTATAGACTGTAGACACATTTATTTTTGTATTTATTTTGTGCATCCATGTATCATACACTTAAATGTATAGACATACTATATTTGCAAAATAGTTATAATTATAACATATAATAATATAAATTATGGGATATAGAAACTTTTCTTAATTGGTGAATATGAATGGGGGTGGGCAAACAATTCGGATTCACGCGCCCGTACCCGTCCCGTTCGGGTATTTCCCGTACGGGTCGGGAAAAATGGGTACGGGTACCTGTTACGCGGGTACCCGCAAAAAATCAAGCGGGTCGGGAACGAGAACGGGTTTTATTCTTAGATACCCGTTCCCGAACGGGTACCCGCATTAGTATAATTTTTTTTTTACATGAGGTCCTCTTGCGTAGAGGTGGGCACGGGACGGCGTGGGTACCCGTTTGCATATTTTGTGCTAGCACTAGAGTGTGACTAAACAATTTTTCACGGTAATTTTAATTATAAGAATCTATGGTTTCATAGTTGATAATCATATGTCGGTTTTATAATTATAATTTATGGTGAAACACCATTGGAACATAGTTTATAAAACAAATTATCTACTCCTATAGTCCTATTTAGTGGTTTAAATATATTGGTATTTTTTAATTTTAATTTATGTTTTTAAAATTTCATTTATTGGTATTTTTTAATTTTTTTTATGAATTTAAATATATTATAAATAGGTGGTAATATTTGCGGGTAAATCCGTACCCGTACAGTATCAGCGCGGTGCCGCATGCGGGTGCACCCGCCTATGCGGGAACGTGAATGTGTATTAAAATCAATTACCCGCAGACGCGGGTATCCGCAAACGGGTACCCGCAGCGCGGGTACCCGTCCCGTGCCCACCCCTAAATATGAACACATTTAAATACGGATAATTGATTAGATTTAAAGAAATAAATTAATATATTTAATTTTTCAAACTACATTCTAGAACTAGAAGTCAAGTCAACCTCAACAATCCTTTGATTTCCTCTCATTTGTGTTATTGAATGTGAACAATAGGAACATGTGAAGATCATGAAGATATGAGGAAGAAAATATTTAAAATAACACCGTCCATATATAATTAATATAACTTATAATTTTCCTATATATTTATAGCACATATATACATAAATTATAATTTATCTTTTTTTTAATAGTGATAAAATCTACATCCGTTTCCCAAATTACACACTGAATTATTTTGTAATTTAGTACCTCCCACTTGCATTTGATTAGAAATTAATACTGGTACATGGGAGCAGTTAGAAGATGAGGTCATAAGTGATGCCCAACAGTTATAACCCAACAATCTGTTCATATAACATAGAATTGATAAATTAAAATCAATCTGGAAAGGCCAACACGATCAACAACGAGGAGCTAAGACAACTAATAAATCTTCATATAAAAGTTGCAAAATGAACTCTGGCATCCAGTTCCACTTCAAGTCCTGGGGTAAAGGAATTAATTTGAAATCTAAGCATAGAAGAAGTTGACAAAAATCTTGAAAAAAATGACAACAGCCTATTAAAGTCAAGAACAACAACTTGATAATTCATAATATCGTTTCTAAGAAGAATACAAATTATAGCGCTTGTCCTGACTAAAAATGCACGAGCAAAATAAATGTAGATACAAGGTCCTCAATACTCATCATTGAAGATCGCAAATCCTCTTTATGACAATCAATTGATTCCTCTTCCTGCAACATGTCATCCCAGCAAATTTTTGTAGTACCTTAGGAGAAAACCTCTTTGTTGTTTTCTTATCCTTCTCTATACGTCCTTCTTTTCACTCTTTTTGACCAAGAGTCTTGTTTAACAATAAAAATATCATAAGATGCATATAGATACAAAAAAATATACATAAAATCAATAATCTTACCTTAACTACAGTAGGTAAATTGCCTCAACTGCGTACTGTCACGTGCGCGGAATTTCACGTGCGGCATTAGCAACTTTGACGTCGCCTCGAAGCTTGCTAGTCAGCCTACTCTCGAACAAACACACTTAGAGAGAGAAAGTAGAGAGAGAAGCTCTTGGAGAATATTTTGTATTACTTGAATACTCGGTGATTACAAATGAATGAAGGTGGGTGGTATTTATAGCCTTCCTCCTCTACAATGAACGGCTTAGATCAGTTCGATCTAACGGCTGCTATCTACCTTCTAGAACCCTAGATCAGTTCGATCTAACGGCTCCTCTACAAATCATATGAATTACATATCAATCGTATTAATTACCTAGATCTTTCCATATTGATCTAGGATCTAAAATATTCTAGAAGTATTCTAGAATCCTCCAAATGTGGGCTAGGCTCATGGATAGCCCAATGTGATGTAGCATGGCCCAATTCGTGTGGAAAAGCCTCATTGAGTCATGCGGCCCGTTACATTCTCCCCCACTCAGTTCGGCGACGTCCTCGTCGCATCCGTCTTGTATGCTTCGAGCTCGCCTCCTTCTAGCATCGGCCCTCGCCTTTGCTAACTTTATCAACTCCGTGTTGGTCTTCACTTGAGCAACCTTGAGCCTCGCGGTCCCTCTGTTGTCTTCGTTTGTCCTCACCGCCCTGCTCAAGCCTTGCTTCGTTGTTCTACCCCTCCGGGTGATGGACGTCCCACCTCCTGTCGGAACTTTGTTGGCCCTCCCAACCTCATCCAATAGGTGCATCGCCGAGACACGCTTTGTCGATTGTACCTCTTTCCTTGCTAACGGCACCACGCTTGGCTTGCCACCCTCCGTGATGAGCAAAATGTCGGCATAAGGAATTGGTATGGCCTTGACTTGATCCACAAACTCCATGCCAAACACTATTGGCTAATCGTCCATGACCACAATAGAAAAGTCGACACGTCCACTCCACGTGCCGAGATCTACCTTGACGTCATAGGTCACTCCCACAAGTGGACTAGGCGCCGAATTAACGGCCTTGAACATTCCTTCCCGCTTGGTATACTTTATACCCAACTTCTTCGCCTCCGCGACCTCCAAGAAGTTGTTGGATAATCCGGTGTCCACAAGTGCCTTCACAACTTGTCCACCGATGTTGGCCTTCGTGTAGAGATGCATCTTTCTCTTGGATGCCTCTCTCTCCTTAATTGCGTCGAGAATTTGGAGCGAGCCAACCTTCACCGGCATCTCCTTGTCACCCTCGGACTCTTCCGTCTTGTCATCTCCTCCCTCAAGTAAGGCGGATCTCTCACGTAGTGCGGTCCATCGCAAAGGAAACACTTGAGAGCAGGTTTCTCTTTACCTTTGTCTCTATCGGTGTTCCTCCCCTTCTCGGTCTTGCGGTGCTTTGGAGGATTCTCATTGACACGGTGGTCTCCGCCACTCTTCGACTTGTCCTCTCGATCTTTTGGTATCTTCGGATCCTCCGACCTTTTGAACTCGATCAACGACTTGGCAATGGCGATTGCAGTAGCTAGGTCGGGCGCTCCTCGCCGTTGGATCTCCAACTTGACCCAATTTTGCAAACCATCCTTGAAGGCAACAAAGCCTCCTTCTCCAACTTAGATCAATTCGATCTAACGGCTCCTATCTACCTCAGAACCCTACCATACATATATACAAATCATATCAATTACATATCAATCGTATTAATTACCTAGATCTTTCCATATTGATCTAGGATCTAAAATATTCTAGAAGTATTCTAGAATCCTTCAAATGTGGGCTAGGCTCATGGATAGCCCAATGTGATGTAGCATGGCCCAATTCGTGCGGAAAAGCCTCATTGAGTCATGTGGCCCGTTACAATACACATCCAACTTCTCCTATTTTTGACTCATGTCATCTTCTAGCCGAATTTTTTTACCATATTTTTTTTAATCACGAAGACTATTTTTATTCTATCTAAAAACCTAAAAATAGTAGAATCTATGAAAATAAACGATACCGAATCAACTTTTATTATTTTTTATTTTTTCTATTTTTAACAACGGATAATATTCTACCGATCTACAGCCTACTTTCAGGTAATGAGTGTATCGCAAAACAAGAATCGCACCTCAGAAAATGCCAGCCAAGCTTATTGTCGAAATGATGATCGCATAATTTTCGACAAGTTTCAGTAGTACATCGATCCGCTGTCTCTTCACATTATAATTCAGCAGCGCCGCATAATTTCCTTCAATGAAAATTAGGAATTTATACTCAAATGATTTTCTATGGCTTTCAAGGTTCGAAGCTGCTACATCATTTGTCTGTCCTTGCAGGACTAGATTAGCAGCTGTCTGCCAAGCGCTAAGTGTGCTCTCCCTCCATTGAGCTAGGGTTTGCGGTTCCTTCGCCATTCTGATGGTGAATCTGAGGTTAATGTACCCTTTTATAATCACATAAATAAATCCGAAAAAACCTTAACTGGCACACCGGCTAACTTTAACCCTTTTACATATGGAAAAGGTTGAATAAAGGGGGAAAAGGTTTTACAATTCAAATTAACCTAATTTTCAAAGCAATTCTAAATCTCAAACTGGTGACACAAACAAAAATTAAATGCATAAATTGATATATATATATATATATATATATATATATATATATGTGGGAGAGTTCAATAAGGAACACCTCCTTAACGAAGGAATTAAGAACAAAATCCTACCCTTTATACTATGTAATTGATGGCTAGGATCAATAGATTGAATGCTGCATACTATTTAAAAAAATCACACAATATTATTTATGTTAACAAAAGGCTAAGGAAGTCATTTATTTCTTACTTGAAACAACTAAAATAATTCTTCCAAAGCACCATCCCAAAACCAGTCGAGAGATATATGATTAGTGAAGTTGCTCCTCTCTCTCCCTTCTCTCTCTCTCTCTCTCTCTCTCTCTCTTTCTCTTTGATTCCGCGCGCCGCCGTCCATCCGATTTCGTTGCTCCACCGGCACTCCGGCTCCGCCACGCTGCTCTCCTGTTGTTTCTCAATGAAGTGTAAATCCGTTTTATAAAGATCCGTTTAAGATCTACATAGATCTGTTTTCCATCTCTACTATATTTTTCGTCTCTTCTCTCCCTACGATAGATTTGCACAGATCCGTCCAAGATCTAGATAGATCTGTTCGAGATTTGCACCCACACCTTTCCGCCATCATGCTCTTGATTACTCTATCTTTGATGCACATTCTATCTTTTAATTTTTTACTGGAATTTTTTTGGTATGTTTTTCATGGAATTTGGAGATTTAGATATATATTCATGGAAATTGGAGTTTTCACTGGAGACGAGTTGTTCTCATCGCCTCTGCAGTACATTCAACGGCGCCGGGAGATTCGATTGGGTGTTCATAGAAATTTGATTATCCAAAAATTTGGTTGTTCATGGAGATTATGTTTTACTTGTTATTTAACTTATTTTGTGTGTTCACGAAGATTAAATTCTGCGGAAACTGGGTTACTTAGCTTATTCAGAAGCTTACTCTAAATTGGTCGAGATTAAGGATTTATTGAATAAAGTGCATAAACTTTATCAATAAAGTGCATAAATATTACGAATAAAATGCATAAAAATAAAGTGTATAAAAAATGAATGAAGTGCATAAAAGTTACGAATAAAGAGAATAAATATTATGAATAAAGTGTATAAAAATTAAATAAAGTTTAAAAAAATACGAATAAAGTGACTAAAAGTTACGAATAAAGTGCATAAAAATTAAATAAGTGTATAAAAAATACGAATGAAGTGCAAAGTTTATACGGCTAAAGTGCATAGATATTTCGAGCAGAGAATTAGATCTTCGTCGGAGGAACATCAGAGCGATGAAGAAAAAATCTGGAGAAGAAGGAAAAAGAAGAATAAAAAAATAAAAGAATTTATTAAATTCACTCTATAAATAAAAAAATAAAAAAACTAATGCAAAAAGAAATTAAAAGAAACAAATGACTACTATATCCTTAATGAAGTCAAATAAGAGATTCAAAAATAAAATATCTTCTTCAATCTTGACCATACATCAACAAAATGGAAGATTAAGATGTGTTCCTAGTTCCTTCATTAATGTAGTGTTATTTAATGATCCATTTCATATATATATATATATATATATATATATATGAATTATCATCGGAGTGAGCTTCGCAACCTCAATTGAATCCAAATTAAAAGAAAATTGTATATGCATTTCAGAAGTGAAATGGGTATGGCTACAGATTTGGAGAGATTACACTACAGGAGAGAGAAAGATAGAAGAGAGTACTTGTCAGCAGCGGCGGTGGCTGTAATAACCCAAGTTACGTTTTCAACATAACCACGAACCATATTTTCCAATAGCCTAAAGTTCATCAAGAAATTAATCATAAAACATTCTTGGGAAAAAAGAATTTATTAGCTTGAAATACAACTCTAAAAGATCAAAATCTATTAAATCAAAGCCATATTAAATACTCCCCCCGTCCCGCTATTACTGTCCTACTTGCCTAATCGGGCTGTCCCGCTATTACTGTCCTATTTCCTAAAATAGTAAAAATTACTTTTAAACATAAAATGAAGTGGGCCTCCCTTACTCACTACTCAACCCCCACATTCTTATACTCTTTCTCTTCAAAAATCTATCCCCCACTCGATTATGTTCCGCTCCGAACTCAGAAAATTATGATTTTTATCTTTTTGAAAACTTTAGATTATTTCTTCAAATACAATATAAAAAAATATAAAAAATAAAAATCGATTGCCTTTTACTAGCCTTGCAAAAAACCTGGATAATTCTCATTTCTTTCCACCAACCACTCCTTGAAAACTGTGTCATTTTCTTTATACAATTAAAACTCATAAAATACACACTAAACTAAAATTTCTTAATCTCCGTGCCGAAGTCAACTGGGACAGAATTAGCGGGTCGGAGGGAGTAATAACTAAGATAGTGAGAATGAGTTCGAAATGGAGCTGAAAATCAAGGTCGTTTTTTACTTCAGTTCCCCAAACAAGACCGACGGCGCTGGCAGGGAGGAGAGGAGTCGAGCAAAGAAATAATAAATGATAAATCTTCTGGAATTATTATTTTATTATCTACCCTAAATTAAAATTTATTTTATTTTCACAATTTCCAACTCTACCCTTAAGCTAGAGAGATTATGACATTCATCAAGATGAAGTGCCGATCTACCGCGACAGTACTAGTGATATTGCAATTACTCAGAAACCAGTTCTACATACAAGATGCAAGCACGTGGACATACGACATCACTTCATCCGAAATCATGTTGAGAAGAACGATATCAAAATAGAGAAAATCCATACTGATAAGCAAAGAGCCGACATACTGACCAAGCCTCTAGATAATACCAGATTCAACGAACTCTCAGTAGAACTAGGTCTACTGGATCCTACTGACTCAATTCAGTAAGACAATCCCAGAAGTAGTAAGGAGGAACTTACTTTCGATGCGGCGAAATGAGGTGAAAGGAAGTGCTTGGCATACTCGAGCATCTACACAGTGGTATCAGCTGACTACTATGTCCAGCTGACAGGTTACGAGTACTTATTAAGCATATCACATTTAGCATGTCATTGCATTTATTTCCCGCCATTAATGTTCATAGGATGTCATTAAGTATATTGTTCCCATTAAAAACATGACATTCATTTCACCTTACTTTTTTTAGATAATAGATAAGTAGGTCGAGATTATAGGTGGCACAGTAATCATAACCTCTTATAACATTTAATCTTAGCCGTCCACCTCTTAAAGTCAGATTAATCTCAACCGCATGCTAAAATAAACCATTCATATTCAAGTATGATATATATCTGCATGTATCTATGATCTAAATACATTTCCGTCATTTTCGAACTACTTAGTGCTCTGCATATCTGTTTCTTAAGAAATCTACTACCTTCAAGAACTCATCTTTCGGTAAATCTTTTAGACTCTATCTACCTATTGCTAACTAACTCTATTTTCAAGTGTTAACACTTGTTTTGCAGATTTAGTTTAATATCTCATGGCGTCGTTCTCCGAAAATGAAATCCTTATCCCGTCCGATATGGAGGAGTTTGTTCAGTCTTAAAGAGTCTGGTTTAAGCCAGTTCTCGCATTCAGATCATGTGGTATTGAATGCATAGAGCAGATTTTTGGTGCTCTTGAGTCGTCTGGGCTTAAGACCCTACTGTCTAGGGTTCCAATTCACTGCCTCCCGAGACAGGTCGTCGAGTTCTACATGAATCTCCGACAATGCGACGACCTCCAGGACATTTCTTGTGTCAAATATCAACAAGAAACAAGTAACAATCGCTGGGAAGCGAAGATTGCAGATCTTGATGTCGCTGAGTGCCTCCGTCTCAGCTTCAATCTTCCCAACTCAGGGATTTCTCCTATTGGATACAAGGAGTCATCCATCAACTAGTATATCTACCAGTTCAGTGGGCAAAAGAACATTGTATTCAAAGAAGCTTTTCCAAAGAGTCAGCTGCTCCCTAAATACAAGGGATTGGCCTACATCATAATCATGTGCTCACAAGTTCATCCGGATCATATGATCAGCTTTCTAAAGGATCCAAGGGTCCTTTAGCACCTGCAAGATAAAAACAAATACATGTACCCTTTGGGTTCAGGTTGGGTCCTTAGAGGTTAGTGCACTTTGGGACCCAAATTTGTCTGATGACCCTGGCGGCTTCAGATATCTTTTTCCCTTTTTTGTCAGCTGATCTTTCTATTGAACTGGGAGATGCTAACTTCTTTGTCTTCGGAGGCTCATGTTTCTTCTTCTTGTGAACCTTGGGACTTTTGATGCTAGGCTCATAATAATATGATACATACTGAGCTGGATGTGTCCACTATGGGTGGCCATACTGTTCTGCCCATCTGACCTTCTTGGTTCCCACTGAGTTGGATCTGGGTGTTCTGGGGCTTGAACCCCGGGTCCTTTTCTGGTAGCTTAGTTGAGGTGCTTTAATCTTTTGTTTGTTCTTTGTCTGAGGGCTTGACGATTCAGCATATTGGGTACCCCCTTAGACAAATCTATCAGCCAGCTGATCTAAGCTTTTCGGTCCAAAAGTAGTTGTTTCATAGGTGTAACCAAGTCCTTCCTTTGTGGAGCATGATTTTTGTGATCCTAACAACTTCTCAAGCTTTTATTTAGCTCCTATATATTGTTCAGTCATTAAGGTTTTTCAAACCTCATCGCTTTTTCTCATAGGTTCGTACTCAGCTCTGGATTGTGCGAGATTGTCCTTTAGACTGGCAATTTAAATCTCTTTCTCAAAGTAGCTCTTGGTCGGAACTGAGATATGTGATTCTAGTTGTTGAGACTTAGTCATAAGAGAATTGATCTCCTCCTTCTATCTCAAGACTAGTCCTGCAGACTCAGTAGAGTCCTGACTTCTTGTTGAAAGTCTCTGATTTTTAGCTCTCATGAGTTCCAGCTCCTGAAGTGTTCTATTGAACTGAGTGCTCATCTGAATCTGTTCTTCCAACAGATCTTCATATGCTAGAACCACATCTAGAGGTTCACCTGCAACAGATCTTGTGTCGTGTATGCATGGTGAAGAGGGGCATATATTTTGATTAGAATTCACCTCAACCTCTTCTCCAGCCATAAGACACAGTTCAATTTATTCTTCGGCTTCGATTGCCACGAACGTTGTTTCATCATCAGATGATTCCATGAACAACTCTTCATCGCTTGTGCAATCGGATAGTTCTCCGACTATGTAGGCCTGCCTTTTTCTAATGAACTTATCTCTTTTGGCTTGTGTTTCAGCTCTTTTAGCAGTCGTGAGCTCTGGACATTCATACTGATAATGTCCATCTTTTTATAGTTGTAACACATTGAGCTCCTGCCTTCTTTCCTTGGTGTATCATTATTTCTAGTGGAGGCAATATCAGTGTTCCTGCATTCAGGTAGAGAATTAGATTCACCTTTTGGATGACTATTTTCTCTCTTACCTTGATACTTTTTGAAGCTCTCTTCATGTTCCTGAGCTTGTCCTTCTCCTTTTGGTATTTAACTGCAAGGAGAGCATATTTCTCAGCTAAGTTATCAGCGGTTGGGATTGTCATTGAACTTCCAGCTGATTCACTTGTGACTAAGGGACTTGCTCCAGGTATGCTGACTATTTGCTTATATGCATTATCAATTGGCATTTCAGTATCATCACTGGGAGTATGCGGAACATTGAACTCGAACTCCTCTGCCTTTAGTTCTGAAAATATATAATCAGGAGTAACAGAGCTTAAGTCAGTTCTTCGCAAACAAGTAGCAAAAGAGTACCACTTGGGCCTAGTAAGAGCCCTTAGAATTTTGGTATTGGTCTCCTCGTGGCTGAATGTTTTCCCCAGCCCATTGATGATGTTGATCTGATTTGTGAATCTAACGCTGAAATCATCAATTGACTTTTCAAGAATCATTGCAAATGCTTCGAGCTTTTACAGCTCCAACTCCAGTTTGTTTTCTTTGATCTGTGGAATTCCTTGACTCAGTACTGGGAGAGCATCCCAGAGCTCCTTTGCAGTTTTGCAGTTGTGCACCCTACCGAGATAAGAGTCACTGAGCGTTGTCAATATCGCATTACGTGTGACTCGGTTAAGGTTGTGCAACTTTCTCTCTTCTAGTGTAAAGAGGCTCTTGTCCTTGGGAACCTTCTTGCCGGTTCTGGTACCTATTGCTGCCACAATTCCAAGTTCAACACTGTCGACCATCGGAACAATAGGTCCCTTTTCTAGGACGTCAGTCATGCTGTCATGCAGCGACGTTAAGTGCGCCTCCATCCTTACATACCATACAGCGTAGTTTTCAACTGAAAACATGGGTATTGTCCTTATACCTGAAATATCAGACATGTTGAAGAATATGGTATATGATGTTATAAAGAGATGCAAATGCAGAGAAAATGGTTTTCAGGATCTGTTCGAGTAGACCAGTATTGATAAAAAAATGATGATTAGAAGAACATCGCTCTGAAAACCAATTGTTGGTCCAGAGACGAGCCTTCAGGTGTAGAGGGGGGGGTGAATGCACTTGCTTGCAGATTTCAGCTCAAATGCGAAAGTCAGTGCTACTGACTGTTGCTACTGAACTAGTCAGTTAGCCAGGTAAGCTTTCTAGATCGCGTGGGCATAGTATCTGCCTATTGAGTCCTATCTACTGACTTAGGCAGTGAACAATAATTCAGTATAAGACGTGTGCGGAAGTGTAAACCCAAAAATATGTTCTTCTTAGTTTGAAAACACGTTTTATGCTGAGTGATTTAAAATCAGTTTTATATAGTATGAACAGTTAGTCAATGCAACAGTAAATCAACACAAACAGTTTTTAAAGTGGTTCGGATACACTAGATCCTACGTCCACTGTCCTGAACAAAGCAGGAGTTCTTGATTACTTATACTGAGCAAGTCTCAGTAGATCTTTGCACTGGACATATACTCTAGTTATAGTCTTAGTGACTTTACTAGATTCAAACATGGGGTTTGATATTCTTCAACTAGGAATGAGTTCTTACAATAAGAACCATTCAGAAAGCTGAACTGCTTCGAGTTTTTCTAAGCTTATGATATTACAATAAGTCTGCTTAGAATACTGAAAGGGAACTAATAAATCTCTAGAGTGAAGAACTAAGATGATCTATTTGTGTACGAGTTCTTAGCTTTGATATGCTTTAAGTTCACTAGAGTGTTTATGAGCTTGAATGCCTTGGTTCCTGGTGTCTTCTCTGCATGAAGACTCTTTTCTATTTATAGTCTTGACTCATGAATAGATTCGTTGGAGGTAGTCTAGACACGTGTCGAATACGACAAGAAAAATGACCATTTCAATTTGAATGTCACTGTAGGGATTTCTTCTTTTTCAATCTAGGAAGCGACCTTATGGCGGAAGCGGTACATTGCTTGACGACTTCTCATTGGGTCGAGGTTAGAGATGAGGTGAGATTCGCTCAAACTCCAAGAGCATGCTGAGTTGACTTCCTTTGATTCCTCGGACCTTTTCTTGAATTTTCTTATACCGACATTTTTACGAGATATTCGATGCGAGGATCGAATTCCTTTGCGGGTCGGTGGGTTCTGACATTCCCAACTGAGTTCCTTGAAGCTGAGTTCTTCTGGTTGACATCTGATATTCTACTGAACCTATCAGGTATTGAACCCTAGCTATCCTACTGAGTTCCTAACATGCTGAACTCAATTAAGCTATTACATTATATAAGGCTCATCATTCAGCTACGGGTTTGGGATCTTAAAATCTTATCATACTGCTGGGTGATGATTCTATCCTCAGCAATGTTGGTAAATATTGGGAAATGACTCAGTCTTCTGTGTTGATATTTACTCAGTAGCCCTGTGCTCTGAATGAGTCTATGAAGATTTGAAGATCCCAAAACCCTATATTGATTGGTGAACCATTACGTTGTAATCTGTTTTTTGTCTCCGAGGTTTCAAACTCGGCGAGACACTCGCTCCGGTTCGGGCACTCGGTGGATTATCGCGCCTCAACACCGAAGTAGAAGACTCGGTGATCTTGGACTCGGCGGGAGCAAGATATGCGAAAGTAGTCGGTGGAGCCGAACTCGGCGGGAGTAGTTCATCGAACTCGAGGCTGATCTTCGGTAGAGCCGACTCGGCGGGAGCATGCCATCGAATCGAGAGATCGGACTCAACAACGGCCGAGCAGTCTTCCGACCGTCGGGATCTTTGAAGTCATTTCGGCGAGTCAATACGAGGAAGAGAGAAGTCGGCTTCGGATCTCCTTGAAGTCCGTTACGTCTCAACTACTTTACGAACCTCGACGATGACAAGCAGCCACGTACCCTATATCTGCTAAACCTGCAAGTCAACAACTTTCTAGAAAAGGAGGGAAAGGACACTGTCACCATACTTCAAAACAGCCGTTAGCTACCCAAAAGGGAGAGATAAAGGATCGTCGTCTCTAACGGATCTATCCTAATCTCTTCTTTATAAATAGAGGGATAAATCAAATTTGAAGCTCACGAACCTCACCAAGAACTCACGAACACACGAGAGAACACACAGAGCATTCAAATGAGCAAACTCAAAAAAGCCTAAGTCTTCCGCAAGAAGTTCGAAGAATCTATCTCCGGCGAAAGACTACATTTATGCTCTTAGGGAACCAAGCTGAACTGCTTAATACAGCCTCTAGTATCCAAACGACGATACACGAACCCAAAGCTAACACTTAGCTGTTCGTCGTTCTATAAGCCACATCCTTGTTCCCTATCCCTCTAACCTAAGCTCAATAGAATATATCCATAGCTTAGACGAAGGAGTTCACTTCTGAACCAATCCTTATTGTAAAGGACTCCTTCACTGTTGGAGAGTTTTTCAAACACTTAGTTTGATAACCGTGTAAACTGAGACTTGCTCAGTATAAATCTCATGACTAGTGTTTGTCCTGCGTACAAACCGATTGAGACTATCTCAGTATAATAAATAGCTTCCTGATCTTTCGGGATAGTGGACGTAGGATTTTTGTGTCCGAACTACTTTAAAAATCTATGTGTCTTGTGTTCTATTTTTCACTGTTGCATTGATTTACTGTTCATACTGAAAACCTTCTTTAAATCATTCAACTGAGTTTCAGCAAACTTAACAGATTGCACTAATCAACTGAAACGGTTTCGATAAAAATGTTTTTCTAAATCAACTGAATTTGGGCCTACACTATTCCGCACTACTGAACTCTATCTGGAAGATACTGAATTCTGACTCTAAGTCAGTTAGCAGATCTCAGTAGAGTCAGTCACTCTGCCACACGATTCAGAACAGCTTTTCTGGTCTGCTGAACTTGTTCAGTACGACACTATCCTGAAAAGGACTATTCGTGTTTAAGTTGAGAAATCAGTTTTCAGGTGTATTCACGCCCCCCCTCTACACCTGAATGTAATCTCGGGACCAACAATTGGTATCAGAGCAGGAGTTCCATAAGACTCTTGTTATTCTAAAACTGGTCTAATTGAACGGATCCGGAAAACGTTTTCACTCCATATCATTCTTCATTCATATCATTACTCATCATGTCTGATATGTCAGGGATGAAGATGGTACCCATGTTCTCAGTAGAGAACTATGGCGTATGGCGGGTCAGAATGGAGGCACATATGATCTCCCTCCACGATAGCATGACAGAGGTTATGGAAGATGGACCTATCATTCCTATGATAGATAGCGTCGTAGCTCAGGATCCAACAGATGGAGGAGGAATGGTGACTGGCCACAAGATCCCCAAGGATAGAAGTCTCTTCACCCCTGAGGAGAAGAAGCTTCACAACTTAGACCGCGTCGCCAGAAACGCCATACTGACCACCCTGAGTGATTCCTATCTCGGAAGAGTTCAGGACTGTAAGTCCGCGAAAGAACTCGCGGGATGCTTCTAGTGCTGCTGAGTCGGGGGACTCAGAAGATTAAAGTAAACAAACTTGCACTGGAACTTCAGAAACTGGAGAGACTGTCCCTCATGCCTGGTGACACCATTGAAGATCTCAACGTCAGATTTATAAATCTGATGAACTCTATCAACGGGCTGGGAAAGACATTCTCCAACCGAGAGATGAATCTCAAAATTTTGAGGGCACTACCATACGGAAACTGGACCCCTTTTGCTACTCTATTACGTCATTCTGATTTAGATATTGTTACTCCTGACCATATCTTCTCAGAACTTAAAGTAGAGGAGTTCGAGTTCGTCTTACCTCAAAGGAAGCAGCGAGATGAAGCTGACACTCAAATCGACCATGCCTTTAAAGCATCAGTCAGCACAGCAGCTCCAGCGTCTAGCAAGGCTGAGCCTTCACTTAGTGACATACAAGAAGGAAATCTAGCCAAGAAGTATGCACTGCTTGCCGTAAAGTACCAGAAGGAGAAGGAGAGGCGCAGAAAAGTGACTAAAGCCCTCAGAGAATCCAAGGGTAACTCTGAATACACGCCTAAGCGCACTCCTGACTCGCATACTTCTGAATGCAGGAGACAAGATCACTCAGCTCAGTCGAAAGACAGCGAGAGCAAAGAAGAAAGAGTCACAACCTGCTATAATTGCAAGAAGCCAGGACATTATCAGTATGACTGTCCTGAGCTCAGTACTGCTGAAAGAATAGCACGCAAAGCAAGAAGGGAGAAGTTCATCAAGAAAAGACAAGCATACATTCTTTGGTGAACTCTCAAACGACTCGAGATGAAGTCGATTCGTTGGGTTATGAGTCGGTAGGTGATATTCGGCGATTCTGAGGGTTAAAATAATATTGGGGGAAATCGTAGTAGCACTATAGAATTGAAGATCCCAAAACCCAGCTGATATCAGTAGTGTGGTGTCAATAGGAATAGCTGATATATAGGCTAGACTGCTTTTGATTTATTTATTTATTTATCCTTTTTGTCTAAGTCTTGTACGGGGTAAAATATTGGATTGATCTTCTGTCGAAGTTAGTTTCCGGAACCCCATGTCATCAGTGTAAGAGTCTGCGTTCTTGAGTCATCAGCTGATCTCCGCCTCAGTAGAAGACATCTCATCAGCTGACAGACTCTATGCAAGCTCAGTACCTTCGCAATCATCAGCTGACCACACAAGAGAATCTCTCTTGTCAGTCGACTCAGACAAAGAAGATAGAGACTACTTCAAGTCTACTGTATCCGACAGGAAACGACCCAGCTGTTAAAGTCATTTCGAAAGTCAGCAGAAGACCATACGAGGATTACGGAGAGTCAACTCCGATGTCTGACACAATCTCACCTACCACAAACCTCGACCAATGAGAAGCCATCAACGCGATATCTGCTTTGACCAACTAAAGCTGCTCTCATGTACAGTATCAACAACTCTGCTGCAACAATTCGAATTTATGGCCTTTTTCTTTGGAAGGTTGTGACACGTGGCATCGTCGTCTCCAACGGACATATGCTTGTTTCACGACTATAAATAGAGAAGAAAATCCGAGCTTCACGCACGGGATATCAAGGGAAAATGCTCAAAGCTTTCAAGCAACTCTAGCGCATTCAAGATCAATCCAGCGAAGAACTTGCCCAATAGAATATCATTAGTTCTTCTCTCTAGAGTTCTTTAGATCTCTTCTCTAGCTAAGCTCATTGCCATATCTATAGCTTAGAAATTCGAAGGAGTTCACTTTTAGTGATTGTTCTTACTGTAAGAACTCCTTCCTAGTTGGAGATTATCCCCTCCCCTTCAAACCTCGGTTTGATTTGTAAAGTCGCTAAGGACTTTAACTTAGAAGGGTCTGTCCAGTGCACAGATTCCTTGCCGAGGCTTGCTCAGAAAAATCAACAAGACCTCCTGTTCAGCAGGACCATGGACGTAGGATCTTGCATATTCGAACCACGTTAAAAATTGCTTGTGTTATTTACGGTTTTACTGCATAGCTTACAACTGATCACAAAATCATATTCTGCATAAAACGTATTTTCAAAGCGCACTAGCCAAAATAATTTAACTTGCGAAATCACGTTTTCAAACTGAGACGAATCTCTGGGCCCCACACTCTTATCCGCACGACGTCTCCAACTGAGTTTCAAGTACTGACAAAATTCAGTAGGAGAGCTCAGTAGTTGGCACACTTCTGACCCGCGATCGAAGGTTGCTATTTAGCACTGTTCATCAGTTGCAACCTACAGCTCAGCTGTCCTTCGCGTTTGAGAAAAGAAACTATGCTCAGGTGTATTCACCCCCCCTCTACACCTGACTATCGTCTCCGGACCAACAATTGGTATCAGAGCGACGGTGTTCTTCTGATCATCGGTTCTGTAACTACTGGTCTTCTCGAACAGATCCTGAAAACGTTTTTCACTGCACAAGCATCTCTTCATACATCCTTATACTCTTACCCATAATGTCTGATATGTCAGGTATTCGGATGGTAACGATATTCTCAGTAGAGAACTATACGGTATGGCGTGTGAGAATGGAGGCGCACCTCACATCGCTGCATGACAGCATGACGATCGTCCTTGAGACAGGACCCATAATTCCCATGATCGACAGCGCACAATTTGCTGAAGCGGGAGGTGTAGGAGCACAGACTAGTGCCAAAGTCGCCAAAGAAAAATCAGCTTTCACACCGGAAGAGAAAAAGCTGCACAACCTCGACCGAGTTGCGCGGAATGCAATCCTGACAACGCTCAGTGATTCTCACCTCGGGAGGGTGCAAGACTACAAAATGGCAAAAGAACTCTGGGATGCCCTGGCTGTACTGAGCCAAGGAACCCCGCAGATTAAAGAAAATAAGCTCGAATTGGAGCTTCAGAAGTTCGACACATTTGCCATGGAGCCCAATGAAACCATTGACGAGCTAAGCATCAGATTTACTAATTAGATCAATGTGATCAATGGACTGGGGAGGACGTTCACCAACAAAGAAATGAACACCAAGATCCTAAGAGCGCTACCTCGACAGAAGTGGCTTCCTTTTGCTACTTATTTACGACGCTCTGATCTTAATGCTCTAACTCCTGATGTTATCTTTTCAGAATTAAAGACAGAGGAATTTGAGCACAGCCTACCCCAACGATGTTCAAGCGCTCCAGCTGACACATAGATTGATCATGCTTTTAAAGCAACAGTCAGCAAAAGTGGAGTCAAACCCATTTCTTCTAGCAAGGCAGTGGCCGCAATAGAAGCAAAGTCCTCTGAGACTTCAGGCCCTGACCAACTAGCACTGATGGCTCTCAAATATCAAAGAGAAAAGGAGAGAGTCAGAAAGCTGAAGAAATACAACAGAGATTCCCCCTCAGGTAAGAAAGATTATCGAAAAAGGGAAGAATCTAAACCTTCTACTGATTGCAGGAACACAGAGCCTGCTGCTAGTTCATCAAATGACTCAGCTGGAAAGAGCGGCAAATCAACTGTGTGCTACAACTGCCAGAAAGAGGGACATTATCAGTACGACTATCCTGAACTCTCAGGTGTTCAAAGAGCAGAACAGCAAGCCAGGAGCGAAAAATTTGCCCGAAGAAGGCAGGCCTACGTAGTCGGAGAGATATTCGATGACTCAATCGAGGAAGATACATTCATGTATTCTTCTGAGGACGAAGCTGCATTTGTCGCCGCTGAGATCGGAGAAACAGATCCTGAAGAAACCGCTGAATACTGTCTGATGGCCGGAGAAGAGGCTGAGGTAAATTCTAAACTTAATATAACCTCTTCTTCACACAGCACACACGATACGTGCTCAGTCATAGATGAACCTCTAGACGTAGTACAAGCCTACAATGATCTACTAGTGGAGCAGATTCAGCTGAGCAGAGAGTTCAGTAGAACCATTTAGGAACTGGAACAAGTAAATGCTGAGAATCAGAGACTTTCTTCTGATTGTCAGGTCTCTACTAATTCAGAGAGTCTAGTTGTGAGACTCAAGGAAGAGATTATATCTCTTATGACTAAGTCTCAGCTCCAAGAAACTCAGATATCAGTTCTGACCAAGGATAATTCTTAGAAAGATACTGAAATAGCCCGACTCAGTTAGAAGCTCACAGAAGTTGAAAAGGATTATGAGACACTTCGAAGAAGTGATGAAGTCTGGCGAGGACTGATGACTGAACAGTACCTAGGAGCAAAGGAGAAGTTGGAAAGCATGCTCAGAGCTCAAAGGCCACCAGCCATGAAAGAAGGACTTGGCTATACTCATGAAGCTTCCACTTCAAAGAGCTCAGAAATGCTGGCTGATAGGTTCGTTAGAGGTAAAGTTCGGAGCTGCGACTCAACACCTCAGGCGAAGAATAAACAGAAGATAATTGCACCTCAGCCGAGCAACAAGAAGCAACTGACCAGAGGTTCCAGCCCCAGGACACCACGATCAAACTCAGGGGGAACCAAGAAGGTCAGGTGGGCAGAACAGTACAGTGAACCACTATATGAACATCCAGCTCAGTATGGTTCGTACTACTATGAGCCCAGGGTCAGGAGAAACACAAGGCCTCAGAAGAAGAAAGCTCCTGAACCCAAAATCGTCAAAAAGTCAGTATCTCCAAGTCCTGTGGAGAAGAAAGCTGACAAGGTTCAGAAGAAGAAGTCTCAGACTTCTAAGGTCCCTAGACAGATCTGGGTTCCGAAATCACCCACTAACATGTAAGGACCCAACTGAACCAAAGGGTACCTAAAAATATTTCTATTTTGCAGGTGCATAAGGACCCTTGGATTGTGGACAGCGGGTGCTCAAGACACATGACATATCAAAAGAGCCTGCTGACCAACTACGTACAAGAAGATGGTCCCAGAATTGAGTTCGGTGACAACTCTAAAGGCTATACAAGGGGATACGGAACACTGAATATTGGGAGTGCCTCAGTTCCAAGAGTAACATATGTTGAAGGACTTCAACATAATCTCCTTTCTGTCAGTCAATTCTGCGACAATCTAAACAGAGTTATCTTTGACGCTGGTTTATGTGATATTGTTGATAACTCTACAGGGAAAACAGTGTTATCAGGTTCGCGGAGGAAGAATATCTATGTTGCAAACTGGAAAACCGCAAAACCTGAGGCTTGCTTACTCGCACAGACGAAATCTAGTGACAAGACGGGATGGTTGTGGCACAAGAGACTCGCCACACTGAACTTCAAGACTATGAACAAGCTAGCCAAGAACTCTAAAGTCGAGGAAGGGGCCAACGAATCGTTTATCAAAGACAAAAATTGTGAAGAATGTTTGAAGGGAAAGCAGACAAAGAAAAACAATCCACCAATTCCGTCACCTTCCACTCATGGAATCCTTCAACTGCTGCACATGGACCTATTCGGGCCAGTCTCTCCAGTGACTATAAGAGGCAAGAAGTATGCCCTAGTCGTTATTGACGACTACTCGAGATATACTTGGGTTATCTTCATAGCCAACAAATCGATCTCCGGTCGAGTGCCCGATCTGCCGAGGAAACTCAGTGTGGAAAAGGACATCAAGATATAGAGAATTCGCTCAGACAGAGGAACATAATTTCTCAACTCAGTAGTTAAAGAGTACTGCGATAAAGAGGGAATTCAGCACGAGACATCAGCAGCTTGCACCCCTCAGCAGAACGGACTTGCTGAACGTAAAAACAGAACACTCAAATAAGCAGCAAGAACGCTCCTAGCAGACTCTGGACTACCCTCAAAGTTCTGGGCTGATGCTACTGACACCGCCTGCTACACTCAGAATCGCTCACAGCTTACACAGCAACACATGAAGACACCCTACGAACTATGGAAAGGGAGAATTCCTTCTATTTCTCATTTTCATATCTTTGGTTGTCTTTGCTTTATCCACAATAATGGGAAAGATCAGTTGAAGGTCTTTGATAGGAAATCTGATCAAGGATTATTCTTAGGATACTCTCGAGTCAGTAAAGCCTTCAGAGTCTTTAACTATCGAGCTCTTTGCGTGGAGGAAAGCCCTCATGTTGTCTTTGATGAGTTTGTTACTGAGGACAGGAAAACTACAAAGACAAACACTGGAGATGTCAGCAGCAAGCTACATGATCTCGCACTAAACGACAAAGCCGAAAAGATCCAGCATTGTTGGGATGATGAGTCAGACGATGAAGAAATACAGACTCAACCAATATGCGATGTAGCTGACCTGGTTGATTCTAATGAACAGAATCAACAGAAGGTAACAACGGTCGATGAGGAAGCCCCTGTGGTAACTGAGACCTCTACTGAGAATATAAACTCAGGGAGAACAACTAATGTTCCTGGGCTAAGTGCCCCTGAACCTGTAAACTCAGTAGATCCTAACCTTCTTACTGAACTGCTACAGTCATAGAATAGTACGACTGAAATGCCTAACACACCTACTGACTATGCAGAAGTAGTATCAGAAGAAGAAGCCAGACTCAGACGATCATGGCTCGACGCTCATTCTTCAGATCTCATTATAGGAGATCTATCAGCTACCATCAGGATAAGATCTAGATTAAGTCAAGGAGAAAGCTCACTCTATTCTTGTTTCTTATCTACAGAAGAACCTCAGTCAATAAAGGACGCACTCAACGATGCTGACTGGATCATTGCCATGCAAGAAGAGCTGAACCAATTCGTTAGAAATAAAGTTTGGGAGCTTGTTGACAGACCTAGACATCAGCACGTGATTGGTACTAAGTGGGTCATTAAGAACAAGCGCGATGAAAACAACGTCATTATCAGAAACAAAGCTAGACTAGTTGCCAAGGGATACTGTCAAGCAGAAGGAATCGACTTTGATGAAACACTCGCTCCAGTCGCCAGATTGGAAGCCATTCGTCTGTTCCTAGCTTATGCAACACATCAGAGATTCAAAGTATATCAGATGGATGTAAAGTCAGCTTTTCTGAACGGCATGCTGAAGGAAGAAGTCTATGTGGAACAACCGCACAGTTTTCAGCAGGGACATCAGGTGTCTAGACTTAGGAAAGCTATGTATGGGTTAAAACAAGCACCCAGGGCTTGTTACGATACCCTATCAGACTTTCTACTTCAGAAAGGTTTTCAGAAGGGGACAGTAGATCGCACCCTATTCAACATAAAGTCAGGAGATGACATTTTACTGGTTCAAATCTACGTGGACGACATCATTTTCGGTTGCAGAAACGTGACTATATGTCAACAATTCGAGAAAATGATGAAGGAGAAATTCGAGATGTCTATGATGGGAGAGATGAACTACTTCCTTGGATTTCAAGTAAAGCAATCACCTGAAGGAATTTTCATCAAACAAGCCAAATACACTCGAGATCTTCTCAAAAGATTCGGCTGCGATTCAAGCAAGCCAGTTAAGATCCCCATTAATATTAATTTCAAAATTGATCTAGACAAAGAGGGAGCTTCTGTTAACTCTACTGATTACAAGCCAGTCATCTGGACTCAGCAAAGAAGATTCTGCGATATCTAAAAGGAACACCTGACGAAGGGTTATGGTATCCTGCTGATGATAATCTTATACTGACAGGTTATTCTGATGCTGATTATGCAGGATGCAGGATAGATCGAAAGTCAACTTCAGGAACATGTCAGTTCCTAGACATTTTACTGGTGCAAATCTACGTGGACGACATCATTTTCGGTTGCAGAAACGTGACTATATGTCAACAATTCGAGAAAAATGATGAAGGTGAAATTCGAGATGTCTATGATGGGAGAGATGAACTACTTCCTTGGATTTCAAGTAAAGCAATCACCTGAAGGAATTTTCATCAAACAAGCCAAATACACTCGAGATCTTCTCAAAAGATTCGGCTGCGATTCAAGCAAGCCAGTCAAGATCCCCATGAATATTAATTTCAAAATTGATCTAGATAAAGAGGGAGCTTCTGTTAACTCTACTGATTACAAGCCAGTCATCTGGACTCAGCAAAGAAGATTCTGCGATATCTAAAAGGAACACCTGAGGCAGGGTTATGGTATCCTGCTGATGATAATCTTATACTGACAGGTTATTCTGATGCTGATTATGCAGGATGCAGGATAGATCGAAAGTCAACTTCAGGAACATGTCAGTTCCTAGACATTTTACTAGTGCAAATCTACGTGGATGGCATCATTTTCGGTTGCAGAAACGTGACTATATGTCAACAATTCGAGAAAATGATGAAGGAGAAATTCGAGATGTCTATGATGGGAGAGATGAACTACTTCCTTGGATTTCAAGTAAAGCAATCACCTGAAGGAATTTTCATCAAACAAGCCAAATACACTCGAGATCTTCTCAAAAGATTCGGCTGCGATTCAAGCAAGCCAGTCAAGATCCCCATGAATATTAATTTCAAAATTGATCTAGACAAAGAGGGAGCTTCTGTTAACTCTACTGATTACAAGCCAGTCATCTGGACTCGGCAAAGAAGATTACGATATCTAAAAGGACCACTCGACGCAGGGTTATGGTACCTGCGATGATAATCTTATGCGACGGAGTTATTCGATGCCGATTATGCGGGATGCGGGATAGATCGAAAGTCAACTTCGGGGAACATGTCGGTTCCTAGGCGGCAAGCTAATATCTTGGTTTTCAAAGAAACGGCATTCGGTGGCAACGTCCACTCACGAAGGCGAGTACATGGCTGCTTGGAAGTTCTTTGTGCCCGCATCCTTTGGCTTCGACGGCAACTGAGAGACTATGGAATAACTCAGGATGAAGTGCCCATCTACTGTGACTCCACAAGTGTTATTGCTATAACTCAGAATCCAGTTCTCCATACGAGATGCAAGCATGTGGATATTCGACACCACTTCATCAGAGACCATGTCGAGAAGAAGGATATCAAAATGGAGAAAATCCATACTGATAAGCAAAGGGCAGACATACTGACCAAGCCACTAGCTGAGAACAGATTCAGAGAATTATAAGTTGAGCTAGGTCTACTGGATCCTACTGAACCGTGTCAGTAGTACACAACAAATGGTATCAGCAGAAACCAACAATTGATATCGAGATGAAAGATTAGTACGACAGGTCAAAGACTCAGTACAATGATTCAGTCGGGTGAATCGAACTGTACACAGTAAGGGGGAACATGTCCATCAGCCTATCATATGTCCTCCTGAGTCTAAACGGTGACCAGCTGACCGAAAAAGTTTAGCTGAAGAGGTTTGCGTAGCTTTACATACTTAACGCTATCAGAAGCATGCTCACATTTATTATATCAATCGCTTGCACTCAGTAGTTAATGAGCATTTATTTCCCGCCATTAAAACTTTTAAGGTTTAAGTCAGTAGGAAACCGTTTTCATTTAATAGACTTAGACTTTAATGCTGCCTGCAGCGCATTTAATGCATGTCTTCTCACCTTACTTTAAACTGCGCATTTCCTACGTGGGTCTAGGATAGAGGCGGCCTATGTAATCATTCCTTTATGACATCTAATCACAATGGTCTATGTAAAAATGTAAGATTAACCTCAGCCGTTGGATTAAAACTGATTGATTTGCATATCTTTTAAAACCCTTGTGTTTCCGCCCTAATGGCACTTTTCACCATTTTCGAATTTCAAGAGCTTTTTCTTCGCGTTCAGTTTCTCAAACTCAACTGCTCTGCATTTTATTTCCAAGCTCTCCGTTATTCGGTAATTTCTTGAATTCTGTTTTAAACTCTACTGACTTACTCTATTTTCAAGTGCTAACGAGTTTTTCGCAGATACTCATGGCGACGGTAATGACCCCACCGCAAATCGATGATATTATCAAATCGCGTATCCAGTTCGAGCCTACGATGGCTCTGTACCAGGCGGATATTCCACATCTTGAGCCCATCTTTGCGGCTCTCGAAGCATCCGGACTTGAGCTCCTTATCTCGAAGCAAACCAGAGCTTATCTGCCTCGACAAGTTACAGAAGTTTATTACAACTAGAGATCCATAGAAGATACAGGCGCGGATGAATCCTGTTTTTCTTATATGAAGGAAGTAATCCCTCAGACTTGGGAAGGCAGTCATCGTGTCATCAATCTCCGAGCCGCCGTGGAATTAACCTTTGATCTTCTAGCTCGTGGAGTCTCACCCATTAGATATAAGGAGAAGGAGATTAACTACTATGTCCAGAAGTTCTGCGGCAGAGACGACGTTGTCTTCAAAACAGCGCTGCTAAAGAATCAGTTGTTACCAGAGTACCGCGGGCTCGCCTACATTGTGACGCATATACTTTCGAGCGCCGCTGGCTCATTTGATAAGTTGTCCAAGCCCCGTCATCAACTGATGATGATAATAGATGACGGAGTCCAAGTCAATCGGACGGATTACTATGTCGGCCGAGCTTAAAGCTCGAGGCTCGAGGGTTCGCGACCACACCCACGGGAGAGAGGAGACTTATTAGTGTGGGAAAGCTGCTGTACGGAACAAAGTATTCGTACTGATCGAAGAATCAGTATCGAATCACTCAGCCTTTGCTGATTCGAGATACTTTGACAACAAGCTCATCAAGTTCAAAACTAGAGCCGCTGCTGAAAAGTCTATCGGACGAGGGCCACCTGAACAGAAACGTGTCACATCTGACTTGCCCCCTCGTGCCGACCCACCCAAGAGGAAGAGGCTCAAGCAAAAGCTGGACCTTCGAGGTTCCGAGCAAAACCCTCCTCTCCTCCACCCACTCAGGAGGAACCAATACTTGATGCGGACACTGGCATAGAAGGTGCCACCTTGAAGGACAAGGTACAGCGCATCAGTTCTGAAGAGACCCAGTTGGATACTGCCGGACTGACTGAGGAAACTTCCTCTGAATGGACGACCTTGCACTCAACCCGCCTTCGAGCCACTGGAGAGGTCAGTGCTCAGATCCCCGAGATTGCCGAACACCAGCATCTAGTCAAAATTGCTATAAGGGCGAGGACTCAGATGCTACTGAGATTCCTCAGCTGGGACGTCCTTGAGGAGCTGATTAGGACGGAGTCAGCTTTGTCCCTACTGACAGAAGAACAGAGCTTGCAATCAGCCATTGGGTTTGGGGAACCCGTTGATCTAACGTCATTCGAGGATCTTCGCGCTGCTATGCTCTATCTACTGAGCTTAAGATCCTCAGAACCTGTCAATAGCCCTTCGCCTCCATCTCATCACGATGACAACGACGACAATGATGATGATGATGATGACATGGATCAGGCACAACCCAAGGAAGCAGATTTGGGAGGATCTGCAGAGGGTAACACTCCCCGCGAGCAGGGCAAATCACCACCACCTTCTACATCAGGTCATGCCCCGTTGCCTCGAAACCGAGTCGAGCGCGACAACTCGCGACATCTGAGCAGAGGCTCGGGACCAGCAACTATCAGATAAAACCTATTGGTTCTGTGACCTCCAAGTCAGTCAACAAAGCCATCAAGCGACAGGGAGACAATAATCGTCTCCTTTCCAAGGACATACATCTCAAGTGGTCTCAGTACACCAAGGCCCAGAACGAGAAAGTTGACCGACTTGCAGCAGAGGTGAAGAAGGTCTCAGAAGCTCCTACTCCTGCCAATATTCAGGAGATAGTCGAGACCACCCTCGCAGCTCAGAAGGCGGACTTAGCCGCTCAGAGTCAGCAGCTCCTACTCTCTCAGCAGAAATCATTCTCTGAACAGCTGACTCAGAGTTTTGCGACAGTCCAAGCCACAATGGACGAGCGCAACAAAGTGGCCTTCTCCTGCCTTCAAACAGCTATAAAACAACAGGCGGAGGCCTTCAAGCTCATTCAGAAGGAGATGACAGAATCTCATGATGAGTCTCTCCTAAAACTGAGACAGGAGTCCTCAGCACAAATCAAACACATACGTGCTGACCAGGAGAAAGACTAGGAGCACTACTGCGACGCTGTCAAAGACTTCGAAACAACCGCCACCTATATTAAGAATATATGCTACAATCTGGAGAAGGAGGTAATTGCCATCCGCACTCGCTTCTCCCTGGCTGATGATGCCAAAAAGGGGGAAGGAGTAGAGGAAGAAGAGAAAGCTGAGGCGGATCAGGCTCAGGCGGAAGGAGGACCAGAGGTCCTAGTAATAACGAAGGGGGAAGGTTCAGCTGATCAAGCTGGAACCAACTCAGTATCCCCTCCCAAAATCGTCCAAGTCCCACATGTCCAAACATCAACTGTGGCTGAGCCAGCCGCAGAATCCTCGGCTCAGCATATCGAGGAGATCGCACAGTTCGTCGATCAGGAGGACGAGCCACTGCCATCGCAAAGGCCGGGATGGAGATTACTACTGAAACAAAGGAGATTACTACTGAAACAACTCCTCCACCTTCCCCGACTGCTATGTTCAAATCCAAGGCGGAGCAGGAGGCATTCGATCAGGGTGTTGCTCAGAAACTGCAAGATGAGTTGAACTATGAGCAGCAAATCGAAGAGGAAATTGAAAAGGCAAAGAAGCCCAGGAAGCTTACTGGAAAAATCACGAAAGCAAAAGCCAAATTGCTCCTGGAAGAACAAAAGAGAAAAGCTCAGGAGGAGCTAGCTAAACTTCTACTGCTGACACTCAGCCCTTGGCTCCGAGTACTGATATACAAACACTTACTCCAGATCAAGAGGCAGAAGACAGAGCCACCTGGGAGGCTACACTGAAAGGAGTGAATATCCGGAGAGGAGACACTAGATCAGCAGCCCTCAGAGAAAAGAAGAGATTGGAAGATCTGGCCAAGATCATAGAGATGACTGATAAGATGGTCACTGAACCAGTCATCGACTGGAAGAAGCAAATTCCAAGGTCATCCAAGTACTACAAGAGAGGCGCTCCCAAAGGAACTTATCTGAAGAAAACCCCTCCTCCTCATGTAGACAAATGGGTACCTTTGGAGCTAAACGAGCAATGGGAGGAACTGAAGGAGGAATTCATCAAAGGATACTATGTATGGGGTTTCTATCCTTCTGGGATCCCGGCTGATCAACTGTTCGATGAATTTATTCATCAGTATAATGCCCGGCTCAGAGCTCAACTTCTGCTGATCCTAGAGAGGGAGAAGCTACTTCTCAGAGCCCCTGTATTCAGATGCATCCCTCCTCCAAGGATGACTCGTGGCGTATTATGCACGAAGGAGATAGAAGACGAGATCAAAGCAGCAGCTTATCACCATGACCTTAGTTCTGATCTACCTGCTGATCTTGAGGAAAACCAAACTCTGCGGGCAAGGATCTATAAATACTATGATTTGGACCCTCCAGCTGATAGGTCTGCAGATTTCAGGAGCAGAACCAAGAAGTTCAGATGTCAGTAATAATCTTCTAATCCTTTCCTTCTTATGTATAGAGATAGGAATCTTGTAATGTACTTGCTCATATATATCAGTTCCTATTTCTAGCCAGATAATTACTCATTGTCTTACGGCCCTTGTTTTTGTTTGTGTTATCACAACTGATCACTGAAGTGATCTGACACACACTCACACATAACCGCCTCTCTGTTTTTGCCTATCTCTCAACTGCTAAACTCATTAAGGTTAACTGATTCAGTTTTACTGAAGTCTATCTATGTTAGTAGTTTAGTATCTTTTGTTTAATGTTCTATAGAGGTTTTGGCATCATCAATTAAGGGGAAATTGTTGGGTTATGAGTCAGTAGGTGATATTCAGCAGTTAGTGGGTTAAAATAATATTGGGGGAAATCGTAGTAGCACTATGGAATTGAAGATCCCAAAACCCAGCTGATATCAGTAGTGTGGTGTCGATAGGAATAACTGATGTATAAGCTAGACTGCTTTTGATTTATTTATTTATTTATTTTTCCTTTTTGTCTAAGTCCTGTACGGGGTAAAATGTTGGATTGATCTTCTGTCGAAGTTACTTTCCAGAACCCTATGTCATCAGTGTAAGAGCCTGCGTTCTTGAGTCATCAGCTGATCTCCGCCTCAGTAGAAGACATCTCATCAGCTGATAGACATCAGCAGAAGAACTCTATGCAAGCTCAGTACCTTCGCAGTCATCAGCTGACCACACAAGAGAATCTCTCTTGTCAGTCGACTCAGACGAAGAAGACAAAGACTACTTCAAGTCTACTGTATCCGACAGGAAACGACCCAGCTGTTAAAGTCATTTCGAAAGTCAGCAGAAGACCATACGAGGATTACGGAGAGTCAACTCCGATGTCTGACACAATCTCACCTACCACAAACCTCGACCAATGAGAAGCCGTCAACGCGATATCTGCTCTGACCAACTAAAGCTGCTCTCATGTACAGTATCAACAACTCTGCTGCAACAATTCGAATTTATGGCCGTTTTCTTTGGAAGGTTGTGACATGTGGCATCGTCGTCTCCAACGGACATATGCCTGTTTCACGACTATAAATAGAGAAGAAAATCCGAGCTTCACGTACGGGATATAAGGGGAAAATGCTCAAAGCTTTCAAGCAACTCTAGCGCATTCAAGATCAATCCAGCGAAGAACTTGCCCAATAGAATATCATTAGTTCTTCTCTCTAGAGTTCTTTAGATCCCTCTTCTCTAGCTAAGCTCATTGCCATATCTATAGCTTAGAAATTCGAAGGAGTTCACTTTTAGTGATTGTTCTTACTGTAAGAACTCCTTCCTAGTTGGGATTATCCCCTCCCCTTCAAACATCGGTTTGATTTGTAAAGTCGCTAAGGACTATAACTTAGAAGAGTGGTCCCGGTCCAAAGCGCAGATTCCTTCTTGCTGAGGCTTGCTCAGAAAAATCAACAAGACCTCCTGTTCAGCAGGACCGTGGACGTAGGATCTTGCATATCCGAACCACGTTAAAAATTGCTTATGTTATTTACGGTTTTACTGCATAAGTTACAACTGATCACAAAATCATATTCTGCATAAAACGTATTTTCGAAGCGCACTAGCCAAAATAATTTAACTTGCAAAATCACGTTTTCAAACTGAGACGAATCTTCGGGCCCCACACTCTTATCCGCACGACGTCTCCGACTGAGTTTCAAGTATTGACAAAAGTCAGTAGGAGAGCTCAGTAGTTGGCACACTTCTGACCCGCGATCGAAGGTTACTATTTGGCACTGTTCATCAATTGCAACCTACAGCTCAGCTGTCCTTCGCGTTTGAGAAAAGAAACTGTGCTCAGGTGTATTCACCTCCCCTCTACACCTGACTATCATCTCCGAACCAATAGATTCCTTCATGGATTCATCTGACGATGAAGCAGCTTTAATGGCCATAGAGCTTGAAGCTAAAGAAGATGCTAAAAAGTGTCTCATGGCTGGAGAAGAGGATGAGGTAAACTCACACGAACCATTTAATTCCTCTTCACACTGCACACACTACACTCTTTCAGGTGCAGACGAGAATCTGGACGTCGCGATTGCATACGAAGAACTACTCGACGAGCAGATTCAGATGAGTCTGCAGCTCAGTAAGACTCTTTAGGAATTGGATACCCTGAAAGTGGAGAATCATAGACTTTCTCAGGAGAGTCAGGTCGCTACTGAATCAGAAGGACTTGTGTTGAGACTCAGGGAGGAGATAAACTCTCTGATGGCCAAGTCTCAAAATCAAGAAGATCAGATCTCAGCTTTGACCAAAGACTTGACTCAGAAAGATACTGAACTGAGTTTATTGAAGCAAGAGCTGTCAGGACTTCAGACAGAGCATGAAATGCTGAAGAAAAGTGATGATGTCTGGAGGAACCTGATGACAGAGCATTACATGGGCGCTGAAAAGAAGCTAGAGGCTATGCTAGCAAGCAACAAGCCCAATCATTGCAAGGAGGGACTTGGATTCAGCCAGGGAGCCTCCTCTTCTGCCCCCGTATGCTCAGAAAACCGGCTTGCTGATAGGTTTGTTCAAGGGGAGACCATCAATGCAGACATACTGAACTCCCTAGCCAAGAACAAACAAAAGATGAAGGTACCTCATCCTAGTTATCAGCACTCTGACAAGAAGATCAACACAAGATCACCCCAGTTCAGTCAAGGGGGAATCAGCAAAGCAAAATGGGCTGATCAGTATGGACCTCCACAACTGACTCATCCAACTCAGTATGGGTCATATTACTATGATCCTATAGTCAGGAGAGGATCCAAAAGTCAGAAAAAGAAGAAGAAAGCCATGCAGGAGGCAAAGGTCAGCAGTCCACCCGCTCAGAAGATCAGGACTCCCCGAACACGAAAAGCCTCGAAAGTCGGCGGCCAGGTCCAGTGGTCAAATATGTTGACAAAAGTGGAAAGAAACTGTCTGAGACCACCAGGGTCGTAAGACATATATGGGTTACCGAAACTAACATCTAAGGACCTAAAATCAAAAATAAAGGGTACTTAAATATAATTTTGTTTTGTAGGTGCACAAGGACCCTTGGTATGTGGATAGCGGATGCTCAAGACATATGACATACCAGAAGGACTTGCTGAAAAATTATACTACTGAAGAAGGACCCCGAATCGAGCTTGGAGACAACGCAAAACACTACACCAGAGGCTATGGAACACTCAACATTGGAATAACAACAGTTCCAAGAGTATCATATGTTGAAGGACTTCAGCATAACCTTCTCTCTGTTAGTCAATTTTGTGATAACTCGAATAGAGTGATTTTTTACGCCAGTTTCTGTGATGTTATTGATAAATCCACAGGGAAAACAATGTTATCAGGTTCGCACAAGAAGAATATCTATGTAGCTGACTGGAACTCAGCTGAACCTGAAGCTTGTTTTTTGGCGAAGAATGACAATAGAACGGGGTGGCTTTGGCACAGAAGACTCAGCCATCTCAACTTCAAAACGCTCAACAAATTGGCTAGAAACACTCTAGCAAGAGGACTGCCGAATGAAGTATTCAGCAAAGACACTCAGTGTGAAGCATGCCTGAAGGGAAAGCAAACAAGGAATCAAAATCCACCTGTTCCATCTCCTTCCACTGATGGAATCCTTCAACTGCTACATATGGATTTGTTCGGTCCAGTCTCTCAAGTGACGATTAGAGGCAAGAAGTATGCATTAGTGGTCATTGATGACTACTCACGCTACATATGGGTCATATTTATTGCCAACAAGTTTGACGTCAAAACAGAGTTACCAAGGCTTCTGAAAAGGCTCAGTGTCGAGAAGAACACCAAGATCGTCAAAATACGTTCAGACAGAGGAACTGAGTTCCTGAATTTCATGGTGGAGGAGTTCTGCAAAGTAGAAGGCATAGAGCATGAGACGTCTGCCGCGCACACGCCTCAACAAAATGGGGCTGCTGAAAGGAAGAATTGAACACTCAAAGCAGCAGCAAGAACCCTGCTCGCAGACTCAGGACTCCCAACCAAATTCTGGGCAGAAGCTACTGACACTGCATGTTACACTCAGAACCGATCTCTACTGACGAAGCAGCATAAGAAGACACCATATGAACTATGGAACGACAGGAAGCCTTCTTTATCTTATTTCCATATTTTTGGATGTTCGTGTTTTATTCACAATAATGGGAAAGATCAGCTGAAGACTTTTAATAGCAAGTCAGATCAGGGAGTGTTCTCAGGATACTCCCGGGTCAGCAAAGCTTTCAGAGTCTTTAACTATCGGATTCTTTGCATGGAGAAAATCCCTCATGTTGTTTTTAATGAGTTTGCTACTGAAGACAGGAGCAGAAACTCTAAACCTGAATCTGAGGACATCAGTAAGCAGTTACAAGATCTGAGCTTAAAAGATAAAGTCGAAAAGATTTAGCTATGTTGGGATGATGATTCAGATGAGGAAACTGAAGATAAATCTACTGAATCTCAACCAGCAGCAGAAGTAGCTGAACAGAGTCAATCCTAGGTAACTCAGGTCGATGAAGAAACCCCAGTGGTAACTAAGACCTCTACTGAGAATAATAATTCAGGGGGAACTAATGATGTTCCTGAGCTAAATGCCCCTGAACCTGGTGACTCAGTAGATCACACTCTTGTAACTGAATTGCTTCAATCTCAGAATAGTACAACTGAAATGCCTAACTCACCTACTATCTGTGTTGAACAAGTTTCAGATGAAGAGTTGAAACATCATAGATCGTGGCTGGATGCTCACACTTCTGATTTAATTATTGGAGATCCTTCAGCGAGAGTAAAGACAAGATCCAGATTCTATCAAGGAGAAAGCGCACTATATTCCTGCTTCTTGTCTACTGAAGAACCTCAGTCAGTTGAGGACGCACTGAAAGATGCTGACTGGATCATAGCCATGCAGGAGGAGCTGAATCAGTTCACGAGAAACGAAGTTTGAGAACTTGTTGACAGACCCCGGCATCAACATGTGATAGGAACAAAATGGGTCTTCAAGAACAAGCGAGATGAAAACAACGTCATAGTAAGGAATAAAGCAAGACTCGTGGCAAAAGGCTATTGTCAAGCTGAAGGGATAGATTTCGATGAAACGTTCGCTCCAGTTGCAAGATTGGAAGCAATCAGACTATTCCTAGCCTACGCAACACATCAATGATTTAGAGTATATCAAATGGATGTGAAGTCTGCTTTCCTGAATGGCGTACTGAAAGAAGAAGTCGATGTGGAATAGTCTCCCGGCTTTCAGTAGGGACATCAAGTTTATAGACTCAGAAAAGCTCTGTATGGGTTAAAACAAGCACCCAGGGCTTGGCACGATACCCTATCTGAGTTTCTTCTTCAGAAAGGTTTTCAGAAGGGAACAATAGACCGCACATTATTCAGCATTCGACTGGAAGACGACTTATTACTTGTGCAGATCTACGTAGATGACATCATCTTCGGCTCGAAGAACGTCATCATGTGTCAGCAGTTTGAGAAAATGATGAAGGATAAGTTCGAGATGTACATGATGAGAGAGATGAACTATTTCCTCCGCTTTCAAATCAAAAAATCTGAGAAGGGAACGTTCATCAATCAAGGCAAATACACTCGAGACCTCATCAAGAGATTCGGTTGCACATCCGGCAAACCAATCAAGATCCCGATGAACATGAATATGAAATTTGATCTTGATAAAGAGGGAGTATCAGTAGACCAAACTGAATTTCGTGCTATAATTGGTTCTCTATTATATTTAACACCTACTCGTCCTGACATAACTTATGTTGTAGGTGTCTGCGCTCGATTTCAGGCGAATCCGAAGCAGAGTCACATGGACTCAGCAAAGAAGATTCTCCGCTATCTCAGAGGAACACCTGACATGGGTTTATGGTATCCAGCTGATGATAATATTGAACTAACTGGTTATTCTGATGCTGACTATGCAGGATGTACAATTGACCGAAAGTCAACTTACGAACGTGTCGGTTCCTTGGCGATAAGTTGATCTCATGGTTCTCAAAGAAACAAGCATTCGGAGCAACGTCAACTCACGGGCTGAATACATGGCTGCCGGAAGTTGCTGCGCCCAAATCCTTTGGCTGAGACAGCAGCTACGCGACTATGACGTCATTCAGAATGAACTGCCCGATCTTCTGCAGTAGTACCAGTGCCATTGCCATCACTCATAATCCTATACTTCGTACGAGATGTAAGCACGTGGACATCAGACACCACTTCATTCGTGACCATGTCGAAAAGAAGGATATCAGGATGGAAAAGATCCATACTGACCATCAAAGGGCTGATATATTGACCAAGCCTCTAGCTGAAGCCAGATTCAGAGAACTTTCAATAGAGCTAGGTCTGCTGGATCCTACTGACTCTAGTCAATAAGAGGATTCAGGAAAGGAGCATTTAGTAAGGGGGAATGTTCACTCTCGGTACTGAGTAAAATCAGTAGGTAGAGACTCAGCAACCATCTACAAGAGGTATCAGCTGACTACGATGTTCAGCTGACATGTTTGCATATCTCTACTCAGTAGCCTATAGAACTATTCTGTGCATTCATGAATCAGATTCATCATCGTATTCAATGCCTTAGAAAATGTCATTTAATTTTTAACGGACTACATTTAATACACGACATTCTATGTAAAAGCATGCTGAACTCTACAACGCATTTAGTGCATGTCGTATCAAGTTACTACTTAGGCTATATACAACTGGCTTTTGACTTAGGCGGCTAATATGATCATTACCTATTTTATAAAACTTAATCCTAGCCGTCCATCTCAAAAAGCGCGTTCAAACTGAACCACTGATATTTAACTGTTTATCTTCTCTAAGATATATATAAGCGTTCAAATGTTTGAAACCACCATTTCATCTCTGCAAATATCTTAAGCACCCTAGATTTTTCTGAGAATATCACTCACTTAGTTACATGTTTTCTATCCATTGAACCTCTCAGAAAATCTCTTGGTAATTTTTCAATGATCTTTTCAGTATCGCATGATCTTAAAATGATTTTTTTTTTTGGATACTGACTGATACTGTGTTTGCAGATTATTAAAATGACAGGAATTCAAGTAGGTGCTCCGGCACATATGCAAGACATCCTTGGAAAGGATCGTGTCTGGTGCGAGCCAGTCATGGAGTTTGATGAGTGCGATCTAGACTTCATGGAGGAGATTTTCTACGCTCTCCGTGAGACCGGATTGGAAGGATTCCGGACGAGGAGGCCGACCTTCTTTCTCCCGCGACAGGTAGCAGAGATCTATCTAAACATCGACTTAGTGGATGGAGACATCAGAGGAAGATTCGTCGTTCATACATTAGGCGATCCCTCACGCACAGATATAAAAGTAAAATAGATATCAGTCCGAGAAGCTCTTTAGAAAAGCTTCAATCTGCCCAGTGAAGGACTCAGCACCGTCGCATACAAAGAAGATCTGATGGATGAGTACCTCACTGAGTTCTGCGGAAAGCCAACAGTATTCAGAGCCGCCTTTCAAAAGAACTCACTGCTCCCTCAGTACAGAGCATTAGCGTATATAGTGACTCAACTACTGACGAGTCAAGCAGGCTCATTTGACCAAATGTCAAGGCCCAAGTTGCAACTGATGATGGCCATATATGATCGGGCCAAGATAAACTGGACTGAGTTTTTCCTCAGAGAGTTCATGATGCAATCAGCCAAATTTGACAAAACTTCCCAGAGGCTGAGTGTCAAAGGAAAGCTTCTATATGGACTGAAACTCTCAGTCATGATCGAGGACTTCTGCGCATCTGACAAAATCACCTTCACCGACAAGCAATATTTCAACATGAAGAAAGTCAGATTCCAGAACAGGGCAGCGGCCCTTCAGCAGATTGGCTCAGGGCCCGCTGCACCTAAGACCGGGACTCAGCAGACCTCAATACCGAAGAAGGAGAGGTCCCCTCCTAAAAAAACGCCTAAGGCACCAACCAAAAGGCTGAAGAAGGTCAGTGAGGTTGTGCCTACTGAAACTGAGGTGGAACCAGAGGCCGTCATTGCTCAGCAGCCTCTACAGCTGAGAGACGAGCCAGAGTCTTCTGAGAAGACTCAATCAGTGGAGAAGGCCGTCTCCACTGAGAAGGGAGAAACCGTGGACCAAGGGGTCCAATCTGAAGAAGTCCAGGCTGAAGAAGTTCAAACATTGGAGAGCCCCTTGGATGTCCCTCCACTCAGTAGCATCCCGTCTGCTGAGAAACAGGCGTCTCCGATTGAGGTTGAGGACTCGGAGACAGCCTCGGAGTCAGAATCTGTCGGGATGGAGGCCACAACTCTAAAATCCAGAGCCACCCGAGAGATTGCTGAAGTGATTCCGGAGATCGCCAGCCACTCTGATCTTGTCCTACTTACTAGGCAGGCGAGGCTCCACATGCTTATTAGGTTCCAGGAGTGGCACAACCTGAAGCGACTGATTATTCACCACTCCTGCGAGCAGCTTCATGAGGAAGAGCTGCTAATCAGAGGGAAGATTGGCTACTCTGAGCCATCTGACCTCGGCACGCTCGAGGATCTGAGGGCAGCCATGCTTGCCATGCTGAACGACAAACAACCTATCTTAGCACCAGGGCCCTCAGATGGGTCTGACCCCGATGGTCAGCTGCCACCCCGTGATTCAGGCCCTGAGAAGCTTGATGAGGGAACTCAACCGGACAAGGATGCCACTACTTCTACTGCTGATCCTCTACTCAGCATCCTTGGTCCCGGGCAGACGGTGGCTGGTACTTCGAAGGCAGCTGATCCTTCTCAGCTCCTTCTCGAATCTGCTTTCAAAGTAGCGCCTAGCCCAAAGAGCCGTCGATCGAAATCAGTGGCCAGGGCGCTGAGGAACCAAGGCTCTCAGAATCGCCTACTCGCCCGAACCTTCCACAAGACTTGGCGGCAAACCATTGAGGCTCAGACTACAGAGTTGCAGGGACTCAGAACCTCTATCTCATCATCTCCAGTCCCTGACTTCTCCAGCATCCTGACAAATGCCTTAGCTGCGCAGAGAGCTGACTTCGAAGCTCAGCTCAAGACGATTCAGGAAGGCCAGGACAAACTGCTGAATGATTACAAGGCCGCTCAAACCGCTCACACTGAATCCGTCAATACCATCTCTCAAGCCAATGAACTCAGAATGGAGATTATTCAGAAGGCCCTTGAAGAGAAGGTAGAGAAGCAGCTGAAAGAATTCAAGGCTGCGGCTGATCTCTCACAGAAGAAATACAACGATCAGCTGACAAATGAGAGAAATGAGCTGCATGAGGTACTGACAAAGCTACATAATAAGCTGGAAGATCTGTCAGACTCATACAAAAGCCTGAATAGAAAGGTATCTGCTCCGCCCCCAACCCTATTTGCTGATGCCAAAAAGGGGGAAGGTTTTAAAGAGAAAGCATCTAAGGAGCTGATACTGAAAGCAGCAAAGAAAGCAAGGACAATGACAGGGGCATCTCAAACATCATCATCTGCCCCCACTGGACCTTCACAAACTGGCGAGGCCCAGGGTGTCTCAGCTGCAGCTGCAGCATCAACCGAGACTGTCCCAAGTGGCTCAGGAACCAAAGAAGTCACAGCTCAGGCAACTCAAACTCCTCTTGATATTATTAAAGAAGTTACTGAGTATGCTAACGAGGAGTCAGAAGAGGAAGAAGCTCCTCTCCCTCCTCCAGTTGCCGGTAAAGGCAAAAAGGCACTGAAATTCCCAACCCCTCCCTCCAAGAAGAAAGGACCCAGGAGGTTCATAACCCCGGAGGAGGAGGCTCAGATAGCAGCAGATGAGAAGCTGGCTAGGGAGATAGCCGAAGCTGAAGCCGCCAATAAACCTAAGAAGAAGCTGTCAAAGGCAAAACAAGGCTCCAGCTGATGGCAAGAAAACAGGTGCTAGAGTCGCCTCCTAAAATGCTCAAACTCGGCGACGAGGCCGATAAAGAAAAAGAAAAGGAGCGAAGAACGAGCAATCAATCAGGGCGAAAGAGGAACATCCAAAGAGAAATCATCAACGCCTGCTGACTCAGAAGAAGAGCCACCTCACAAGCCCTCCTACATTGCCTCAAAGGCACAGGAACAAGAGATGGAAGAAATCTGGGCTCAGTTAGACAGATATCTATATAAAGGTGAAGAGGCCAGATAAATAGAAGCAGCCAGAGAGAGAATATGGATGGATGATCTCGAAGCTCTCAGGATGAGAACTGAAAAGGAAGCGAGTATGAGGATCCCTGCTAAGGCTGACATCCCATACAAATACAGGAAGTTCAGAAAGCCTACTGATCTGAAGACTCACAGATGGCCTAGAGTGGATGAATGGATCCCATGGGAAGTTACTCAGAGATGGGAGACACTGAAAGGAGAATTTATCAAAAGGAACTACTTCTGGAGATTTTGGTCTGAAAAACCTAAGACAGTAGCATATACTGAATGGCTAATGAGAGCAGATCTGGAAATGTATGCCAGACTCCAAAAAGCTGTCAAGGAAAATGTTGAAGTAAGAGTTCCTGATCCCAGAATCCTGCCACCCCCACAGAGGCTTGATGGATCCATCCATTATGGTGTCATAGAGAAAGAAGTGAAGGACGCTTCTGAAACCAAATTTCTTGATGAAGAAGACCCAGCGGACTTTGCTGAGATACTGAAGCTGAGGAAATTCACATATCGCATGTATGGAGTGCCTCTTCCTGAAACTCAATCTCAAGATTTCAAAGACAGGATCAAGCAGTTCAAATGATTTCTTGCTTCTGTATTCTCTTTGTATCTTTCCTTCTTTTGGTCTAGTAGAGTTGTATCTGTACTGAAATTCTCATATATATAATATCTCTGTTTGGCTTTGAGAATTCCTTATTGTCTGAATAGCCGTGTTTATTTATGCATAACACTCAGAATCACTAAAGTGATTACTGACTCACACACTCACTGTTGTTATTTACTGTCAGTTGTTGCTTAGCTAGATTCTGATAGACTTGTTAGTATTGGGGAAAATGTTGTTAAGACAGGGGGAAAATGTTGATTAGTCTCTGTATATGTTCTGACTTTCTGCCCTAATCCCCTCAGTAGTCTAGGACTTGAAGAACAACTCCACTGATCCTACTTGTAATATTTTGTAAGGAGCTCTGTTTCTGATAAGTCATAGTGTTAGGTTGATAGATTATTAGGTTTTGGCATCATCAAATAGGGGGAAAATGTTGGGTGATGATTCTATCCTCAGCAATGTTGGTAAATATTAGGAAATGACTCAGTCTTTTGTGTTGATATTTACTCAATAGCCCTGTGCTCTGAATGAGTCTATGAAGATTTGAAGATCCCAAAACCCTATGTTGATTGGTGAACCATTACGTTGTAATCTGTTTTTGTCTCTGATGTTTCAGACTCAGCAGACACTCTGCTCTGGTTCAGGCACTCAGTGGATTATCTGCCTCAGCACCAGAAGTAGAAGACTCAGTGATCTTTGGACTCGGCGGGAGCAAGATATGCGAAAGGAGTCAGTGGAACTGAACTCAACAGGACTAGTTCACTGAACTCAGAGCTGATCTTCAGTAGAGCCAACTCAGCAGAAGCATGCTACTGAATCAGAGATCAGACTCAACAACGGCCAGACAGTCTTCTGACTCTCAGGGTCTTTGAAGTCATTTCAGCAGAGTCAATACGAGGAAGAGAGAAGTCAGCTTCAGATCTCCTTGAAGTATGTTCTGTCTCAACTACTTTCTGAACCTCGGCCAATGACAAGCAGCCACGTACCCTATATCTACTAAAGCTGCAAGTCAAAAACTTTCCAGAAATGGAGGGAAAGGACACTGCCACCATACTTCAAAAGAGCCGTTAGCTACCCAAAAGAGAGAGACAAAGGATCGTCGTCTCCAACGGATCTATCCTAATCTCTTCTCTATAAATAGAGGGATAAATCAAATTTGAAGCTCACGAACCTCACCAAGAACTCACGAACACACGAGAGAACACACAGAGCATTCAAACGAGCAAACTCGAAAAAGCCTAAGTCTTCCGCAAGAAGTTCGAAGAATCTATCTCCGGCGAAAGACTACATTTCTGCTCTTAGGGAGCCAAGCTGAACTGCTTAATACAGCCTCTAGTATCCAAACGACGATACACGAACCCAAAGCTAACACTTAGCTGTTCGTCGTTCTAGAAGCCACATCCTTGTTCCCTATCCCTCTAACCTAAGCTCAATAGAATATATCCATAGCTTAGACGAAGGAGTTCACTTCTGAACCAATCCTTATTGTAAAGGACTCCTTCACTGTTGGAGAGTTTTTCAAACACTTAGTTTGATAACCGTGTAAACTGAGACTTGCTCAGTATAAATCTCAAGACCAGTGTTTGTCCTGCGTACAAACCGACTGAGACTATCTCAGTATAATAAATAGCTTCCTGGTCTTTCGGGACAGTGGACGTAGGATTTTTGTGTCCGAACCACTTTAAAAATCTCTGTGTCTTGTGTTCTGTTTTTCACTGTTGCATTGATTTACTGTTCATACTGAAAACCTTCTTTAAATCATTCAACTGAGTTTTAGCAAACTTAACAGACTGCACTAATCAACTGAAACGGTTTCGATAAAAACGTTTTTCTAAATCAACTGAATTTGGGCCTACACTATTCCGCACTACTGAACTCTATCTGGAAGATACTGAATTCTGACTCTAAGTCAGCTAGCAGATATCAGTAGAGTCAGTCACTCTGTCACACGATTCAGAACAGCTTTTCTGGTCTGCTGAACTTGTTCAGTACGACACTATCCTGAAAAGGATTGTTCGTGTTTAAGTTGAGAAATCAGTTTTCAAGTGTATTCACCCCCCCCCCCCCTCTACACCTGAACGTAATCTCGGGACCAACACATACTGAATCTCATACCCAACACCTAGGTAGTAAACCCAAATTTATGCGTGAATGCATTACCAAAATCTTGATTAAGTGGAAGAAATTAAGTTGATTTCCATTGTTCCCTGAGTACGACCTTGTTATACAATAATTATAAGATTTTGAGTATGAGCACGAATTTAATTTTGTATGAAAACAACGATCAAAGTATCTACTTTGATATATCACATGAATATTAAATATTATTGGGAAAACAAAACTAGGTATTACTTATAGAGAATAATAATGCAAAGATACTTGAAATATGAAAGGATATTTCACATATATTGATATCTTATCGCAACAATTTACCCAAGGGTATACCGATGTATAAGAGAGCTACACATACAACTAATGTGGGACAAGAATAAACATGAAATGCAAAAACACATTGGTGATCGCTGAATTGCACCAAATAATCCTACAAATGCTGAGAATTAATTCAGTATAGTGAACAAGGTATCGAACACATGGAACAAAGATTAGAAATCATTTTTCTACTTATCTTAGGGCTTTTGGTTAACAACCACGCACGTTTTGGATTTCCTATTAAACTAAGAATTGACATAAATTGAACTGAAAATTAAAATGTATTAACCGAACAATTGAAAGACATGTCCAAGTAGAATATTCCACACACACATATTTCCATTCATCGGCACTTAAAGTTAATTAATCTTAAGAATCAAGTAGTTATAGATTGTTGTAACTAAACCGACGTAAACTCTCACTCCCATTTACTTAATCGGTAGCCGCCATGTTGGGAATCGAAACGACTACTTCCCTAATCTAGTTACAACCTACGTTGTTGGGCAATCAATAGATTTAATAACTAGACAACTTTATCGATCTAAAGAAGCCTAGTATAGGAGCCAACTCGCATGTTGGGAATCTAATAGTCTCCTATCGGTTTAATCCAATTACTCTTCCTAATAACCTTGTTACTTACCTAACCTTATTACAAGAGAAACAATGGAAGTTACTTAGCTACAGACTGTGCAACCTAGGGTAATCAAACCTAAGTTACTAGTAAGATTAATTACTTCAGAATTAACCTGAAACTCTTTTGATTAATTATAAGCAGTAAGCCTCATGTCCTAATCACGTGTGTGTTTCACATCCCTCCGGCCCCCTAGAAATTTAGTTATTCATGAAAATGTCCTGACTGCGCAAGCAAGACACTTTGCAAAACCGAAAAATAAATATTTGTAACCCTAATTCTAGCATGCACAATACTTAAGAACTAAATAACATATACGAAATGAGAATATAAAAATAAAGTACGAACTGAAATTAAAGTGCAGAACTAAAGCATAAAATGAGAGTACCGATCAACTCTTTGATCTCTCCTAACTACGAAAGATGAAATCACAAACGAAGATTTCAGATGTCTTCAAACGAACGAACATAAAAACTAAGAACAAGTGTTTGTTTCTTACTCCCGTCCCTCGGTTTGCATGAATAAATAAAATGGAAAACGGCTTCGGTTGGATTCTTCTTCGCGGAATGGATGTAAGTTGTGAGCGGTGTATGCGTGCGTGAATGATTCTCGCGCCTCTTCATCCTTTTATATGGCTGCTCCTTGAGCAAGATTGTATCTAGGGTTTTATTTCGGATAAGGAAAGATTTCCTAAGATAAGGAAATATCATATCTTTCCTTATCTATCCGCCCTCCTTCCTTCTTCTTCTATTTTCGGCCAAATTCACTCATAAACACGTCATTCTTGCTAGAATCCTAGTTGTCACCTTGTTTCCACGTCATATGCCAAATCAGCCTAAAATCCTGCAAGACTACCAATAAAAGTGCTTCGCCGCACAGTTCAGTGACATTTCGGGCAAAAATAATAAGGTACGAAAATGACTCATCTCACATATACCTACTCCCATTAGTACTTGCGTTGTAGAAATATCGATGTAACCCTTTTGTTCACCCTTTACAATGATTAACTACTGTAGCATCAAGCAATCTTTGCTTATTAACTCTGGCAAGAAAATCTTCCACCTTTTTGTTCAGCACAATAAGTTGTTGCTCTTCTTCTTTTGCCATAGTTTTACCCAATCTCACAATCTCATTTTCACTTCTGCAGTTCCTCATTCCCATTTTCTTTTCTATAGGATTCTTCATCTCCTCCTCTTTTTTCCCTTTTGCAATCTCTCTCTCACCCAGACAGCACTTCTGCTGCTCCTCATACCCATTTTCATACCCATTTTCTTTCCTTCATGAGTATTAATCATGCTTGTCATGTTAGATCGTTCCTCTTCTTTAACGTTTGCTCTTTCCCTTTTTACCTTCTCACTCTCACTCCAAACTGCTCTTTTGCTATTCCTCATTCCCATTTTCTTGTCTTCATCTTTCATGCTTGCCTTGTTGGATTACCCTTCCTTTTTACCCTTAGCCTTCTCCATTTTCACCGTTTCACTTTCACTCCAAACTGCACTTTTGCTACTCCTCATTCCTATTTTGATCTTTTCTCCATTGAATACTTGCTCCTCTTTCTTACTCTTGTTTTTCTCCATCTTCATCATCCCACCTTCACCCCAAACCTCAGTTTTGCAACTCCTCATTCCCCTTTTATTTTCCTCATCATTTAGGGTTTTTACATATCCATTCATCTCCTTGTGGTGGCTGCAGCTTCGACTATTTGTGCAACGCTTTCATCATAGATATCTGAGGTTGATGATGATTGCCTTAGCTTCATCTGTCCAACGAGGATGAACACAATGAGATTTCCCACAACCAAGAAGCATTTGGTGTTGAAACAATAAGAAATAACCATGCTAGGGAATAAGGAAAATAAATGGTTTGTGATGAAAGGGAGCCAAAAGGGGTAGAAAAAGAAGAAGCATGTAAGAAAAAGATTATAAGCAAGCTTAGCCCTCTTGTAGCTTTTCATGGTCTGGATCTTCTGTTTGTTGATTGAAGGCTCCATTGACGAGTATGTGAAGTGTGATTGGATTTTGGTTTGGGAAATTTGCAGCTATTTTTTGCTTGAAAATATTTCTTGTTGTTTAAGGATGGATGGGAGAAGGGGTTATTTATATTGTGGGTGGGTGTGAAATATTTAATTTAGACACGTGCTGGCTTTGCATGAATTATTTTTGAAAAAGTTGGTCGCTAAAAGAACTAATTTTTGAAAAGTAGTTCATTTGTGGGAATGTACAGTGCATGCACTTGTATTTACGAGGTTCAATTTGGTTGTTCCTTTTTGCGCGGGTCAACATCTTTTTCCGCATATGGTTTTGCAATTACTACTTGTTACCCTTAATTTCCTAATAAAATGCCATATATAAAATGGTTAGTATTTCACTTTGACATATATAAAGAGATGAACTAGGATGCTTCATGTAGCACAAGCAACATGATCTAATTGTTTAATTTTGACCCGAGATTGATCCAAGTTTGATCCAGTTCAATATTAAAAAAATAATAAAAAAATAAAATAAAAATAAAAAAATAAATTATTGAATCACACTTCCTCTCTCTCCCGTCTCCTCCCCTCTCCACTACCCCCTTTCTCTCTGCATCCCCCCCCCTCTCTCTCCGCTCTCCTCTCTCTCCACCATCCTCCCTATCTTCCTTCGCCGTCACTCCTCTCCATCTCCGCCTTCGTCGTTGTCGCTCCTCGCGCTTCCGCCTCCATCACTCCGATGGCCGGATCCGCCTCCGCTCTCTCCGCCTCTGTTCTCTCCGCCTTTGCTCTCTGTCGCCTCTCTCTCTCCTCTCCGCCTCCGCCTCTGCCTCCGTCGCCGTCGCTCTCGCGCTCTCTGCGCGAGGAGATTAGAGATCATGGACCATCATCAAAGGAACTCTGCTCCAGCTAGATCTGCTGGGTCCTTCTCATTTGAGCATTTGGCTCTCAAACCATGCCTAAAATTTGTCTCACCTGAACGACACCATTCAGATCAGTCCTCTACTATTTTGTTTTGCATTATGTCAAGGAAAAAGCTTGAGCAATGAGACTAGAGATAGCTTGAAAAGTATAGCTAGGGTGGATGAATCAAATTCAAATGAATTGGCAGTTAAGGTTTGTTGAAACTGAACTTTGTGTTGGTCTCTACATCTAAATAGTTGTCCTAAGCATTGTCTGTTGCTTTCTTGATATAGGAAATGGAGTAGAAAGAGCTCAGTACTATCTGCAAGCACCAATCAACTAAAATTGATATTCTAAACAAGAAGATATGGATTTCAACTGATGCAAAATTTTAAGACATATTTAAGCTAAGAGTATTGTTGTTGTAAATCGAGTTTCACAATCGTTTTGGTTTCCATAGAAGTTTAATTTGATTTTGTTTGGAGTATTGATATCCTTGTGTTTGCTATGAGCTTATTGGTTAACTAATTTATTGAAGTGTTATTTCTTGTAACATAAAATCTCATTTGTTGTAAACAATTTTGTTATTTGTAAGACATTATGAGTAACATTTCTGACATCCTGCTCTCGACTGTGAATTATGGCTTAAACAAACGCTTTGCTCATCATTGACGTGTTCTTTTGTCATTATTGACACGCACAACAAAGACAATTGAGATTATGCTCTTTACTGTGAATTATGGCTTAAACAGACACTCTACTCATCATTGACACGTTCTTTAGTCATGATTGACATGCACAACAGAGATAATTAACACTCTGCTCTCTATTGTGAATTATGGCTTAAAAAGACATTCTTTTCATCATTGACACGTTCTTTTATCGTGACTGACACGCACAACAGAGAGAATTGACACTCTGCTCTCTTACTGTGAATTATGGCGTAACCAGACACTCTGCTCATCATTGACACGTTCTTTTATCATGAGTAACAAGCACAATAGATACAATTGACACTCTGCTCTCTACTAGGAATTATGGCTTAAACAGACACTCCGCGTAGACAATTGACACTTTTTTCATAAACAAATGACATTTTTTTCCGAAATAAATCGCATTTTTTTTCAAAAATAATATGATGCAAATGACACTTTATTCAAATACAAATGACACTTTTGTTTGTTACGATTGATACTTTGAGATAAATAACAAATGACATATTTATTCATTATAAATGGCAAGCCTTCCTTATCAAAAAAATCGAAAAAAAATAAAATATTTGTTTAGAAAAAACGACACTTTTGTTCACAAATAGTGATACGTCCGTCCTTCAAAAAAATGGGGAAAAAACAAAAAAAGGGAAAAAATAAAAAAAATAAAAAAAAATTGAAAAAAATGAAAAAATGAAAAATAAAAAATAAAAAGGAATAATGATGTCATGCTGATGTTAGCGGATCAAATGCGAGTCAACAAGTCAAATGTGGGTCAAAAATGAAAAATTGGACCATATTACATGTGCAACATGATGCACACAAGGTTTTGTCATATATAAATCACATTTTGATATCCAGTAAACAATAAAGTATGGTTCCAATGTTCAAAAGATGTGATTTTAGTGGGATGTAATACATATTTAACCCTAATTCAAATTATTCGTGTACAAGTTTTTTAATTAATTGAAATACATATGAGGCATTTGATTCACGGCTTGAAAATGAGCTCGAGTCCAAGATCGTTCACCCATAATTTGGAATGAAAATTTAAATTGGGATGGACAAAAATTACCAAATTACTGGAGAAAATTAAACTTTCTAGATATGATGTGGAATTAATACCTAAAAACCCCTCGAAAAATACGAAACGCCGCCCTTAATAAATGGGCTTGCATAAAGATCTGAAAATTGATCCTCGCATTATATTTTCTTTGTTTACTTAATTTCTTTTAAGCAATTGTAAAGATCTGAAAATTGATCCTATTCCTCGCATATATATTTCTTTGTTTACTTAATTTCTTTTAAGGAAACTAGGAAGAACATAAGGAAGTGCCAAGTTGTAACATTTGCAATAAATTTGATTCGGATTAATTGTGGGAAAATAGTAATACAAATTTTATCTTATAACTCCTTAAAAGCACACCCCAATTCCTACTGTAGTCGGGCATCCCATCAATGAACAGCCGCATTCATTTAATTTGTTTAATTCGTCTTTTATTTTGATTTCATTTATTTATTTATTTAAATGGCTTTCTATTTTTATGTAATTTGACGATTCACGCAACAAGAAGGAACCGAACCGAACACGCTATCTCCATACCCTCGTCGGCTATCTCTAGGCTCTAACCCCCTACCCCCCATTTTCCGGATGACTTTCGTGATTTCATCTTCAGCAAGTTTGCTATGATCAATACAGTGAGTTTTTGGCTGCAATTTATTTTCTCTTATTGCGGAAGTTTCCACCCCTGCTTTTCGTATCCAAGCCCTCCACTGACTCGGTCCGCCGTTCTGGTAAATGTTCTCGTCCTTTTTGTTTGTTCTTGTGCCTATTTGTGTGTGAAGTGTGCAGTTTCGGGTTGGTGTTATTCAATTTTGGGTTGTGGTGCAGGAATTGTTAACCTAATTTCTCTTTGCAGGATATTTTCTCAATTCGTAACCTAATGTTTCTTTTTAATTTATTTCATTTCTTCTTTGGTAAATTTTATTGTTTATTTCTTCTATTGATATGTTCCGATTTTGTCAATTTCGTATTTTCTGATTATAATATGATTTCTTCAGGATGGAAGACATGGAAAGAGTTTTGAGAATTATAGTTTGTAGGATCAATGAAGGGAGTCTTGGGAGATAGTATTATTTAACTGGTGGTTTGTAATTTTACTATCTTTTTTTTTCATTTCTTTGCAGGGTGTTTTTTGAATTCATGGCCTAATGTTTGTTTTTTATTTTTTTCGTTTCTTCTGTAGGAGAAGGGGAGCAAAATCGGTTCTATGTCTTATGTCTTTATTTAATCGAGAAGGAAATATCTGGTATTGTTTCTCCAGTGACACGCTCGTTTTCCTCTGTTTGTTCTTTATTTTGTGATTTTCAGGGTGTTCATTGTTTGAGAAGATGCTGGTTGAGACTTATCGATGGTGGTTTTCTGTCTTTGTCTCTTTTATTAGATTAGATTCTTGGTTTAGGCTTTGTGCATGATGTTTTTATTTTGGTTGTGATACTTTTTCCAAATTTATATGTTCTGTAAATCGATTTCTTTTATTTATATGTTTGGATTTTGTCAATTTCATATTTTCTGATTATAATGTGGTTTCTTCAGGGTGGAAGCCATGGAAAGAGTTTTGTGAATTATAGTTGGTAGGTTCAATGAATGGAGTCTTGGGAGATATTGTTTAACTGGTGGTTACTAATTTTACTATCTTTTTTTTTTTCATTTCTTTGCAGGGTGTTTTCTGAATTCATGGCCTAATGTTTCTTTTCTATTTTTTCCGTTTCTTCTTTAGGAGAAGGGGCGCAAAATCGGTTTTTATGTCTTATGTCTTTATTTAATTGAGAAGGAAATGTCTAGTGTTGTTTCTTCAGTGACTCGCTCGTTTTCCTCTGCTTGTTCTTTATTTTGTGATTTTCAGGGTGTTCATTCTTTGAGAAGATGCTGGTTGAGTCTTATCGATGGAGGTTTTGTGTCTTTATCTCTTCTATTAGATTCTTGTTTTAGGCTTTGTCCATGATGTTTTTATTTTGGTTGTGATACTTTTTCCATATTTATAATAAACTGTTGTTATGTTTTTTCCCTGGTTTGTTTTGTTGGTGTTGTGTGTTTGTTTTTCCCGGTTGTTGTCCTTCTTCTGTATAATTTCGACTTTGTTGATTGTGTCCTAATATTTTGTGTGCAGATGGATGTGGTATACTAATTCATGTGGTCTTGGGGATTTGCACCGCGGGTGGAGGATCAAGCATCCTAACCTAGGCTTGTTCTTTATTTTGTAATTTTCAGGGTTTTCATTATTTGAGAAGATGCTGATTGAGTCTTGTCGATGGAGGTTTTATGACTTTATCTCTTCTATTAGATTCTTTTTTAGGTTTTGTTCATTATGTTTTTATTTTGGTTGTGCTACTTTTTCCATATTTATAATAAATATTTATTATGTTTTTTTCTTTGATTGTTTTGTAGGTGTTTGTGTGTTTATTTTTCCCGGTTTCTGTCCTTTGGTCTTATTTTTTTCTAGGTTTGTTTTTATGTTTGTTTCTTTGTTGATTGTATCATAATAATTCTTGTGCGGGTGAGTATGGTATTCTAATTCATGTTGTCTTGTGGTTTTGCACCTCTGCTTGTTCTTCATTTTATGGTTTCTGTAGTGCATAATTTATTGCTTAAAAATACTACAGAATAGTACATAAATGATATATCCTCATTTGATCTTCAATTACGGATATCAATAATCGCAGTTCTTTAAGTAACTAAAACTTTTAGTAAATGTTTAGCCTAACATCCAATTATTGAAATGTGGGTTATGAGTTTCTAGGTTGTTGATGACAAAATGATCTACTTTTCTATTGGGTTCTCTGCCTAATATCACCTAGAATTAATCAGCATTTGCATCCTAAATACTGCTCGGACCTTCAAAAACAAGCAAATTTTGGCGTCGAGTGTAGGGATATCAATTTAACTAGCCCATCAAGCGAGTCACTGATTAAATAAATATTAAGTAGTTGATTCTATCGGATTATTCCGAATGTGGAAACTGCATTAGAAGAGGGAAACATAGTTTGTTCTTTTATGTTTTCTTCGCTGGCTAATATACAATTAATCTGACCTCTTACAAACAACCGATTTCTCCACTGAAATATCGAATGGATAACAAGAAAAAACAACTTACCGCTTCGATTTTTCAAAGGTTCGTTTCTCTAAGTGCCGTGTTCAGCATCTTTAGTTCCGTAGTGGACTAGCGGTTGCTTACTTTCTTCTTCCCCATTTAATTGCCTACTGTACTTGTGGTCTAATTTTATTTTGTAGGGATGCCAGTTTGGGAAATACAAAACGGTTTTTCTTCAGTTACTTTTTTCCTTTCTTTAAACTTCGGGAAAATTGTATTTTTATTAAATGTGAAATTTGTTCTAACTAAAAAGGTTATTAAATTTAATTCTAACTATTAAATTACTTTATTTTATCCATATAAAAAATCGGGGGGCAGAAAACATTTGGTTTAGGTTTTCTTTGTAATTCTATGCATGATTAATCTACTTAAAAAACAAATCCTTTCTTTAAAATTCCGGAAAATGTTGTTTTTATTAAATGGGAAATTTGGTTCAACTAAAAAGGTTATTAAATTTAAGTCTAACTATTAAATTAATTTATTTTAGCCGTATAAAAAAAAAGGCAGAAAAAATTTGGCTTAGGTTTTCTTTGTAATTTTATGCATGATGCATCTATTTAAAAATGAATATAAGTTAAATGAATCTTAACTTCACATCTGCCTGTATTTTCTATCAACATATTGCATGTACATTCAAACTATCATGAAATAATGTTAAAACTGGGACATCGTATTAAATTATTTTCGGAGGTTAATAAATTGAAATGAAGATTATATTACTGTGGAGTTGGTGTATATGTGAAATGATAGAATATGTATCGATTTTTTAGTCCTGATCTAATTTAGCGTGCATGCAGATTCAAGTATTAGTTAATATATGAATGGTAATCTGAAATTTTAAATTAAATTATCGAACATGCATCTAATCAGCGTGGCATTTATATCGAACGAAACCCTAATCAGCATAGCATTTAGATCGAACGAACCATAATCAGTATGGCATTTAATCAGCATGGCATTTATATCGAACGAAACCCTAATCAGCGTGGCATTTATATCAAACGAAATCCTAATTATTCTTTAACCTAATTATTTCGATAGTAAATTGTTCTTATTGGTTGGTATTGCAAAAAGTTAATATAGGGAGACCAACCGCCTCCTATTTTCCAGCCGTCGTTTCAACTCTTAATCATTTCGATTGAAACTTCCGAGACACAACCTGTAACTTCAAGTTAATAGCCTGTCAGTTGCAAATTAATTGTGTCTTCATATTAAAACAAATATATATTTTATTTTTATAATATATTATTATTAACTTATCATACAGATTATAAAAATAAAAGTAATCAGTTTCCTTTCGTCGTCTTCGTTTGTACATCAAATTAAAAATTCTTTCGGTTGGTTGAAATGGAAAATGAATGGTTTGAAGAAGAGAGTATCGTATCTAACATACTCGGTCGTTTGTCGGCGGAAGAAATAATTCCAACTGTAGGAGTTTGTTTTGCTTGGCGGTCCCTCGTGTCCTCGACGTTATTTATAGCCGATCATGTTCATCGCCGGTTCAGCGGTTATGGTGTCTTTTTCAGCGATGTTCATATAAGAGAGACTGAAGTGGAGGACCGACGATCAGCTACGTAACGGTAATGAATCAATTAGTTTCAATACATTCACGATTTGTTGATTTTTTACCGGAGAGGGTAGCCATATTATACTCTGCCTATGGTATTATCGCTGGTCGTACAAGATTTCCACCTTTTAGGCAGAACGTGTACTTAGCAAATCCTGCTACTCATCAGTTCGTAGCTTTACATTGTCCGCATCGATTAACTGGTGATTGTATGATTGTGTTTATACGAACTTCTAATATTCTTGCGTATCGGCTATCCGATTACCGTGTTGTGGTTGCAGTTCCAGTGGATGTTGAGCTGCAAAGAACTCGCTTCATTTTTTATGTGTACAATAGTGATGAAGACATTTGGTATGTTTCGAGATGGATTTGCAGGACTAGAAGAAATAGGTTGGTTAGTCCTGCTGTAGAGATTGGTGGGGTGTTATTATGGTTAACACGTAGGAGGCATGTTATTTGGTTTGATCCTTTGGCAGATTGGGGGGGGTTATACGTGGTCCTTTTCCTATTTCGGAATTTATTGAGGTTCCTGCTCGAACGTGTTTAGGACAATTTCGTGGCATGCTTCTATATGCAATTGTTTCAGAAAACGGATTTAGTATTTGGTATTTACTAAATAGATTTGCTCATACTTGGGATACATGGTTTGCTGTTGAAAACCTTACACATATAGATAGTCAAGTGTTCCCCGAAAATTATAATGGTCCTCCGTATATAGAACCTATTGCCTTTGTGGATAACTGCCTTCTTCTTTGTGTTGGGGAAGTGTATTATACTTTTAATCTCGAGAGCCATGATATATACCTTTTCGGTGATGCAACTTCATTACGTTTACTATGGAGGAGAGAATTCCGTTCAAGAGTAGTTCCATATACTTCAAGCCTTTTGCAACTTCCGAATTAGAAGATGTTAGTATGTACATTTGAAATTTTTCTGTAATGCTATATATTTGAAATTATCATTCTTTTAATATTTTAATTTATTAAATACGCATATTCATTTTTTTATTATTAATTGGAATACTTATATATTGATTTGTTGAGGGTGCATCTATATGTTGTTGATGAATCATTAATTATCTTGTTAAATGTACACGATGGGATCAAGAAAAGCAATTAAACTTGAACTTAGTAGTTGAAAGTTGATTGTTTGAAGATGACTTGCTTATTGATATTAACATCCTTGTTGGATGATCAGACTTAGTACTTTTGGCCTCTGGATAGCACAAGCATGAAGGAATACGAAAGTATGTGGAATAAGATTGTCGGAGAGTCCGGAGGAACGGTCGCATCTCGAACTCTTTTTGTGATGTTTGGAATGTGCTAAAATCATAAAAATTAATTAAATTTGTATGAATTTGATTTAATATATGTGTTCATTTGTAATTAGAACATTGGTAGTCCCTCGGAGCTGCAATGGGTGCGCGCGATTCACATTCTAATGTTTATGTGGTCAACCGGTATGATTTGACTTTCCGATAATAATTATCGTAACTTTTTTACATCTAACTAAACCCAACACAAACTCTTTAAAACAAAGCATCTAAACAAGAGAATTGAAATATCGGACGATCAATTCTTTAAAAATTCTACATAGATTGAAAACAAAATTTAGAAGGTACTGATGTTCCTTGATAAAAAAAAACGACCAAAAGATCTTTCGATGTAACAACATGTAACAACATAGTTCCTACCACCTTACTCCTCTTCATCAATGGTTTTTTTATTCAATGAAGGCAGTTCGGTCTTCAAACATTCGTTGACACCAAAAATCTTAACAAAAATATGCGTATTAGATTTTGGAGCAAACGTCAAAAAGTTGTGCAGCGTTATGTCATTTTCACGCAGGAAATGATGCCAACCACGTTTAAGAAACTAAGTAGTATCCGCCGTTACCTCCAGCTCGCCCTCCCATTTTCTATAGAATGTTTCTAAGATGATAGTTCGATCCTGGATTGATTGAAAAAACAGTCCAAATGGAGATGGAAAAACCTAGACATATTGTCAAAAAGAATAATCATCATCTGCACACTTGGCATGATTACGTGAGTTATATTATGAAAAATATTAATAGAAACTGAGCAATATAATCGAGGAAATAAATTTATCGATAACCAAATTTGGTTTACTTACATATTTGTCATCGAATCCATCTTTCAAAACCTCGCAAAACCCCGCATAAAACAGTGCACGAGAATTTCGGACAGTTGACATTATATAGCTGGAATAGAATAGCGAACAACACAAATAACACAATTAAAAATTGGTTAAAACAAAGACGTTTGCATAATAGTATCAAAAAAAAATCACATTATACACCATTCACAACCATATATATACATGTACAGAACCATATGTAAAACTTATACAAACAGCTACTGTCAATACACGTCTTAAATCTATTTCTCCAATTAGTCACGATGCAAAATAAAATTTTTCAGATTCCCAGTAACACCAGATTAATTTTTTGTATGCTTTATGTTAGATTCCTAAAATTAAATAGAGGGACAATCACAATCAACAAATAAACGTATGCATAATCATCAAAAATCACTACAACTGAGGCTTGTTAATTTATTTTATATCAATACTGTAATATGATTTCTACCAGTTTCCCAAATTCAAACAAGAAAAATTTAAGTTTCGTAATTTATTTACAGAACTATTGCCGATCTGAACAATCAAATGCGGCCTATTAAAACTACATCCTGTAGAAAATTTAGCACAATCACAGCAAGATTGATGTTTAATATCCGAAATCGTCTATAAAACCAAAATGGACCGAATATTACGAAAATTGTTCAATTCGCGTATTAATAGAACAACAATAAACCAATTAACGACAATGAAACAGAAGATCAAACCGTAGGGAACAGATGACGGCAGCGCGGAGTGGGAATGATCGACTCGGTAGGAAGATATCGATGGCAAGAAATAAACCTAGCCCCTTTCTCGTGTCTTTTGGTGTTCAAAAGAAACAAATGGTATTAAATATAAAAAAATTTAATAACAGAAATGGGCTTAATTAGAAAAATAATTGTGTAAGACTTGTTTGTAGATCTGTATTATTGGATCTGAAAGTGAGCCCACTTAATATGTATGATTCTACGTCAATTTACCAAGAAGATATTTTATAACATCTGCGTTTTAAATTTTTTAAAATATAATTTTTTTTAATAATTACTTGATGATTTTATATGTTAAGAATAATTTAAACTGCATAGTATAATCTAATATAAATGTTATTGTTTTTATAAGTGAAGGTCTGTATATGAAATTTTATTTTAATTAACTATTTTTCGTGATTTGTTTTGTCCAATTTCCCGTCCTTTCTTGTCGAATTTTTTTTATGGTCTTCCCTTTCTCAATTTCTCAAAACCTTCGACGACGATGAATTGATTTATGAGACTGTGGCATGAATACGAATCATTTAAAAGCAGTGTTTGCTAAGTTTGCATTATTTTCCGTTTCTAACTATGTGAACATGAAGAAGATTCAAAACTTTACAAAAATCAATGCATTCAGCTATTGAGTAGAATACATTTTAGATGATAAATTTTGTATTTTAGATTTGTTTGTGAATGTGGTGTTATTTTTAGTTAACTTTAGAAATTTACAAAATATTAAAATTTTTTATTATAATATTTGCATATTTATTTACTATTTTATTTACTTCTATTCATTTTGGTCCGGTAAGTAAAAAAAAAATTAAAATAGAATTTTAATATTAGAATGTATTTGTAATATCAATGTTCATCTCTTTATATTATAAATGTTCATCTTTAATCTATTACGTTTAAAAAAGCTCCAAAAATGAGGTTGATTATTTTTCTTGATACGTATTTTTATGATTTTCTTAATTATTTGGGACTATCTCCGGTCCGAATTTTCTATTTTCCTTGTGCTCTTTGTCGAATATCTTCAGAAAATCCTGCTCGAAAATAGAACCGAATAATTCAAAAAAAAATCTAAAATAATAAATATAAAAAAAAAGAATCAATCATTTTTTTTAACGTAATTGGTTTTGTGTAGATATTAATGCATTTCCAGAAGATATGGAGTCGAATATGTGTAGACCACGATGACCGAAGAACTTATATATTATAATACATTATTTATATATATAGATCAATATTTTATGTTATTACATAATAATATTTTAATATCTATATATACATATTTATACTGTACCATATAATATTATAAATAACTATATATTGTTATATCATATAGATATAAACTATTTATTATATATATATATATATTATAGAATAAATACATATATATATATATGTTATATAGTGTATTGGTGAATATTTATAAATAAAATACTGGATATGTTTATATATATAGTATTTTATTTATGATAAGTGTTATATAACGGAGTAATAGTATATAATAATTTATATATATTAGATAACATATATAACATATATATTTATTATACATATATTATATAATATATATAATATTACTTATTTATTTAACCCTGTATTTGTGGAATAGTAACCCTTTAAAGTTTTATATTCTTTGTTTAAGTACTTATTTATTTAATTACTCATTTAAAGGGTTTCTCTCCTATCTATCTTATGAATTGGATGTTCTAATATTAAGTCGGTGGAAGAGTGTGTTTGACGATTGTGAGCCTCGTGTAATCAACTTTTCTTTGGAGGAAGGTTAATTTTCTAGAGTTGCGATTGTGTGTATCGAATATTTGTTTGTGAGTTTGCTCCGTTCAACGAATTCAGGATTACTGACAGAGGAGGAGCATTATCGACGTTCGTTAATTGAATGGGGCGTTCATCTGGCTCGGTTTCTACATCTACTCCTTGCAGGAAAAGAATTAGACCCGCTGAAGGTTTTTATTCTGATTCCAATTTGTATTTCTATTTTGTTTGAATTCCTCTGTCTGTTATTCTATTGTATTACCTTGAAATTTAGAAGTATTTATTTTACTGGAGTAATTGGTTATTATAAATTCTTATTATTTTGGATTTTTTAAGTTTATTTCTGAGCTCATCTGGATATGAGAGTATTTATTGCTAATTGGATTATTAGCTGACTGTATGTTTGGTGTAGCTACTGGTGGTTTCAATCCAAATAGAATGAGTTCTGTTATACATCAAGATGGAGCAAATTTAATTGATGATCGATTGAGTTATGTTTCAAAAAATGATGGTCAGTTTTTTTTTTTGTTTTTTTTTCTGTATTCGTATAGTTTTGTATTGGGTTTGTATGAATGTTCTTTATTGATTTATAATTTTATATCAGATTATTGGGATATTGAAGATCCGGTTTGTAAGTGTACTGCTTGGTTTTGGTGTGAGGAGAGATTGAAGAGTAGTGGCAGCAAAAAGAATCCTATTTATTCTAAATGTTGTGTCAATGGTAAGATTATGCTTGCTGTGTTAAAGGAGCCGCCCTTGATTTTGCAACGACTTATTTTTGGACGGACAGACATGAGTTTGCATTTTCTTGATAAAATACGGTTATACAACAATATGTTTTCTTTTACATCCATGGGTGGTAGGATTGACGGTTCTTTAAACAACGGTAGGTGCCCACCTATGTTTCGAATGCATGGTGAGAACTATCATCGTATTGGGAGTTTATTACCTATTGAGGGCCAGACACGGAAATTTGCTCAGTTATATATTTATGATACGGAGAATGAGGTCGGAAATGGATTGGATACGACATGGTGGGTGTATTAATTATTATTTATTTATTGGTTTATAGTTACTAGGATTGTTGTGTTTAGTAATCAATCTGTTTGTTTGCTTTAATGAATTTGTAGTCGGAATGATATTCGAGAACAGATTGTTGTGGAAATTCAAAATATTTTGGACCAAAATAATGTTCTTGTCAAGTCATTTCGCATGGCTAGGGATCGGTTAAATATCGGAGATGCTTCTTCTGTTAGATTGAGGTTGATTGGAAAAAGATCGTACGATCCGAGGACGTATAATCTTCCTATTGTTTCTGAAGTTGCTGCGTTGGTTGTAAATGATCTGGATGTAACTGCTCAAGAGAGGGATATAATAGTGGAGACCCGCTCGGGTTGTTACCGTCGTATTAGCCAGTTACATCCATCGTATCTTGCTTTGCAGTACCCGTTATTGTTTCCTTATGGGGATGATGGGTTTTCGTTGAATATACCATTTGCGGGTGATGCTAATAATTATCACAGAAAGGGTGTTAGTATAAGGGAGTATTTTGCATATAGATTGCATGAGAGGGAAAAAGAAATTTCAACTATATTGGTTGTGAAGAGGTTGACTCAACAATTTATTGTTGATGCTTACGCTATGATTGAATCGGCACGCATAAATTATATTCAGGATTTCCAAGTGCCTTTACGTGCAGATAAATATAAATGTCTTAAAGATGCAGGTGGGAAGGGGGCGACGGATCCCTCTAGCAGGGGTAAGCCTGTAATTTTGCCATCGTCGTTTACGGGTGGTGCTAGATATATTAGAGAGAATTATATGGATGCAATGGCAATATGTAGTTGGATCGGCTATCCTGATTTATTTATAACTTTTACTTGTAATCCAAAATGGCCTGAGATAGTGAGGTTTGTGAGGAAGCGGAATTTGTGGGCTGAGGATCGACCTGATATAATTTCTAGAGTTTTTAAAATTAAATTGGATGGTTTGATGAATGATCTACGAAAGAATAATCACTTTGGTCCACCTAGAGCAGGTATGTGTTGGGTTTGTGGTTCTGTTTTATATCTATATTTTTTTTTGCATTGTTTATATTTGATTATTTTTTTTACTCTGTTTTGTTGTTGCAGTATTGTATACAATTGAATTTCAAAAGAGGGGTTTACCGCATGCGCATATATTACTCTTCCTTGATAGAAATGGTCGGCAGAGAGTTGTGGAGGATATTGATTCCATGATCAGTGCAGAGGTTCCTGATCCGGACTTAGATTTTCAGTACTATGAGTGTGTTGGTGCACATATGATTCATGGTCCGTGTGGGTTTGCTAAGTTGGATTCACCGTGTATGAAAAATGGTCGTTGTACAAAGTTCTATCTAAGAGATTTTGTTTCGGTGACAACAAGAGATGAAGAAGGATATCTTGTTTATAGACGTAGTGTTGGGTGATGATTCTATCCTCAGCATAATAATACATAGTGGGAAATGATTCTGCCTTCCGTACTGACATGCACTTAGTAGGTTTATGCTCTGAGTGAATCTATGAAGATTTGAAGATCTCAAAACCCTATCTTGATCGGTGAACCATTTCTTTGTAATTGTTTTTGTCTCTGAGGGTTTAGACTCAGCAGACACTCTGCTCTGGTTCAGGCGTTCAGTAGCTTATCGGCCTCGGCACCGTAAGTAGAAGACTCGGTAAATGCTGGACTCGGCGGGAGCAAGATATCGAGAAGAGACAGAGGAACCGAACTCGGCGGAGTAGTTCATCGTGCTCGAGCTGATCTTCGGTAGAGCCATCTCGGCTTATTCACTTGCCGAATCGGAGATCGACTCAAGAACGGCCGACGATCTTACGAACTGTCAGATCTTTTGAATGACAATAAGCATAGTCAAATACGAGGAAGAGAGAAGTCAGCTTCAGTTGCCTCGAAGTCTGTTCTGTCTCAACTGCTTTCTAAACCTTGACGAATGACAAGCAGACACAAGCCTTATACCTACTAAAGCTGCAAGTCAACAACTTTCCGGAAAAGGAGGGAAAAGACACTGTCACTCTACTTCAAAAGAGTCGTTAGCTACCAAAAGAGAGAGAGTAAGGGATGATCGTCTCCAACGGATCTTTCCAAGACTCTTCTCTATAAATAGAGGGATCATTCGAAATTTGAAGCTCACGGGAAAACACAAGAACACAGAGCATTCAACGAGCAAATCAAAAAGCCAAAGTCTTCCGCAAGAACTCGAAGAATATTTCTCCGGCGAAAGACTACAATCTAGCTCTTAGGGAATCAAGCTGAACCGATATACAAGCCTCTAGTATCCAAACGACGTTACACGAACCCAAAGCTAAACTCAGCTGTTCGTCGTTCTAGAAGCTACATTCTCGTACCCTATCCCTCTAACCCTAAGCTCAACCGAATATATCCATAGCTTAGACGAAGGAGTTCATATTTGAACTTGTTCCTTATTGTAAAAGGACTCCTTCATAGTTGGAGAGTTTGTCAAACACTTTAGTTTGATAACCGTGTAAACTGAGATTGCTCAAGTATAAATTCCAAGACGCGGCTTTGTCCTGTGTACAAGCTGACTGAGACTAACTCAGTATAATAAATAGCCTCCTGATCTTTCGGGACAGTGGACGTAGGATTGTTTGATATCCGAACCACTTTAAAAATCTTTGTGTCTCTCGCTTGTGTCTATTTATTGTTGTATTGATTTTAACTGATCATACTGAAAACTATCCTTTAAAATCATTCAACTCGGTTTCAGCAAACTTGACTGATCTCATTATTCTACTGAAACTGGTTTAATATAAACGTCTTTCCAACTCAACTGATTTGGGCCTACACTTTCCGCACCACTGGACTCTATCTGCTGATACTGAATTCTGATGTTCAGTCAGCTAGCAGATCTCAGTAGAGTCAGACACTTTGCCACACACGATTCAGAACAGCTATCTGGTCTGCTGAACTCATTCAGTATGACACTATCTTGAACAGGACTGTTCGTGTTCTAAGTTGAGAAAATCGGTTTCAGGTGTATTCACCCCCCCCCTCTACACCTGAACGTGCTCTCGGGGACCAACAATTGGTATTAGAGCAGGAGTTCTATAAGACTCTTGTTATCTTGAAACTGGTCTACTTGAACGGATCCGGAAAAACGTTTTCACTGCATATCATTCTTCATTCATATCATTATTCATCATGACTGATATGTCAGGTATAAGAATGGTACCCATGTTCTCAGTAGAGAACTATGGTGTATGGCGGGTCAGAATGGAGGCTCATCTGACCTCCCTCCACGACAGCATGACCGAAGTACTTGAGGAAGGACCTATCGTTCCTATGATCGATAGTGTCGTAGCTTAGGATCCAGCAGCTTGAGGAGGAATGGTGATCGGGAAGAAGATTCCCAAGGATAAAAGTCTCTTCACCCCTGAGGAGAAGAAACTTCACAACTTAGACCGAGTCGCCAGGAATGCCATACTAACCACTCTTAGTGATTCTTATCTCGGCAGGGTTCAGGAATGCAAGACTGCAAAGGAACTCTGGGATGCTCTAGTGCTACTGAGTCGGGGGACTCAGAAGATCAAAGCTAACAAACTTGCGCTGGAACTCCAAAAGCTGGAGAGTTTGTCTCTCATGCCCGGAGACACCATTGAAGATCTCAGTGTCAGATTCACGAATCTGATGAACTCTATCAACGGGCTGGGACAGACATTCTCCAACCGAGAAATAAATCTCAAAATACTGAGTGCACTGCCAGACGGTCATTAGACTCCTTTTGCTATATTACGACATTCTGACTTAGATATTGTTACTCCTGACCATATCTTTTCAGAACTTCAAGCAGAGGAATTTGAGTTTGACAGACTTCAACGGAAGCAGCGAGTTGAAGCTGACACCAAAATAGACCATGCTTTCAAAGCATCAGTCAGCACAGCATCCCCTGCGTCGAGTAAGACTGAACCTTCACTCAACGACATACAAGAAGGAAGTCTCGCTCAGAAGTACGCACTGCTTGCCGTAAAGTATCAGAAGGAAAAGGAGCGGCGCAGAAAAGTGACTAAAGCCTATCGAGAATCAAAAGGTAAGTCTGAATACACGCCTAAACGTACTCCTGACTTGCATACTTCTGAATGCAGAGAGAGGGATGACTCAGCACCATCAAAAGATAGCGAAAGCAAAGAAGAAAGAGTCATCACCTGCTACAACTGTAAAAAGCCAGGACATTATCAGTATGACTGTCCTGAGCTCAGTAGTGCTGAACGAGCAGCACGCAAAGCAAGGAGAGAGAAATTCGCCAGGAAGAGACAAGCATACATTGCTGGTGAACTCTCAAACGACTCAGAAGAAGTCGACTCCTTCATGGATTCATCCGATGATGAAGCAGCTTTCATGGCCCTAGAGCTTGAAGCTGAAGAAACTGCTGAAAAGTGTCTAATGGCAGGAGAAGAGGAGAGGTAAACTCTCATGAACTATTTAACTCTCCTTCACATTGCACACACGACACTTCTTCAGGGGCAAACGAGAATCTGGATGTCAGTACAGCATATGAAGAACTTCTAGACGAATAGATTCAGATGAGTCTGCAGCTCAGTAAGACTCTTCAGGAGTTGGATACCCTGAAAATAGAGAATCAGAGACTTTCTCAAAAAGGTCAGGTTGTTACTGAGTCAGAAGGACTTGTGTTGAGACTCAGGGAGGAGATAGACTCTCTGATGGCCAAGTCTCAGCATCAAGAAGATCAGATCTCAGTTCTGACCAATGACTTAACTCAGAAAGATACTGAATTGAATCTACCGAAGCAACAATCGCCGAACTTCGGGCCGAGCATGAAACACTGAAGAAAAGTGATGATGTCTGGAGAAATCTGATGACTGAGCGGTACATGGGCGCTGAGAAGAAGTTGGAGGCTATGCTAGCAAGCAACAAGCCCAAGCACTGCAAGCAAGGACTTGGTTTCGGCTATGGCACCTCATCATCTGCCCCAGTCCACTCAGAAGACCGGCTTGCTGATAGGTTTGTTCGAGGGGAGACAATCAATGCAGATATTCTGAATCCCCTAGCGAAGAACAAATAAAAGATGAAGGCACCTCATCCTACATATCAGCACACTGACAAAAAGATCAGCACCAAAACACCCCAGCTCAGTTAAGGGGGAACCAGCAAATCCAAATGGGCTGATCAGTATGGACCTCCTCAGCTGACACATCCAGCTCAATATGGTTCATATTATTATGATCCTGTAGTCAGAAGAGGACCCAAGAGTCAGAAAAATAAGAAAGCCGTGCAAAAAGCAAAGGTCAGCAGTCCACCAGCTCAGAAGATCCGGACTCCTGAACCTGAAAAGCCTCATAAGTCAACAGTGACTAGTCCAGTGGTCAAATATGTTGACTCAAGTGGGAAGAAACTGTTTGAGACCACCAAGGTCGTTAGACAGATATGGGTTACTAAAACTAACATCTAAGGACCCAAAATCAAAAATAAAGGGTACCTAAATATAATTCTGTTTTGCAGGTGCACAAAGATCCATGGTATGTGGACAGCGGATGCTCACGACACATGACATACCAAAAGAGTCTGCTGAAGAATTATATCCCTGAAGAAGGACCCAGAATCGAGTTTGGAGACAATGCTAAAGGCTACACAAGAGGACATGGAACACTTAGCATTGGAACTGCCAAAGTTCCAAGAGTATCATATGTTGAAGGACTTCAGGATAACCTTCTCTCTGTTAGTCAATTTTGTGATAACTCGAATAGAGTGATATTTGAAGCTGGTTTCTGTGATGTCATTGATAAATCCACAAGGAAAACAGTGTTATCAGGTTCGCGCAAGAAGAATATCTATGTAGCTGACTGGAACTCAGCTGAACCTGAAGCTTGTCTGTTAGCGAAGAACAACAACCGAACGGGGTGGCTATGGCACAGAAGACTCAGCCATCTCAACTTCAAAACGCTCAAAAAACTAGCAAGAAACACTCTAGCAAGAGGACTGCCGAATGAAGTATTCAGCAAAGACACTCAGTGTGAAGCATGTCTGAAGGGAAAGCAAACAAAGAATCAAAATCCACCTGTTCCATCTCCTTCCACTGATGGAATTCTTCAGCTGCTACATATGGATTTGTTCGGTCCAGTCTCTCCAGTGACGATCAGAGGCAAGAAATATGCTTTAGTGGTCATCGATGACTACTCGCACTATACTTGGGTCATATTCATTGCCAACAAGTCTGACGTCAAAACAGAGTTACCAAGACTTCTGAAAAGGCTCAGTGTCGAGAAGAACACCAAAATTGTCAAAATCTGTTCTGACAGAGGAACTGAGTTCCTTAATTCTATGGTGGAGGAGTTCTGCAAAGTAGAAGGAATAGAGCATGAGACATCGACTGCACGCACACCTCAGCAAAACGGAGTTGCTGAACGAAGGAACAGAACTCTCACCAAATTCTGGGCAGAAGCCACTGATACTGCTTGTTATACTCAGAACCGATCTTTACTGACAAAGCAACAAAAGAAAACACCATATGAACTATGGAACGGCAGGAAACCTTCTCTATCTTATTTCCATATTTTTGGGTGCTCATGCTTTATCCACAATAATGGGAAAGATCAGCTAAAAACTTTTGATAGCAAGTCAGATCAGGGAGTATTCTTAGGATACTCTCGGGTCAGCAAAGCTTTCAGAGTATTCAACTATCGAACCCTTTGCATGGAGGAAAGCCCTCATGTTGTTTTTAATGAGTTTGCTACTGAAGACAGGAGCAATAACTCTAATTCTGAATCTGAGGACATCAGTAAGCAGCTACAGGATCTAAGCCTAAAAGATAAAGTCGAAAAGATCTAGCTTTTTTGGGATGATGATTCAGATGAGGAAACTGAAGACAAGTCTACTGAATCTCAACCAAAGGAAAATGTAGGCCGAGCCGATTGACTCTCCCGAGCGAGTCAATCCCGGGTAACTCAGTCAATGAAGAAAACCCCGAGGTTAACGAGACCACTACCGAGAATAACAACTCAGGGGGGAACATTTATTAATGTTCCTGAGCTGAATGCCCCTGAACTTGGTGACTCAGTAGATCACACTCTCATTACTGAAATGCTTCAATCTCAGAATAGTACAACTGAAATGCCTAACTCACCTACTATCTGTGTTGAACAAATTTCAGATGAAGAGCTGAAACATCGAAGATCGTGGCTGGACTCTCATACTGCTGATCTGATTATTGGAGATCCCTCAGCAAGAGTAAAGACAAGATCCAGATTCTGTCAAGGAGAAAGCGCCTTATATTCCTGCTTCTTGTCTACTGACGAACCTCAGACGATTGAGGAAGCACTGAAAGATGCTGACTGGATCATAGCTATGCAGGAGGAGCTGAATCAGTTCACGAGACACGAAGTTTGGGAGCTTGTTGATAGACCCCGGCATCAACATGTTATTGGAACAAAATGGGTCTTCAAGAACAAGCGGGACGAAAACAACGTCATAGTAAGGAACAAAGCAAGACTCGTGGCAAAAGGCTACTGTCAAGCTGAAGGAATAGATTTTGATGAAACGTTAGTTCCAGTTGCAAGATTGGAGGCAATTAGACTATTCCTAGCCTACGCAACACATCAAAGATTCAGAGTCTATCAAATGGATGTGAAGTCTGCGTTCCTGAACGGCGTACTGAAAGAAGAAGTCTATGTAGAACAACCGCCCGGCTTTCAGCAGGGACATCAGGTTTATAGACTCAGAAAGGCACTGTAAGGGTTAAAACAAGAACCCAGGGCTTGGTACGATACCCTATCTGAGTTTCTTCTTCAGAAAGGTTTTCAGAAAGGCACAGTGACCGCACTCTATTCAAAGATTCGACCGGAAGACGATCTACTACTTGTGCAGATCTATGTAGATGACATTATCTTTGGATCAAAGAATGTCATCATGTGCCAACAATTTGAGAAGATGATGAAGGATAAGTTCGAGATGTCAATGATGGGAGAAATGAACTACTTCCTTGGATTTCAAGTCAAACAATCTGAAAAGGGGACGTTCATTAATCAAGGCAAATACACTCGAGACCTCATCAAAAGATTCGGTTAACATCCGGCAAACCTATCAAGATCCCGATGAACACAAACATGAAAATTGATCTTGATAAGGAGGGAGTATCAGTAGACCAAACTGAATTTCGTGCTGTAATTGGTTCTTTATTATACTGAACAGCTAATCGTCCTGACATAACTTATGTTGTAGGTGTCTGCGCTCGATTTTAGGCGAATCCAAAGCAGAGTCACATGGACTCAGCAAAGAAGATTCTCCGCTATCTCAGAGGAACACCTGACATGGGTTTATGGTATCCAGCTGATGATAATATAGAACTAACTGGTTACTCTGATGCTGACTATGCAGGGTGTAGAATTGACCGAAAGTCAACTTCAGGAACGTGTCAGTTCCTTGGCAGTAAGCTGATCTCATAGTTTTTAAAGAAACGGCACTCGTAGCCACGTCAACTACCGAAGCCGAATACATGGCTGCTTGGGAAGTTGCTTTGCGCCCAAATCCTTTGGGCCGAGACAAGCGGCTACGTGACTATGATGTCATTCAGAATGAAGTGCCAATCTTCTGCGACAGTACCAGTGCTATTGCAATCACTCAGAACCTATACTTCACACAAGATGCAAGCACGTGGACATCAGACATCACTTCATTCGTGACCATGTCGAAAAGAAGGATATCAGAATGGAAAAGATCCATACTGACAGACAAAGGGCTGATATACTGACCAAGCCTCTAGGCCGAATCCGTATTCGAGAGAACTTTCAGTAGAGCTAGGTCTGCTGGACCCTACTGACTCCAGTCAGTAAGAGGTTTCAGGAGAGGAGCTTTCAGTAAGGGGGAATGTTCACTCTCAGTACTGAGTAAATTCAGTACGTAGAGACTCCGCAACCATCTACACGAGGTATCAGCTGACTACGATGTTCAGCTGACAGGTTTGCGTATCTCTACTCAGTAGTAACTAATAGAACTGTAATATGCATTTATTGTTCAGAGTCAGCTTCGTATTTAATATCTCTGGGATTATCATTTAATATTAACAGCTTACATTTAATGCACGACATTCTATACATAAGTATGCTGAACTCTGCCACGCATTTAATGCATGTCGTATCATAGTTACTACTTAGGCAAGTTACAACTGGCTTTTGACTTAGGCGGCTTTGTGATCATTACCTATAATATACTATTTAATCTTGACCGTCCATCTCATAAAGCAAGTTCAAACTCGGCCATTGATCGATAACCGTTCATCTTCACTTAGATATATATTTTCGATCATACCTTAGAAACCGCCATTAGCATTCTTCAAATCTTTTTACTCCGAAAATTCTGAGATCTTTCTAGCAAACCCTACTTGCATATTTCTCAAACGCTCAGTTTTTCATTGGTATGATTATTAGATCTGTTACAATAAATTTTTTTTAATTCAGCATCGCTATACTGACTGTTCTATCGAGTTCGATACTGATAAATTCTTCTTGTGTCAGATATAATGGCGAGTTCAAATGTAATTGTGGACGCTCCCGTAAACATGCAGGAAATCTTGGATAAAGACCGTGTCTGGTGTGAACCAGTCATGGAATTCGATGCTTGCGACCTGGATTTCATGGACGAGATCTTCTCTGCTCTCAGAGAATCCGGTCTGGAGGGCTTTCTATCAAGGAAGCCAACGTTCTTCCTTCCGAGGCAAGTTGCTGAAGTCTACCTCAATTCAGACTCAGTAGCTGGTGATATCATTGGAAGATTTGTTGTACACACGATCGGCGAAGCTGCCTCACAATTGAAGCAGATGTTGATCAAGGAAGCACTGAGGAGAAGCTTCGATCTACCTTCTGAGGGAGTCAACACCGTTGGGTATAATGACGATCTGGTGGACGACTACCTCTCTATCTTCTACGGGAAACCCACAGCGTTCAGAGCCGCTTTCCCAAAGAACATGATCTTTGCCTCGATCGAGCTTTAGCGTACATTGTGACACAGCTACTGACTAGCCAAGCGGGCTCCTTCGATCAAGTATCAAGGCCCAAGATTCAGCTGATAATGGCGATTTATGACAAAGCCAAGATTAACTGGACTGAGTTCTTTCTCCGCGAATTCATGGTTCAAGCAGCCAAATTTGACAAAGCGTCATACAGACTGAGCGCAAAAGGCAAGCTTCTGTATGGGCCGAAGTTGTCGGTGATGATTCAAGATTTACGCGCTTCGACCAAATCACATACAGCGATAAGCAGTATTTTAATGTGAAGAAGGTCAGGTTCCATAACAATGTTGCTGCTCTTCAGCAGATAGGGTCAGGAACCCCAGCTCAGCAGACGACGCCGCAGAAGACCACGCTTACTAAAAAGCGGTCTCCTCAAGCTCAAACGCCTAAGGCACCGGCAAAGCGACTGAAGAAGACTCTTCCTGTCATGCCTACTGGAACCGAAGGTAGTACCGGAGGCCACTGCGAAACGGCATCGCATAGCCGCAACATCTGATTGATGAGTCAGAGTCCTCAGAAAAGACTCAGTCAGTAGAGAAAGCCGTCTCCACTGAACAAGCCACAGAAGTGGACCAAGGGGTTCAGACTGAAGAAGCCCAGAGTGAAGAAATTGAAACGCTGAACAGTCCCCTTGACGTTCCACCACTTAGCAGTCAGCCATCTGCTGAGAAGCAGACGTCACTGATAGAAGTAGAAGATTCAGAGATGACGTCTGAACAAGAATCGGTCAGGATGGAAGCCTTTACGATCCAATCTTGAGCATCTCGAGAGATTCATGAGCATATTCCGAAGATAGCTGGCCATACTGACCTGGTTATCATTGCAAAGCAGGCCAGACTCCACATGCTACTAAGGTTCCAGGAGTGGCACAATCTTCAGAGACTTATTCTCCATCACTCCTGCGAGCAACTTCACAAAGAAGAGTTCATATTAAGGCAGCAGATAGGCTACTCAGAGCCTGCTGACCTTGGGACTCTTAAAGATCTGAGGGCCACAATGCTGGCCTTGCTGCATAATAAACAGCAGGCTTCCGGCTCGGCTCCCTCAGATGGGTCTGACCACGACGGTCAGGACCCACCCCATGATTCTGGCCCTGAGAAGCCTGATGAGGGAACTCACCAGGACAAGGATACTTCAGCTCACACTGAACAACTTCTAAGTATCCTTGGGCCTGAGAAGTCGGTGGCTGGTACTTCAACCTCAGCAGAGCCTGCTCAGCTCTTGCTCGAGTCGCCTTTTGAAGTAGCGCCCAGCCCCAAAAGCCGACGCTCGAAGTCAATGGCAAAGGCTCTCAGAAGCCAAGGTACCCAGAACCGTGCCCTTGCCAAAGCCATCCACAAGGTGTGGAAAGAGACTGCCCAAGCCACTTGCGCCGAGATTAAGGGGCCGAGAACTTCCATGACGAGAATCGGCCGCCCACGATGTCTCCACTATCGTATCGACGCGCCGGCAAAGCGTAAAACCGACTTCGATACTCGGCTAAGATCGATCCGGGAAGGACAAAGCCAAATTACTTGAAAATTTTAAGGCCTCTCTGTCCTCCCACTCGAGAATCGGTCACAACCATCTCCCGTGCCAACGAACTCGGGATCTCCTCTATCCAGCGGGCCTTGGAAGATAAGGTTGACGACAAGTCGAAAGAATTCAAGGCGAGCAGCCTAATCATTCCCATCAACACTACAAAGATGAAATGATCCATGAGAAGAATGAGCTGCACGAGGCGCCGACCAAGATACATACAAGACTTGATGAATTGTCGGCCTCGTACAAAAGCTCCGAATACAAAGGTATCTCGCTCCTACCCCTGGCCATATTTGCTGATGCCAAAAAGGGGGAAAAGGAAAAGACAAGGGGAGCGAGGTAAAGGGAAAAGAGAAGGGAGTCAAGACGGCTAAGGCGACCCTCACTAAAGCATCTACGGAAACCGAAAAATCCACTAAGGGGGGAAGCCATACCGAGGTCTCCCCAAGAAGACACGGTCAGTAGCAGAAGCAAGCCAGACTCAGACAACAGCTTCTACTGAACCGACTGGTGAGGCCCAGGGTGTCTCAGCTGGAATCTCAGTAGAGACTGGCCCAAGTGGCTCAGGAACCAAGATACAGGCTACTCATGCAACTCAAACCCCATTGGATATAATCAAGGAGGTTGTTGAGTATGCTGAACTAGAGGATTCAGAAGAGGAAGAGGCTCCTCTCCCACCTCCAGTAAAAGGCAAAGGTAAGAAAATCCTAACTCTCCCGAACCCTCCCTCCAAGAAGTCGAAGAGATACATTTCTGCAGAGGAGGAGACTCAGATAGCAGCAGATGAAAGGCTGGCTAGGGAGATAGCCGAAGCTGAAGCAGCCAATAAGCCTAAAGCAAAGCCTGCCAAAGGCAAGACAAAGGCTCCAGCACGCGGTGGAAAGAGATCTACTAGGTTGCCTCCTAGGAAGTTGAAGATAGGCGATGAAGAAGATAGAGAAAAGGAGAAGGAGCAACAGCAGAAGGAGCAACAGCAGAAGCAGGGTACACCTAAAGATAAATCAAGTACCCCTGCTGACTCTGAAGATGAATCTTCTCACAAGCCTTCCTACACAAGAACGAAGGAAGATGATGCTAAGATCGAAGCCATCTTTGCTCAGATGGATCGATGTCTATATAGAGGAGAAGATGCAAGACAGATTGAAGCTGCCAGGCAGAGGATACATATGGCAGACTTAGAAGCACTCAGAGTCCGTACTAAACAAGAGGCCAGGCTGAGAGTTCCTTCCAAAGCTGATATTCCATACATATACAGGAAGTTCAGGACGCCAACAGATCTGAAGATATATAGATGGCCAAGGACTGATGAGTGGATGCCAGCTCAGTACACTCAGAGATGGGAGTTGCTGAAGATAGAATTCATCAAGAGGAATTACTTTTGGAGATTCTGGCCCAATAAGGGAAAGGATGATGCTTACGTTGAATGGACGATGAGGGCTGATCCTGAGATGTATGCTTACATGCAGAAAGCTGTCAAAGAAAACATTGAAGTCCGAGTCCCTGAACCCAGAATTCTGCCACCACCAAGAAGACTTGATGATTATATTCATTATGGGATTATAGAGAAGGAAGTGAAGGATGCTGTCGGAGCAAGATTTCTTGAAGAAGACGACCCAGCAGACTTTGCTGAATTTCTGAAGCTGAGGAAGAATACTTATAGGATGTATGGACTGCCCCTTCCCGAGACTCAGTCGCAAGACTTCATAGACAGGATCAAGCAGTACAGACGTTCCTAGTTTTAGATTCTTTATCTTTCCTAGCTTAGAAAGAGATGTATTGTACTGAATCATTTTATATATATATATATATATATATATATATATATATATATCTTCTTTTGGCTTCGACGATATCTTATTGTCTATATAAGTCGTGTTCTGTTTTTATGATTAACACTCAGAATCACTGAAGTGATTACTAACTCACACACTCACTGATTGATTCTTTGTCAGTAGCCGCTTAGATTCTGATAGACTTGTTCTGTTAAGGGAAATTGTTGTCAGGGGGAAATGCTTAGTCTCTTTATTCGACCCTACGCCTCGCTCCCTTGATGATCTAGAACTTGAAGAACAACTCCACTGATCCTACTTGTAATATTGTAAGGAGCTCTGTTTCTGAGTAGTTTAGTGTTAGCATAGATGTTAGGTTTTGACATCATCAAATAGGGGGAAATTGTTGGGTGATGATTCTATCCTCAGCACAGTAATACATAGTGGGAAATGATTATGTCTGGCGTACTGACATGCACTTAGTAGGCTTATGCTCTGAGTGAATCTATGAAGATTTGAAGATCCAAAAACCCTATCTTGATCGGTGAACCATTTCTTTGTAATTGTTTTTGTCTCTGAGGGTTCAGACTCAGCAGACACTCTGCTCTGGTTCAGGCGTTCAGTAGCTTATCAGCCTCAGCACCAGAAGTAGAAGACTTAGTAAATCTTGGACTCGGCGGGAGCAAGATATGCGAGAAGAGACAGTGGAACTGAACTCAGCAGGAGTAGTTCACTGTGCTCAGAGCTAATCTTCAGTAGAGCCATCTCAGCTTATTCACTGCTGAATCAGAGATCAGACTCAGCAACGGCCAGACAGTCTTCTGAACTGTCAGATCTTTTGAATGACAATCAGCATAATCAAATACGAGGAAGAGAGAAGTCAGCTTCAGTTGCCTCGAAGTCTGTTCTGTCTCAACTGCTTTCTAAACCTTGACGAATGACAAGCAGACACGTGCCTTATACCTACTAAAGCTGCAAGTCAACAACTTTCCGGAAAAGGAGGGAAAAGACACAAAAAATAATTTATGTTTTTTAAGTAATTATCTGTTTTTTGATTGCATAAATAATTTCTTACTGTTTGAAAAACCTGTTTTATGTGTGAGTTTTTCTAAAAGTAAGTAGTTAAAGGTTCAATTAAAGAATTCTTTTCATCATGTATTGAAATACTTTTGGTAATTAAAGAGACTAACTTTCGAAACTACAAAAAATATATAATTTTTGTTTAATTTTAAAATCTCATACTTTTGTTTAAAATAATTTTTTTTACTTTAAACAAAAACAAATACGAAGTATTTTTAATAAATTTGTAAACACGTCCTTAAAATTGAGGTATAACTATTTCGATCATTTACAGTTCAAATTTTTATTTGTTCGACGCATTATTATTAAAAATTTAATCATGCAACACATACACATGATATTAATAAAAGACAAAATTAAAAAGTAATGACAACCTTAGTATATTATATTATTTTCTATTATTGTGAACGAAAAGTTACTGGAGTTATTTTACTCAGTTTTGACTTTTCTGTAGAAAGTAAAAACGCGCCTACCAGTAGACTAAGGTGCGTTTTCCTCGTGAGATCTTTTTAGGGCTGTGCACTATTCGGTCGAACCGGCCGAACAGGCCGAACCGAATAAATTCGGTCGAAACCGAATCGAACCGAAAGCTTTCGGTCCGGTCTTCGGTCGAATTAGTAGAATGTTTTCGGTTTTTGGCTCGGTTCGGTATTTTCGACCGAAAATACCGAACCGAACCGAAAACCGAATTTATTATTTAAAAAATTAAAAATACATTAACAATTTGAATTTAAAGTAATATTTGAGTTTATTTAATTTTTCAAGAATCTTTGTTCATATATGCTTGCTTGTCAACTTTTGTCACGAGATCTTTTGTCATATCAATATGGCCCATATCCAGTGCTATTGGAATCTAATATCAATATGAAGACATTCATTAAATAAGGAAGAAAAAACTAAATTAGGGACAAAAAACTAACAATATAGTATCATGTTCAATATAATTATTAATAACATCTATGCGATTGTTTAAATTATTTAAAAAACTAACAAGATGGTATCATTTGTGAAATAAAAAAAAATAATTAAAAAAAACGGTCAATTTGGCCGAACCGGGAAACCGGCCGAAATTTTCGGTCAACAAACCGGACCGAACCGAACACTTTCGGTCCGGTTTTCGGTCATAAATTTGGCGAAACCGAATTACCGATTAACCGAATTTTCGGTTCGGTTTTTCGGCCGAACCGGCCGTTGCACAGCCCTAGATCTTTTTTGCTTTTCTCCCGAATAATTAAACTTACACGTGCTTTGAATTTTCAACTTGGTTGTAAACTTGGCGCGGGTGCTGACCGAATAAATGGTAATTAAATTGTGAATTTTTAAATGTTTATTTCTCTCTTAATAAAAAATAATGTCAATAATAATGTTGTACTTAAAGTTGCAAAATAATACATTGGTCCAACGAAAGATGCATCTTGTGTAAATATCTATCAAAATAATGAGATTTTTTAAATAAATACCACAAATTGGAAAAGAATGAACCTCTTAAAGGTAGATAAGCTATAGTTAATAAGTTATTTGAAAAAGAAGAGTTTCATTTGTCCTTTTTTTACGAAGAAACCCATTAATTTCAAATCTAAGAAAGTGAGAGGTGACATTTCAAATCTAAGAAAGTGAGAGGTGACAGAACAAGTTTTTCTTGACAAATCTGAAGAGAAGAAATAGACAAAAAACCAACAATATTCAAATCTAAGAAAATGAGCAATCTTCTACCCCTTTTGCAATAAAGTAACCAATATGCATTACATTATCGTGCAGTTCATCAATTATATCTCTAGATGTTTCCCACCGTGAGTTGCGTAATTGCATGGTATTTTTTTTAGTAATGTTATGCTTGCTTTGAAAGAATGAAATATGATGTATGAATGGAAAAAGTGTGTACATCATTAAATATTATTACACCTAAAATACCATAATATAATACAAACTTCAACAAAAAGATATATACATTAGACGTAAACATTTCAAAATATCATCTACTCCTAAGAGAGTGCAAAATTGAAAATGCAAAAGAGGGGTAGTTGTTCATTTTGGATTGATATTGATAGACTTCAAACAAATTTTGAACTGCTACATCATTTAGCATACTCTGAGTATATGCAGCTGCCCTAAAAATTCTGAAGTAAGCGGTAAGAGGACTCGAAAAAACCAACAAATGCAAGATCGACATATAGCAAAATTAGGATATCCTTTGAAGGAGTGCTTGTGTCAAAAAAATAGAAGACTATAAATTTAGTAAATATTTGTTGACACGGTGCGATATAAACAACATTGTCTTCACAGAGACAAATAGCAAAAGTATACAGTTCAGTTGCTTCTCTGAAGAGTTTAGACTGCATTTCCTTGTTACCTGCCGAATCAAGGAACAAAAAGTATTATTAAGAAAAAAAACAATCATTACAAAGGGTTGAGTAATCTCCAAAGTTATGGGATCTTAACTAAAGATACAACTCCAATCTCTAGCAAGATCCAAACAAGATTTAGATTTGAGAGCCACCAGCAACTCTATACTTACCCTTTCTAACACCTCCTCTCAAAGACTTGCAAATTTGTTTCAAGCCACAACCACTACCAGAGGGCCAACCCCCCCCCCACCAACCACTACCAGAGGGCCAACCCTCCCCCCCCTCCAACCATAAAAGCTTACCTTCTTTGCATGTGAGATGCCAAATTTGTCACAAATAATTCATTGTTTGAACGTCGAAGAATCCATCAAACAAGCAAGACAACAGATGAACTATTTTTATTTCAAGATACGTAAAATACACAAGGATTAAACAAAGATGATATTATGGTTCAATGGTATCACATATTGAATCTTTTGACCAAGGGTTGGACATTTTCTATTTAAGTGCATGTTATGAACATCTGAAAGTGGTTCTGTAGCTAATTATGTGTTCTACAATCCCTATTAGCTGTTGATTATTGATTATCCTACACCAAACTCTTTGGAAACAACAATCACACGCCATGAAATTAAAAGAGAATTGCAATTCCTATCTGGTCCATCTCAGAACATAATTCCTATTTTTCTTCTCCATCAATTTTACAATCCCTTTGTGTATTCCAATAATGAGGAGACGTAGTAACTTGGTATAACATCTACTACCACTAAAATTAAGGTTAGTCTCCCCCACTTGGATGAAAAAGTTTTCTTTCATCATGTCATCCTTCTAGAAATCTTAGCAAGTATTGGTTCGTATTTTCATACCAATTGTTTGACATCCTGCAAGCAAATTTAAAAATACATTCAATCAAATGAACCAACGATATGTCTGGTGCATGCAAGAAAAACAAATGTCTGGATGCATGTAAGTAAAATATATTTGTTAAGAAATGAGCTTGGTCAGCGACATAAGCATGTAAAAATTCAACCAGATAAAAAGGCAAATGAACACTAGATGACAATGCTACAACATTTCTCACATTATTAAAACTGAATCCCCGGGGCATCTGAAAAATGAATGATTATTAATGTTATTTTATTCTTAACAATAAACAACTTTATTGTAGTGTTAATGAGTTTATCATATCAATGTTTCTTAATAGGAATCTCTACTTATTTCGATAAACTCTATATTAACTTGAAATTATACAATGATTGTTAAAAATTAAAAGTAATTATTAAACTCTATATTAAATTGAAATTATACAATGATTGTTAAAAATTAAAAGTAATTATTAATCATGTAGTTTTAAGATAAAAGTAATATTTATCCTTACATTTCGAAGAGGATGGGTTTCCAAGAGAGAAGACCAGCTGCAAGAGACACGGAAACAAAGATGATTTTAACTCAGAAAGATGAACTCAACAGCTCGAATTTTTCCTGTGCTAGAAAAAGCAATAGAAGGAAGAACGTTGAAAAACAACGTGGCACACCATCAAGGATTCATATAGAACTTCTAATAATTTTTCATGTGAAATTTGACGGAGGCAAAGCATTCTTTTTTCTAAATACTATAAGCACTTAAGAAACATCTACAACATTAAAGACAGTCATAAAACCAAATGTATTTCTCAGCTAAGAGAAGTCGACGTTGTAACGCCCCAATTTTTATAATTTAACTAGGGACTACTTCATACTTAACATACATATCTCAACTCTTTCAAAACATTTTCAAGGAGAAAGAATCATTGCAAAACTCAGGTTATTATTTGTTAGTCCCGAGATAAACGTTCAGGTTTAGAGGGGGAGAGAATACACCTGAAAACTTTCTCAACTTAAAACGCGAACAGTCCTTTTCAGGAAGATGTCGTACTGAACAGGTTCAGTAGACCAGATAAGCTGTTCTGAATCCCGTGACAGAGTAACTGACTTCACTGAGGCCTGCTAGCTGACTTAGGTCAGACTTCAGTACCGTTCAGTAGAAGTTCAGTAGAGTGCGGAAATGTGTAGGCCCAATTCAGTTAAGTTAGAAACCGTTTTTAGGAAATCTGTTTCAGTATATTAGTGCAGTCTTTTAAGCTTTGTTGAAACACAGTTGAATGAATTGAAAGATATTTTCAGTATGAACAGTAATCAATGCAACAGTAACACAAAGCACACAGAACACAACGATTTTTAAAGTGGTTCGGATCCAACAATCCTACGTCCACTGTCCCGGAAAGATCAGGAGGCTATTTTATTATACTGAGTTAGTCTCAATTGGTTTGTGCACTGGACAAACACTGGTCTTAGTGATTATACTAAGCAAGTCTCAGTTTACAAGGTATCAAACTAATGCGTTTGACAAAATCTCCAACTATGAAGGAGTTCTTTACAATAAAGAACAGTTCAAGGATGAACTCCTTCGATCTAAGCTATGGATATGGTCTGCTGAGCTTAGGTTAGAGGGAAGGGAACGAGAATGAGGCTTCTAGAGCGACGAACGGTGAGATATAAACTCTGGGCTCGTGTTCAATCGCTTTGATACTAGAGGCTATAGGTCTGGTTCAGCTCGGTTCCCTTTGAGCAAGAATGTCGCCTTTCGCTTGGAATAACTCTTTGAAGATCTTGCGAAAAGCTTTAAGTCGATTTGAAGTTGCTCGAATTGCTCGTGTGCTCTTGATTTTCTAGATGAGCTTCGATTTGAAATCTTCCCTCTATTTATAGATGAGAGGCATGGAAAGATCCGTTGGAGACGATAATCCATGTGTCTCTTTCTTTTGGGTAGCTAACGGCTCTTTCAAAGAATGGTGGCAGAGTCTTTTCCCTCCATTTTCGGAAAAGTGTTGACTTGCAGCTTTAATCAGAAAGTAGACAGCTGGCTGCTTGTCATTGTTCGAGGCTGAAGAAAGTAGGTGAGACAAACAAACTTCAAGACAGATCTGAAGCTGACTTCTCTGTACCTCGTATGACTCTGCTGATTTAACTTATAAGATTACTGACAGTCAGGAGACTATCTGGCCGTTTCTGAGTCTGATCTGTGTTCAGTAGCATACTCCTGCTGAGTCTAGCTCTACTGAAGATCAACTACGAGCGATGAAGCGCTCTCGTTGAATCCAGTTCCACTGACTCCTTTCAGTATGCTGCTACTGCTGAGTCCAGCACTGCTGAGTCTTCTTCTTATGGTACTGAGGCTGATAGTCTACTAAAGAATCAGCAGACAGAACTGAACGCCTGAACCATGCAGAAGGGATGTCTACTGAGTCTGAAACTCTCAGAGACATAACAAATACAACTCAATGGTTCACCAATCAACGTAGGGTTTTGGGATCATTCAAATATATAAGCACTAGGCTACTGAATCATCTCCCAACAATTTCCCCCTATTTGATGATGCCAAAACCTAACACTATAAACAGTCAGAAACAAACTCCTTAAAAATATTACAAGTAGAATCAGTGGAGTTGTTCATCAAGTTCTAAACTACTGAGGGAGTACATGAGAGAAATATCAGAACCTATACAGAAATCTAACAACAATTTCCCCCTGAACATCTTAATGCAATAAATTCCCTCACGCTTCTAAAGAAACAGATCTATCAGCTAAGCAAAACAGACAGACACAGATATCAGCAGTGAGTGTGTGAGTCACTAATCACTTACGTGATTCTGAGTGTTAAGCATAAACAAATAAGGCCATGAAGACAATAAGTTATTGTCGGGCCGAACAGCAAAGATTTTTTATAGATGAGAATTCAGTACATTACATCACTTGCTATTCTAGAAAAGTAAGAACAGGATACAAAGAAGCTTCTATCTATATTCTGAACTGCTGGATCCGTGCTTTGAAATCTCTTGACTTCTCATCAGGCAACGGCAATCCATACATCTGGTAGGTGTCTTTTCTGAGCTTCTGTATCTTCAGCATATCAGCAGGAAGATTTTCCTCAAGATCTAAGACTTTGATAGCATTGCTGACCTCTCCTTCTATTACTCCAATATGTAGAGATCCATCAAGCTTCAGTGGAGGAGGCAGCGGTCTCGGAACAGGAACTCTGACATTTTCTTTTTCAGCTAAGGCTTTCTAGACTCTTGCATAGATCTTAGGGTCACTCGCCAGAAGCCATTCAGCGAATGCAGTAACCTTGTCCATGTCGGGCCAGAACTTCCAAACGAAGTATCTCTTAACAAATTCAGCTTTGAGAGTTTCCCATCTCTGAGTCCGCTCCCATGGCATCCATTGATCAATCCTTGGCCATCTATGGATCTTCAGATCAGTAGGCTTCTTGGCTCGTCTGTACCTATAAGGAATCTCAGCTTGTTTGTCAGGTACTCTCTCTTGAGCTTCTTTCTCAGTTCTTAGTCGATTTGATGAACAACTCCACTGATTCTACTTGTAATATTTGTAAGGAGTTTGTCTGTGACATTTTGTAGTATTAGGTTTTGGCATCATCAAATAGGGGGAAATTGTTGGGAGATGATTCAGTAGCTCAGTGCTAGTAGATTTGAATGATCCCAAAACCCTACTTTGATTGGTGAACCTTTTAGTTGTATCGTTTTTTTTTTTTGTCTTTGAAAATTTCAGACTCAGTAGACATTCTTTCTGCATGGTTCAGGCGCTCAGTTCTATCTGCTGACTCTTCAGTATACTATCAGCCTCAGTACCATGAAGAGAAGACTCAGTAGTCTTGGACTCGGCGAGAGCAAGGATATCGAAAGGACTCGAGCGAACCGGACTCGGCAGGAGCGATTCACTGAACTCAGAGTTGATCTTCAGTAGAGCTGGACTCAGCAGGAGTATGCTATTGAACATAGATCAGACTCAGCAACGGCCAGATAGTCTCTTGACTGTCAGTAATCTTATAAGTCAAATCAGTAGAGTCATACGAGGTACAGAGAAGTCAGCTTCAGATCTGCCTTTAAGTCTGTTTGTCTCACCTACTTTCTTCAGCCTCGACCAATGACGAGTAGTCTGCTGTCTACTTTCTGATTAAAGCTACAAGTCAGCATATTTCCAGAAATAGAGGGAAAAGACTCTGCCAACATTCTTTGAAAGAGCTCGTTAGCCACCCAAAAGACAGAGACACATGGATCATCGTCTCCAACGGATCTTTCCATGTCTCTCATCTATAAATAGAGGGAAGAATTCAAAGCAAAGCTCATCTAGAGAATCAAGAACACACGAGCAATTGCGAGCAACTTTAAATCGACTTAAGCTTTCCGCAAGATATCAATGAGTTACTCCAAGCGAAAGGCGACATTCTTGCTCAAAGGGAACCGAGTTGAATTAGACTTATAGCCTCAAGTATCCAAGCGATTGAACACGAACCCAGAGAATATACCTCACCGTTCGTCGCTCTAGAAGCCTCATTCTCGTTCCCTTCCCTCTAACCTAAGCTCAGCAGACCATATCCATAGCTTAGATCGAAGGAGTTCATCCTTGAACTGTTCTTTATTGTAAAGAACTCCTTCATAATTGGAGAGTTTGTCAAACGCTTTAGTTTGAAATCTTGTAAACTGAGACTTGCTCAGTATAATCACTAAGACCAGTGTTTATCCAGTGCACAAACCGACTAAGACTAACTCAGTATAATAAAATAGCCTCCTGATCTTTTCGGGACAGTGGACGTAGGATTGTTGGATCCGAACCACTTTAAAAATCGTTGTGTTATGTGTGTTCTGTTTTACTGTTGCATTGATTACTGTTCATACTGAAAATATCTTTTAAGATCATTCAACTGTGTTTCAGCAAAGCTTAAAAGACTGCTCTAATATACTGAAACAGTTTTACTAAAAATGTTTTCTAACTCAACTGAATTGGGCCTACACATTTCCGCACTCTACTGAACTCTTGCGAGCGGTGCGGATCGACTTCGGTCGGCTAGCGAGCCTCGAAGAGTCGATCTACTCGCCACGCGATTCAGAATAGCTTATTTGGTCTACTGAACCTGTTCAGCTACACACTCTCCTGAAAAGGACTGTTCGCGTTTTAAGTTGAGAAAGTTTTCAGGTGTATTCACCCCCCCCCTACACCTGAACGTTTATCTCGGGACCAACAAGGTTCATCATCAGCTAGGGATTTTGGAATCTTAAAATCTTTATCTTTTAATACTAAATCACATGTCCAATAATTTTCCCCTATTTGATGATGTCAAAACCACTACAACACAATCTCCTCCTATAACAGAATGCAATCTATCTACTGAAAGGAGATGACACTCAAAAGATGTGCAAATAAGCTAAGTGAGTGTGTGTCTTGATTACTGATGTGATCAGTAGTGTTAAGCAAATAAAATAGCCATGCGACAATGAGTAGTTGTCTTGGCCAAACAGTGAAGGAGTTTTATTAATGATAGCAGGAATTTACAACTACAAAAACTCTTAACACTATCTGATCTAGACTAACCAGCTCTTCTTGAATCTCTGCAGCTTTGACTTGAAATCTGATGACTTATCCTCTAGCACATCAAGACCATAAGATTTGTAAATATTGGCCCTAAGGTTCTTGATAGCCATATGATCTTCTGATTTATTCAGATCAAGGGATTTTCTGATCATAGAAATTTGGATTTCTTCCTCGATCTCCTTCATACAAATATTTCCTTCAAGTGTTTTGGGAGGAGGAAGAACTCTATATACATGAGCTTTTAGTGGAAGACCTTCTTTCTCCAAGATGGTCTGATATTCTACGCTTCTGTATGTGTTCCTTCTGGTACATCACCAGCTATAAATTCAGTAGAGGGAGGGAGGTCAGGGTGAGTCATTTCTGAGCTCACCTGTTTCATCTTCTCTTGAACTGTAATATCCTCCTTTCCTGTCTGAGTCCACTTTTTCTACTTGAATGTCTGGAGTAGGAGGTTTATTAGCCTTCTTGGCTAGTTTCTTTTTCTTTGATTTCTCTGGGCATGAGCCTTGGATCTGTTGAGTAACTTCAGAAGTCTTTCTCTTCTGTGCCACTGCACAACGACCAATGAATTTCTTAGAAGTTGTTATGTTCTGGAATTTGACTTGCTTCTTGTCAAAGAACTTCATGTCAGCAAAGGACACGTTTCCTGAGCATGAATCAGTTATCATCATGGATATCTTGCTTACATACAAGAGTTTTCAAATCGAAGTTAGCCTCCTTACCCCCATCATAGTCCTCTACAAACTTTAGTGCCTAAGTTCCAAACTCGTTAGCAAAATTGTTAACCCAGATAGCTTTAACACGGTCATGAATGACTATCATCACTTGCAGGCGGGGCTTAGACAATTGATCAAAACAACTAGCTTGGCTGGTCACTATTTCTGTCATGATATAGGTCAAGCCTTTGAATTCTGGTAACAGGTAACTCTTCGAAAATGAAGCCTCGAAGGTTACATCCTTCCCATAGAAAGTTTGGAGATAATCATTGATCTTGGTGTCCTTGTAACCTACTGGAGAATCTCCCTCACTCGATAGGTTGAAACTCTTGGCTACTCAATCCCTTAGTTGGATTTTAGCTACGACCTACTTCTAGTCATTCGGACCAACCTCATATTGATCTGAAAACATTGCAACTTCCGTTTCTTCTTCGTCGCCAGGATGAATGTTGAAGTTAAACTCGACAACTTGACGATGAAGTTTGTATAATGGTTGGTGTGTGAGGAAGGTTTCAAGTCCGGATCTTTTCAAGGCATAATAGACGGGGTAGTTTAGGTCTGATTTGTGGAAATCCATAACTGGTTCGAACTATATACGCTCTAAGATGATTTCGTTGACTTCTGTTGGGGTAAGAACAATCTCATCCAACATATCTATTGTTGATTTCATTGATTTGTGGTATGTCATATGTCTTGTTCTTGAACTTCTTGCTTTATGTTGATAATTAGGCTGAGGTGCCTTAGCCTTTTGTTTGTTCTTTGTATGGGGGTTAATAGAGTCAGCATATTGTGTGCCCCTTTGAACAAACCTATCAGTCAACTTGGCTGAGCTTCCATGAGCTGAAGTTGATGCCTTATGTGCGTATCCAAGTCCTTCTTTGGAGAAAGTTGGTCTCTGACTACTCAGCATCTGTTCAAGCTTCTTCATGGCTCCGAGGTATTGCTCAGTCATCAGTGCTCTCCATACCTCGTCACTCTTTCTGAGTGCTTCATAGTCCGCTCTGACTTTTGAGAGCTTCTGATTCAGACTTGAAATCTAAATATCTTTCTCATTAATGTCCCGAGTCAGTACTAAGATATGATATTCTTGTTGTTGAGATTTCGTCATCAGAGATTCAATCTCCTCCTTCTATCTTAAAACAAGTCCTTCAGTCCTTCAGACTCTGTAGAGACTTGGCTTTCTTGAGAAAGTCTCGATTTTCTTGTTTCAGGAGTTCTTCTGCTGAACTGCATGCTTATTTGCTCTTCGAGAAGATCTTCATATGTCCAACGGTTCTCTAGTTGCTGACCATGTGTTGTGCGCGTGTGTGGTGAAGAGGTATTAGCGTAGTATTGTAAATTTACCTTATCATCTTCTCCTGCCATTTGGCATTATTCAGTGTCACTTGCCTCTTTGGCCATGAACACAGGCTCGTCATCAGGAGAGTCCATGAACAGGTCCTCTTCTATGGAGCAGAAGGTTATTCTTCGGGCAAAAGGAAACGAATTTGAGCCACATGGGCTTCTTGAGAAACGACAAAAAATGAGGCCCTCATAGTAATACTGAGCTCAGTTATATAAGGGCTTCATAGACTCTAGCTTTTACTAGAGTTTGTGGCTTAGCATTGAGGATATCACCAATAGATGCCAATAAGAACATGCAGTGAATTTGCAACACACCCAAATAGAAATTTAAGCAAGCACGTGATTCAAATTGATCACAACATGAAAAGAAATCTAACCATCTTTAAGCCATATCCTTGCTTGCCCATCACAAGAACCAGTGACAGACGGTGTGCCACCTGCCTACATAAAAAGCATGACAAAAGATTAATATATTTAAAAATCATTCCCAACTTCAAACATCTCCTTTCCAACATGAAGCCATAAATTAATAAAGAAACAAAATCCTATAGAAGAACTTACATTCCAGTCAAGTAATAAAATTACGACCAAATAGCGGTTGAATCTTCGTATCTATCAAGTAAGCTTTACTTTCTTTTTTTTTTGTTGACGAGGAACCCGCAGCCGCTACCTTTGGTGCGCACAGGGTAAACCTCGCTCTTGTGCAATAGCCTGCAAACCACACAGAAGAGTTAAATTACCCTTAATGTGATAGGGTGAGCTCACACATAGTGTGTCCAGTGGGAATTGAACTCATGACCTATCGGTCCCGGGCCACCCACCTTCACCGCAATGCCATCCCAAGGGGACAGTAAGCTTTACTTTCTATTGTAATAAGTAGATATTTTAGCACATTTTTTAACAAATGCATCTATAAATCTACTTTAGCAATACTTACATCACTCTACTGTTACCGAAATAAAATTTCTTGCATTTTTGAAGTGGGTCACATCTGGTTCCACTCTCCTCGGAACTGGGTCAAACTGTAAATATGCAATCACAAGGTATGTAATCAATCAATGCAATCATTTTTGAAGTAAAATGTAGATGATTAAATATGTCGAGAGTTGTGAAGGCAGAACCTGGACGAATGTATGCTCCTGGGTATCATCTTCTAAAATGGATGCCATGTTTCCACCGTGGTAGCAATAATTAGGTGCGATGAAAATAGTGATCACTTTTTGTTCCTGTGGTGGTACATAACTAATTCTGAATAGGAATGGCAATGGACCGGATTTGGACCGGATCCTCCTCGGTCCAGATCCAGATCCGGGATTTTTTACTTTAATCTAAATCCGGTCCAGATCTATTGGATCTCAAAAAATGAGATCCAGACCCAGATTCATTGGATCCACAGGGTCTCGGATCTAGACCCGGATCCATTAGTTTTTTTAACTAAAATTAAAAAAATTCTAAATTATTTAAAATTTAACTAAGTTAATAATTCTACGATAACACGATAATCTATAATATCATTACTATCATTAAAAAAAGTCAAAATACTCATGATATTATAAAAATATTACAATCATCTATAAAACTACGATCTTCTCTCTAAAAAAAAACTTTCAAATTCGTGTACAGTGGGTACTCAATCTCCTCCATCTTTTCTATTAATTGGATTACTAGTAAAGTATTTCAAGATCAACAAATAATGTAATGTGATATTTTAAGTAGAATAATATAAATATAATATTTTAGATATGATAATAAAAATAATATTTTAGTTATAAAAATTGGCGGATCTGGACCGGATCCGGATCTCAGATCGTAAAGTTCAGATCCAAATCCGTAATTTCTAAGATGGGTCCAGATCCGATCCAGATCCAATGGGTCCAATTTTTTAAGATCTAGATCCAAAAAAATTGATCTGGATTCACGGATCTGGACCGGGTCCAAAATCCATTGCCATCTCTAATTCTGAACAATCTTTAGAAATAGTGAATATAATAAAATGTCTAAGAATGTTGGTAGTTGCAATATTAGGAAATAACTTTAAGCTGTTAGCGTGATTGAATTGCTGTGAAATGTCCTGAGACGAAAGATAATTAACCATATGAAAATAAGAATAAAAAACAAGAATAATCACACATGGGACCTTCTTGTGGAACTTCATAAATCACGATCAAAGTTTCTAATGAATAAAATATTTCAGATTCAACCTACTCTCAAGATTAGGACATCAGAATCATGCTAGCAGTGCATTTCAAAGTTTAGAACCTTCGAAAGGAAACAAGAATCTTCATTCATAATCAAATTTACTTGTAATATACAATTCAGAACAGTAAAGAGCTCACCGCAGCTCGGCCTGTCTTTTTTGAGTCTTCGAGAAAAGCCAAAAATTAACTGTTGGTCCCGAGATAAACGTTCAGGTGTAGAGGCGGGGTGAATACACCTGAAAACTTTCTCAACTTAAAACGCGAACAGTCCTATTCAGGAGAGTGTCTTGCTGAACAAGTTCAGTAGACCAGATATGTTGTTCTGAATCGCGTGGATAGAGTGACTGACTATACTGAGGCCTGCTAGCTGACTGAAGTCAGAATTCAGTACCGTTCACTAAGAGTTCAGTAGAGTGCAGAAATGTGTAGGCACAATTCAGTTGAGTTAGAAAACGTTTTTATTAAAACTGTTTCAGTATATTAGTGCAATCTTTTAAGCTTTGTTGAAACTCAGTTGAATGATTTTGAAAGATAGTTTTCAGTATGAACAGAAATCAATGCAACAGTGAAAACAGAACACAGCGATTTTAAAGTGGTTCGGATATCAAACAATCCTACGTCTACTGTCCCGAAAAGATCAGGAGACTATTTTATTATACTAAGTTAGTCTCAGTCGGTTTGTGCACTGGACAAACACTGGTCTTGAGGATTATAGCAAGTCTCAGTTTACAAGTATCAAACTGAAGTGTTTGACAAACTCTCTAACTATGAAGGAGTTCTTTACAAGTAAGAACAGTTCAGGGATGAACTCCTTCGATCTAAGCTATGGATATGTTCAGCTAAGCTTAGGTTAGAGGGAAGGGAACAAGAAGGTGGCTTCTAGAGTGACGAACAGTGAGGAATAAGCTCTCTAGGTTCGTGTTCAATCACTTGGATACTAGAGGCTTTTGATTCTAAATCGGCTTGGTTCCCTTGAGCAAGAATGTCGCCCTTCGCTTGAAGTATTTCTCTGAAGATCTTGCGGAATGCTTTAAGTCGATAAGTGTTTGCTCGTAATCGCTCGTGTGTTCTTCGGTGTTCTAGGTGAGCTTCGATTTGATTTTTCCCTCTATTTATAGAGGTGAGTCATGGAAAGATCCGTTGGAGACAACGATCCATGTCACTCTCTTTTGGGTAGCTAACGGTTCTTTCAAAGAAATCTGACAAAGTCTTTTCTCTCCAATTCTAGAAATATGTTGACTTGTAGCTTTAATCAGAATGTGGACAGCTGGCTGCTCGTCATTAGTCGAGGTGTAGAAAGTGGTTGAGACAAACAGACTTCGAGGCAGATCTGAAGCTGACTTCTCTGAATACCTCGTATGACTCTACTGATTTAACAAGTAAGATTACTGAGAGTCAAGGAGACTATCTGGCCGTTGTTGAGTCTGACCTTGGTTCAGTAGTATACTCCTGCTGAGTGCAACTCTACTGAAGGTCGACTCTGAGTTCAGTGCAAGCGCTCCTGCTGAGTCCAGGTTCGACTGACTCCTTTCAGTATGCTGCTCCTGCCGAGTCCAGCACTGCTGAGTAAGAATACCTCTCAGTATGTTGCTCCTGCTGAGTCCAGCACTACTGAGTCTTCACACCATGGTACTGAGGCTGATAGTCTACTGAAGAGTCAGCAGACAGAAATGAGCGCCTGAACCATGCTGAAAGAATGTCTACTGAGTCTGAAACTCTCAGAGACAAGGCATAACAATTACAACTCAATGATTCACCAATTAAATTAGGGTTTGTGATCATTCAAATCTTCTAACACATATGCTACTGAATCATCTCCCAACATTAACTCCCAACTAACATGCAACCGAATTTATGAGTCCCGAGATATAAGCTCATCAACTGAATCAGATGCAAGAAATAAGGAAAGATTCCTCTCATAAACTTGTACTGCTTGCTCATACGTACAGATGGAAAAACTGAAAAATGGTTCTCATATTGCTTGCAACGAAAATCAAACAACTCTATGCAACTTCGTTCTGGAGTCAAGCCATGAATAAAGCAGTAAAAGATGTTAACCAAGGATGGAACAATGGAAAATCAAGGAACACTCCCTATGGAATTTTTCTATCCTAGACCGGGTCTACAACTTAAGTTATAGACCCGGTGGTTAAAAACTCCATTCTCGGCTTGTTAAGGGCTATGTGCATTTTACCCCATGTCATTTCTCTCAAGTGTAAATCTACCCCTCTGTAATTTCTATTTCGTGACATACCATCCACTACGTGTTTTGGCCCGATTTTCTACATATTAAAATAATAAATACTAGCAGTTATTAATTTAGTAAATGAGTACTCCCTCCGTCCCGCTATTTGTGGCTCACTTTCCCGAAAGGGGTGTTCCATTATTTGTGCCCACTTTCCTAATTTGGTAAAAAAATTACTCCTACTCTATCATCTTCTCTCTCCTACTTTATTACATTCTCTCTCCTACTTTATCATCTTTCTCTCATACTCTCTCATTATCTTACTCATCTTCTCTCTCATACTTTATCATCTACTCTCTCTCTCATACTTTATCATCTACTCTCTTAATTCCCGTGCCGAAACCAATTGAGCCACAAATAACGGGACAGAGGGAGTATATGTTTATGCAAAATCATTATTAATAATTTTATAAATATCACAAATAATTGTAAGTGTAAGAGAATAACTAGATAGATATGACAAGATTAAAAGAAATATTGCCATTTCTTTTAAATTATTAATTATTATTTTAACTTCAAGATTCAATATGTTTGAACAGGGAAAAATAGATTACACCTTATTATAAATCACAAGGAGGATTAACGCCTGTAAAAAACTACGGGGGAGATTTACCACTCAAACAACTAGGTCATTTTATAATGACTATTATGATTTAATTATTTTTTTATATGACGAGAGAATCCACAATCACTATTCAATAAATATTATAGAGAGATAATTGCTTGCATTTTAAGAATTCTTGCTATCGGCATTTTGTGAGTGCATGGGAATATGTTAATCAAATAAGTAAATTTTAATACCAAAAAAAAAAGTTATTTGCTTTTATATCCTTAAGATTTGCCTTGACCTACAACTTAACCAAAATTCCTTAATTACCATTATGTCTTTACTTTCAAGGATCACACTCTTAATTTTACCATATCTCGCGCAATAATTAACAAGATGTATGCACTAATCCACCATTGACAAGAAGTCTTTGACAGTGAAGTCACTTTTATTTATTTATTTTTTTAAATTTATAAGCTTCAACGATTTGGTTACTGATGATCTGTCATAAATTTTGGCTCGGATTCTAGATGTCTTATTCGAACATCATGGATAGTTTCATCATCGTTTGATATGAGATGAGATTATTACCGCAGATGAAATTTAAACCAAGCATGAGGACTAAGAACTCAAGAAAATAGATATTTTCATGTATGTAACGTATATTACACAACACAGACCACAGATATACACAAACAAGGCCTAATACGTAAAGCTCAAACTACAGCTCCAAGAGAACAACACAAATTGCCAAAATAACTACAGGTTGAGATCAATAGATACACCTACAAATCCTTCTTCCCATGACTGTTCTCTGAACTAAATATTTCTGCACTCAGTGAGGCTCGCGGATACTGTTTCAGCTCGTTCAATATCGACTCTCCCCCGTCACTAATGCTACCAGAATGGGGTGTAATCGCCATTTCCTCAAGTGTCGTAGCTGAAGCTAATAGATACTTCACGAATTCCATCTCAGCTTCGATCCCAGAAAACAGTTGCATCTTCACAGTCCTGAGATGTGCCAGAGACTCCAAACTTGTCTGTGATCTGAGAAAGTCTGCCACAGCATCCACCACGTCGAATGTAAAAGCCTGGAGATGATAAACCATGATCTAGTTAATCTAATGGCCAGTTCTGAATTTGTATTTTGGAAAAAGCAAATCTTGGTTGCAACTTACAGTGATTTTAAGGCGTTGAAGATTGGGGCAGCTTCTGATGAAACAAATGGCACATGAAGACTCTTGGATCTTCTCGAAGTACATGTCCGAAAGGTGAAGATTTTTCAGCATATCCAAATGGATGGGTAGTCTATTTGGTGCACCGTGCTCCACAAGATCCTGCATATACATGTGATAAATTTCAGTTCCAAACTGCAACTCCTAAAGCCACAATATATCAATTATACTTGAAACATATATGTGTCATTAACGACAACTTTCTCACCTCCAAAGCATAAGCTTGTAACTGCAAGTCTTCAAGGGCAGGCAGAGAACTAAGGGATTTCACCAAATCTAAGGAAAACCGGTTGCCCCTTTTGAATTCCATGGATGAAAAGGTTAATATAATCTCTTTCAGAACAGGGCAGTTCTTGAAAGAAACCGACTTGAATACACCATTGAACTCAAAATATTTCAACTCGGGGCCAGTTAATTCGAGGCAATTGAAGCTTGTGCAGTGAATCAATCTCAGTTTTTCAACTGCAGGGCACGAAGCGATAAAACTCGCAAATGATTCAGGCGAAAGGACAACACTTTGCAGTTCAAGGTTCACGAGCTTGCTGAATCCCTTGAACCCCGGAATAGGATCAAATAGACAGTTACAGAGCTTTAAATTTCTCAGATGCTGGAAACTAAGCAGATGCGAACTCAACTTATGTGCCTCTCCTCTCGACACATGGAGAGTCAATTCCTGCAGAGTGTCATTTGGCAGCAAACGGATCCATTGATCAATATCTGGGTTGCTTTTGAGATCAGGGACTTGAAGAACAAATTTTAATAAGGGCCCCTTGTGAAGTTTCAATATTTGGTAGATCAGCGGCTCCAGTTTGTGGCCTCCCAGGAACATTTGGTCGAACCAAAAATCAAACACAATATCCGGACAGAATACCCATTTGTACCTCCATTCTCTGGACAAAATGCTCGTCCTCACCACGTCTCGCAGAGGCAAACATCCAAGAATGTTTTCAATTATGTTATTGGGCATATTGGTGAAGAAATCAGCCTCAGCTACCACAGCACTGTTCATCCTGACAAAACTGAATAAATAGAAGAAAAGAAACAGTTCAGTATACAAGCATAAAAACACATACAAGAAACTTTGAAATATATCTAAAACAACGCAAAGAACTGCCAACTTCGATTTTCCCAGAACAGGTTATCTTACAATGATAACCAGCAACAGTGTTCTTACGTCGTAGAAAGAGAGAGAATCATTTGCTACTGAAATAAACATAAATTTGATTGTATAAATGCTTACAGTCTGAACAACGGAAAATATTAATAACCATTTACTTAAGGGCAAACTGTTGGTTTAACAATTGATGGACAAGACACATTGTATAAAGTACTCATACGGTAAGTAAGAGTGTAAGACTAACAGCATTGCACAAACCAGGAAAACGATGTTCAAGAATTTCAACTTTTATAAATATACTACGCTTTCTTCTATTTCACATACAAGGGGTTAGTAAAAAACATAATTTTCCTTTTCTTGACCGTCATCCATTCTTTAAGAACGTGAATGTAGGTTTGAAAATATCAACTTTAGCTAAATGCTATACACACAAGAGAGGGGCCACATTTATGCATAATCTAATGTAGCGTCATTATAGAATTATTACCAGTGCCCTCCATTGTGGCGTAAAAATTGGCCTAAAATGTAAAGAGAGAAAGAATTTGAAAAAGGTGAAGAGTTTTCTCCATGAAAATGCTCCTTTATCAATAATCACGCTAGAATTTCAGCTGATTCTTTGTTGTTAGGCAGAGGAACAAGTTAAATAAACAAATACCAGCCATTTATCTTGAAGAAAAACAGAGTAGTTCAAAGAGACATGTATTCCTCTATTCAGAAAAGTCGACCAACTTAACACGTCTCACACCGCCATTTCCTGTAGACGGGGCCGGCCGACGTTGCGTCTTTCATTTAAGCAAGGATGACAAAACACCCAATCAAGGTCATTCCCCGTATTAGGTATATGTTGAAAGAAAAAATTTGCTCGCCGGCACCGCTTCTGGCGCCGCCGTCGATGAAATCGCAAAACTAAGATCATTATTTCTGCCGCTCTGGTCGACTAATTTAACTAAAACGGATTAGGACAAAATTTCTCTTGAGAAAAACATGAAATCCATTCTACGCCCGCTTAAAATTTGAAAATCGCAACAATTACTCAATCACACAAGATCCAATAAATACTTCCCTGTTCAAACTACAGTAAGGAATTAGATAAAAAGAAATCCAGAAATGAATACCTGAAGAATCAATTGAATCTTCCTTCTCGGATATTACTTTAAGCGAACAGTTAAATCGAGAAAAGAGGCAATGAAAACAAAGAGTTTTGATTGTATCGAAGGGAAAAGGGAGAGGAATGCGATTGAAGTTGACAAAAGCGTATAAGAAGCGGGGCAGGTGAAGCGGGTGTTTGCAATGCTTAAATTTTTTTTAAGTGATTAAATTAAGGAAAAGTTAAAAATGACTTATTAGAGAATTTGGGGTGTATTTGCAAAAACTGCTTAAAAGAAGAAAAAGTTGAAAAAATAGTGTTTGCAAAATTTATACTGTAGTAGCTTATTTTGAGATTTATAAGTAAAATGTCAAATCATAACTTATTCGAAATTATGAATATGTCATTAAGTTGGAGAAGTTGGTTAAAATCAACTTAACCAACTTCAACTTATTCAACTTAAATGTAGATAATTTTGAAGAATTTAAGTTGTTGAAAACACTTAAAATCAACTTTTCCTTAAATTAAGTCATAAGTTAAAAAATTTAAGCGGTTGCAAACACCCCGAAGTCAGTTCTCCGAGTCAGCACTTGAAGCTCGAGAATGTCAATTGCACCAATTATTTCTCATTATCTTTCGCTTATGACGTGGATCCGCCTGCAATTACGATACGTGCCAATTACTTACCTTATTTTTCCTAAAAAATAATTTCATTTTTTGGCCCATTTAAAATTAATTTTCAGTAAGTCTTCCTAACAAAATTAATTTCATTTTTTGGGGTTGTTTGGTAATGAATTCATATATGACAATGGTAATTATGAATGATAACGGTATAAGTCATATCTTTAGAAATGCTTGGTATTCACCGAGACAGCAAAGTCCAATTCTCTCATCAGACCGAGGTATCAGAGGGGGATGTCTCACAAGATGAAGAGCTGTCCTGCAGTAATTGCCTCATTTCTTCATAAGCCCATTCAAGACCAGGGCAGTAGTGGACGGGCGGATTGAACCTCGTATCATCGATGTTATCCGGCAAAAACGCTCCATTTTCCACCAGGAATCTGATTGATTGCTTCTTTCTCTCTTTGGCTGCATTATGAAGAGTGGTCCCTGCATCAAATAAGAACAAGGACGAGGTAAGATGCAAACAGAAGATAATGTATATCATAGCTGTCGGAGATATGTACGCACAGCCCCATCCACCCTTAGTTCGAGCATCGATGTTAGCACCACGCTCTAACAACTCATCCATCACTTTAAGATGGCCCCCTTTAGCAGCAACATGGAGAGGGGTCACACCATGCGATTTAGGGCCCCAAGCAGCTGCATTTACGTCCATTCCTTCATTAAGAAGACGTCTAACCTTAAAATTGATGGAAAGGGATTAAAACAATCAAACAACAACATATACATAAAAACCATGATTCAGTTCACAAAGTGCACGAATTACTTTTGGCTCTCAACATAAAAACAATAACTTTTATCTTATCCAAACATGGAAACAACTATGTAAACATGGACTTCAAAATATAACTATGCCGAGCCTAACTTTATTTTGGATAAGCATGGACATCAAAATAAACAATTAACCTCTCTAACGTGAGTTGTTTGGGCACATCAGTTATGCATGATGACTAACACAACCAAACACACATCCTGTCACACCCCGTATGGGAAGGGAAAGATGATATCGGAGGATGGCGAGCGTGGAAGCCGTATTAATACCCACGTGTTATCTTTAGCTTAATTAATTTCGTTCTTATTTCATGCTTAGTTTAATATATTAATTAGGTCAAGTTGTAGCCCTATATAAGGGTATTTTTTTGTCATTTTAACACATTAAGAAATTTCCCTATCTTCTTTATCACCTCCTTTCTCTCTTTTCTGCAATTCTCTCTCGAACTCTTTTTCTCTCTCAATCTCCCTTCTCAACTGATCTCTCTCGTAATTATCTCTCTCTCACGTGTTCTTGATCTCAGATCCATCATCCCTTTACAATTCATCCGTTGAATACAACTCCTTGCCATTCGATACATCTATTGCATCAAATATCCTTCTCTTCTGGCAACTATGTCTAACACTCCGGCGGATCTGCCCCGGTTTGTTACAATGGTATCAGAGCAGCGTTTCTGCGACAGTGGACAAGCACTCCGACAGAAGGCGATTAGAGCGGGATTTTCGGAGCAACTAGTGACGGCGATCGAACAAGGGATGGCGGCGGCGTTAGAGCGATCCACTGCGATCTGTGTCAACGAGATGCATAGAGTTTTTTATTATTACAATCGTAGGTCGGAGGGTCATCGACTTGGTTTCGTTTGGGACGAAGCAGATTTTTCATCACCACACTCGGGTTTAGTTTGGGATGAAGTGATAGGTTATTACTATGATGCTTCTTCTGGTTTCTATTATGATGGAAATATAGGGTTATATTATGATGGGAATTCTAGTAGTTTCTTGCCTAGTCAAAATAGTGAGGCGATGAATGGTAGTTCGGAAAGTAATGGATTGGATGATGAGGTTGCAGAACCAATCAGTCTTGATTTTAAGGCAGATTCTTTTCTTTCGGGCTCTATCTCATTTGGAAGGTTTGAGAGTGAAGTTCTATGTTGGGAGAGGAGGTCATCTTTCTCTCACAATAGGTATCTTGAAGAGGTCGAGAAATGCTCCAAATCGGGTTCAGTTACTGAGAAGAAGGCTTGCTTTGAGGCTCAGTTTGGAAAGAAGAGGATTCTTGGTCTAAGTTCACCATGCAGTCAGAGTGAGACAGTATGTGAATCTAGCGATAATGAAAGGCTGGACAGTTTTGGATATGCAAGCCAGCATGAAAAACTATTTAGTCCATCAAACTTTGATTCCCAAATTGAACATTCATGTGATAACAGTACAAGAAACATCGACTTTTTGTCTGAATGTGGGGCGGTTGAAGATGAGAGTCATGTTAAACCTGAAAGTGTGCTATCAATCTTCTCTGAGCCAGAGACTGAAGTGAAAGAGACCTTTGATCTTAATCCTGCCAAACTAGATACTATCTATGTTTTGAGCCCGGCTATCGGCCTTACCAGTGATAATCATGCAGTTGAGGAAGATAGAGATGCCAGTCCCAAAAGCCAAGAGGAAACTGTTCTGTTACATGGTGAAGACATGAAACCCAAACTGGAGCATGGAGTTGGTGTGTCGCAGACTAGAAGAGACATATCCAGCAAGGAGGTGTTTGCTGAAATGTCTCAAATACGTCCTCTGCCTAGGCCACTGTTCGTGAAGGGACTTGAGGACTGGGAGATTGTTGGGCTGGCTCGCATGTTCAAGTATTACTTTGAGGAGAGGTGTGATTTAGTGAAGTTCATTAAGCTAGTCTAGAAAGAAGGGCTTTATGTCAATCTCAGAATTGGTCCTTATGCTTGTGCTGAAAAGTTGTATGAAACTCAGGGTGGCCCTATCATATTATCTCAGATCGAGAACGAGTATGGACCGATGGAATACGGGCTTGGTGCACCCGGGGCGGCTAAAATGGTCGTGGATCTTGGCACCGGTGTTCCGTGGATCATGTGCAAGCAAGACAATATGAATACGATTATTAACACATGCAATGGTTAGTTACTACTGTGATTACTTCTCTCCGAACAAGGCTTATAAACCGAAGATGAGGACCGAAGCATGGACCGGCTGGTTTACTGAATTTGGAGGTCCGGTTCCTTACCGGCCAGCTGAAGACATGGCCTTCTCTGTTGCCAAATTCATTCAGAAAGGAGGATCTTACATTAACTACTATATGTTCTACGGAGGAACAAATTTCTGTCGCACTGCTGGTGGCCCGTTTATCGCTACTAGCTACGACTACGATGCTCATCAAGCCGTCAAGCTCTGCGAGCCAGCTCTCATGTCCAGAGATCCGATAGTCACGCCTCTCGGAAACTGTCAAGAGGCACATGTGTTCAGATCGAAGTCCGGTGCTTGTGTTGCTTTTCTTGCAAACTACAACCAGCATTCGTTCGCTAAGGTGGCGTTCGCGAACGGGCACTACAACTTGCCTCCGTGGTCCATCAACATCCTTCCCGATTGCAAGAATACTGTTTACAATACAGCGAGGATCGGTGCACAAAGTGCACAAATGAAGACGACTCCGGTCAACAAAGGCTCCGATTGGGAGTCGTACAACGAAGAGGCTGCATCGCGTGGGGTATGTGCATCGTGGTTTCCCAAGAGTATGACTATAAATCTCGGAGCTGTTGGGAATGGCATGGTAATTTTAGCGACTTCCAGTCCATGCATCTTATTTATCCTTGGCGTTAGACCTTTGGCGGCATATCATTACGAGATTTATGAGATGCAGCATGTGAAATTGCAGAACGAGTTGTCTTGTATTTCCGTACCACAGAAGCACCCTGGTTTGAGTAAGGCTTTGATGGATTGTGCAGTTAACAACCTTATGACAGCCTCTCCATCTGGAAATTATGTTGATAATGTACTTGTTATTGGTGCTCATAAACCTTCAGTAGAAGTTGTGTCCTACATTGGACATGGTGTTTGCGGAGAGGTGAATGATAAGTTTGAGACTGTTATTTGCCAAGTAGGAGTCCTAGCATCGTCAAACATCCGAGTCTTGGGGACAAGACTCTTTAAAGAGGGGAGTATTGTCACACCCCGTATGACAAGGGAAAGATGATATCGGAGGATGGCGAGCGTGGAAGCCGTATTAATACCCACGTGTTATCTTTAGCTTAATTAATTTCGTTCTTATTTCATGCTTAGTTTAATATATTAATTAGGTCAAGTTGTAGCCCTATATAAGGGTATATTTTTTGCCATTTTAACACATTAAGAAATTTCCCTATCTTCTTTATCGCCTCCTTTCTCTCTTTTTTGCAATTCTCTCTGGAACTCTTTTTCTCTCTCAATCTCCCATCTCTCTCGTAATTATCTCTCTCTCACGTGTTCTTGATCTCAGATCCATCATCCCTTTACAATTCATCCGTTGAATACAACTCCTTGCCATTCGATACATCTATTGCATCAAATATCCTTCTCTTCCGGCAACTATGTCTAACACTCCGGCGGATCTGCCCCGGTTTGTTACACATCCTTACTATATAATTCCCATCCTCCAGATGAGAGAAGCTATCAGGCTACAAAAGGTCTCATACATTGCTTCCTAATCTTCTTTTCATTCAAGAAAATAGTTGGAACTTCTACTAGGACATATTGTTGACATAGAAGCCTCTCTGTAGAAGCTAACATTTATTTAGCAACAAATGGAATGATTCCTATCACACCATGGATAATATACTTCATAAGTAACAGATAGTCTGATCATGCCAACATTAATTCTTGAAACAGAATTACTGAAGTGTATCAATTCCTATGGGAAAAGGCTGAAACACACAAGTACACCATAGAAAGCTAAATAATACTCCCTCCGTCCCGCTATTTCTGTCCTACTTACCTTATCGGGCTGTCCCGCTATTACTGTCACCTTTCCAAAAAAGGAAATAATTACACTTAATCAAAATCTTAACATGGGCCCCACATTTAAATTAATTACACACCAACCTATCTTTTTTCTACCTAACCCACCCAACATCAAAATAACATTTCTCTCCATACCTCTCATCTCCCTCTCGACTGTTCTTCGAACCCTAGATCTACGCCGCCTCCATTGTTGCGTTGTGATGAATTCCAAAGAAACGCTCGAAATTTTGAGCACTTTACCTCTCCCTTGCCTCAAACAGCCATCACACGAAACATATCTGGATCTTGGGTCAAAAATGGGTAAGAACGGGAATCTGAGTGCCACCGTGTCCGATGCCTCCGTCGCGGACGAGCCCGAGTATGTTTGTCTCTGTCCGGAGCTCATGTTTTTTCCCTTTAAGATGCCCGCTTTTCATTTGCCGGACACGGAGGAAATGGAGGAGGAAGCCGATCGGGAAATGGCGAGGAGGCGGCCACGTCAGCCATGGTTGGATGAAATGATTCGCTTATGGCTTCCAGCCTACAAGCCAGACTGGTTAGATTTGCTCCTACTGGGTCGTTCTTTCCCTATTACAATTTATTGTTTTTGTATTGGTCATCTTGCTATTGTGTGTGGGAGTGGTAAGTGAGTTGGGGGTCTGAAATGATGATTAGTATGCTCATTTGTTTGTTGAGATGAGCCTTGTCTGAAACGTGAGTTGGGGGTCTGAAATGATGATTACTATGCTCATTTGTTTGTTGAGATTAGCCTTGTCTGAAGGCATTTGTTTGTTGAGATTAGCCTTGTCTGAAGGCATATGTTCTTGTTTGTTAAGTTTGATGTCCTTGATTGCTGCTTGTTGTCTATGGTAAGGTGATTAGGACTGAGGTCTTTCAGGGTTGATGCTCCTGCATATGCAGCATTTTGGTTTTGTATTCATTAACTTGAATACAAATTTTATAGATGCCTTTGCATATGGGATTCGCATCTTAGAGACCTAACTTGAAAAGAACACTTGATCTTATATAACTGCATCTTACAAAATATAACTGCATCTTACAACTACATATAACTGCATCTTACAAAATATAACTGCACCTTATAGTAATTTCTAGACTGCACAGTTGCAAAAAACATTTAAAATCAGCATGCCTTATTCCCTTCCTTCAATAGTTGTTTCTTCAAAGAGTCCAATCATCCACTCTCAAACCCAATCTGTTCTCTAGATCTTCAAGTTCATGCAAGCTACCATTTTCAAGCATATAAGCAATACATTCTTTCACCAAGGTTTCAGGCACTTCCAAGTCCAATGGAAGAGTTCCTGATCTAATTAAGTTATCCTTCTTCATGTGGGGAATTTTATAGGAATTTTGTCCCCTAACTTTCATCACCTCGATCATGCAGTTTTGTAAACTCAAGAAAACTTTATTTAGAGTAACTGGAGATAGCTGCTCATAAGAAGCAATCACTGCATTGACTAGTTGCTGAGCATTTATGCATGAAGATTGTATTTGAATACTCTGAATAGATCTGAACCAACCTAAGTCATTGACATTTATGTCTGGAGAGTTTGGAGGTTGATTTATTAACCTGATGTCAAATCCATCTTGACTTGCTACATCTCTGAACTCTGGGTCACTGTCCTTAATATGGGGTCTAGCATTATCTTGTTGAATAAATATCAGTTTGCTTGCATGTGGAGGCCATCTGGCTTTTATAGCTGGTACAATCTGACATTGTTTATGAAATAATGCAATACAACTTAGAATCACAATTAATCAAAATAGAATCAAAATAATTCATGTTCCATACCTGATTGATCAAGCATTCCTTGATAACTTGTTTTGTTATTGATTGTATGGGTTTCATCTCTATTGTGCCTACTGGACTGTTCTTGGATTTTCTGATTGCTGGGGCATTTTCTATGAAAGGGAAAATACCTATCTTCCCATCAAATTCCACATTTCCATTTGCATCAAAGATTGGCCGGCATACAGCACACATAAACATGATTTTCGTGATGAACTTCTTATTTTGACATGTTCTATGTGGCTCTGTTTCAGTAGGTGTAAGGTAATATCTATGAGCAGCTTTGGTCATGTAAAACCATTTTTCATCTATATGGATCGTGTTGTGCATGCTTTTAAATTTGAGAATATTTAGGACTCTATCAAATTCTAGGGCCTCAATAGAATACCTTAGCCTCAGCAGTCGGTTAGGAGCTGTGATTTGTGACCTTATAGCACTACTGTGAGCTCTAATCAGCCCCTTATTCACCCACCTCCATACTTGACTCCTGCTGCAGTTGATACCAGCTGCAAGCTTTCTAATAGTAGCCCTTTTTTGTAATTCCAAATTCTCAATCAACTCCAGATTAAGATAGACTATCTTTCTCCTTGGTGTTCCTGGTTTCTTGCTCTTTACACAGATAACTTGCCTATTTTTCTGTTGTTTTCTTGCAGCCGCCCATAGTCGATTCACTGTCCTTGGAGAGACGTCGTACGTGGATGCTACTTCACTTCGTTTGCCTTTGTCAATCTTCCCGTTCTTATTGTTCTGCAGAAAGAAATGCACGATTCTCATACGCTCGTCGTCAGTTAGATTTTTGCTCCTCTTCTCTCTCATTTTGTGGATGTTTTATGTTTTGAACATGTATGGAAATTGAAGTTGTAGTAGTACTTGTTGGCTATTTATAAACATATGTAATGGAGGGAAATTCGATTTTTGTGTACTTAGAGGGGAATTACACTCTCTTCCCTTACTGTAATTCTGATTTTGGAGGGAGCATGAATTTCAATGCAGATTTTTTGTTGATCTCGGTTGTATGGAAGCATTCTGTACTTAGATTTCAATCCAAATTTTGTGTACATCTCTTTTTTTCATAATTTAATTTTTATGAACTTTTTTAAAAGATTAGATTATTTCTTAATAAACAAAATGTTTAAAAAAAAATTTAAAAAAAAATTAATGTATCTCAACCATGCTTTAATAAATTTAGGTGGAATTCACACTCTCTCTCCTACATCTTCTTTTCGAAATTTGTGCACTCATCTTATAAGAATAAAAATGAATATTATAAGTTGTTAGTCTATCTACCCAACACAATTAAACACCCTAAACAAAATTTCTTAATCTCCGTGCCGAAGTCAACTAGGATAGGACAGAATTAGCGGGACGGAGGGAGTATATATATTCCTACTTTCCTAGTTCCAATGCAACATCAAATTCCAGCTATAGTAGCTCCTTTATCGACTAATCATTCAGGAGGAGAATCATAGAACATGGGATCTAAGTTCAACTGTTTATAGGATGTCAAAGTAATAGAGTAAATCAAACTCAGTCAGACACATGAGATACTAGAAATGGCCCAATATTCTTAAGAAAACTTATCATGATGAGTACAGAAATGTAACTCTTTGAGGTCACCTTTCCGGGCATAGATGTGTAGCAATGTCCAGCCTCGATCATCCCTGTCGTCTCCCGACCTAAGCACCTTCCGCCTCCTCCTAATAGATACCACCTCAAACTCCGGCATTGTATGACTCTCTACTTTTTTTTTTATATATAATAAAAGACAAACTCTTTGCTATATGCAGCAAGCCCACAAACTTCGATTTCCAAACTCTTGCGTAACAGCTCTCCTATACTTATACCCAAAACGTATATATCTCTTATCTTCAAATTTAAGGAGAGAAAACGTATGTGAATGCATAAACTTAGCGCGAGGAATGATTGGCCAAATTAAAGGGGGCAAAAGGATTCAAACCAGGGCCATAAACCCGAAGATTGTTGATAAGCATCACATTCAACGAAGACGCGGATCCAAATTTCACAGAAGTGTTCATAATTGAAACCCTAATCCTGAGATTGATAATCAAAAGAGAGTGCTAAAGACACAGGGATGATTGGTCTCAATTAGGCGGCTGCATATTCAGATTTTGTATCGTGTGTGCTGAGTTTGAGAATGGGGGATCGGATTGAAACCCTATGTCAGGAACATTGACGAACGAGGCGAAGATGAATTTTAATCGTGGCAGGAAAATAAACTAAAGAGATATTTATGAAAAATTAAATTTTCAGTCCCTTAACTTGTATATTTAATCCTACAACTTTTTTTTATTACAATTTTGATCTCATAACTTTTATTAACTTATAATTTTAATTTTGAAAGTTTTAAAGATGCGATTTTAGTCCTATAATTTTGAATACTTCTGATTTTAGTTCTATAATCTTTAGTATTGCGAATTTTGTCTTGTAGTTTCTTGATATTTGTGAATTTGATCACAATCCTATCCAAATAGATTGTCTACTCATTCAATATGCTTTATTATTCTAAATTTTCAGATCATTTAATATGCTTTAATATTCTAAATTTTCATATTGTATCGACGTTCCCTCGAAAATGAAATTTATTTTATTACACAATATAAATATATAAATGGAAGTTGAATGCATTTTTAATTTGCAATAGGAACGGATGAGTAGTTATTAAGTTCAACAATTTAGTCATATAAAGTTTTTAACTCCAAATATACAGTAATGTGGAGAAGATAAATAATTAGGGCTTAATATTATTTTATATTCATAAATGTGAAATTGGAAAATTGCTAGATGTGTGACACCATAATATGCCAACTATTACTGTCACAATCCGATTCTCGGAAGAGGCGTGCGGCGAGGATGGGAAACAAGAAGGGGGAATATTACACGTTTCAATAATAATGTGATTATTTAATTGGGATATTAAATACTTAACATACTAGCCAACTAGATGTTAGAAAAGTCTGGCAAAAGCATCCGAGTTGGTAAATTCTCAAAAAGATATTTAACATGTTCAAGTCTAATATAAAGGACTAAAGCCCGTTTGGTTGACAGTTTGGTTGACTGAGAGGAAAGGTATTTACCTTTCTCTTTCGTATATTATAGTAGCTCTAATTATTGCTCTCGTTCAGATCTTCTGGTCTATGTCCCGGCCCTTTTCTTCCTCCGCGTGATCAGAGAACTGAAGAAAAATATTTTTGTCTCTCTCTCTAAATCTCGCATGTTTACATATGATGAGTGCATCAAGATTATGAACATAATACTAATATATATAGGCTTCTAAAGCTTATATTATATTAATATTTATAGTTCATTAGTTTAATTATAATTACAATGAGCTTCAACATCGATTAGCCCATAATATAATAAATCAATTTATTGGGCTACTTTTATTTATCAGTTAATTGGCCCAATTAATTAATTCTAAATAAATAATATTATTAAATAATATAAAATATATTAATCTATTAATAATAATTTCTGAGAGACAATAAATAACTAGGCAACAAATTGGGTCAAATTAGGGATCCAATATAAGAAATAAAGTCGGGACTCAAATCAATTAATTATCTATGCTCAACCTAGAGCAAAATCAATTAATAAACACAGATTCATTTTGTTGGGATGAGATTCAGAATGATAAGATTTGAAGATCTCAAAACCCCTAGCTGAATGATGAACCTTGTATAATGTAATAGCTTAGTTGAGTTCAGCATGTTAGGAACTCAGTAGGCTAGCTAGAGTTCAGTAGCTAATAGGATCTGTCGTTCAGCCGAAGAACTCAACACCAGGAACTCAGTTGGGAATACTATAACCCACTGAATCTGCAAAGGAATTCGAGCCACGAGCTGAAATCTCAGAAGAATGGAAGTAGGAGACAATTCAGTAGAAGGTCCGAGGAATCAAAGGAAGTCAACTCAGCATGCTATTGGAGTTTGAACAACTCTCACCCGTTTTATGTTGATATTTCAAGTATTAGAAAAAACAAATTCAAAGATTTAATGCATAAATGATAAGATGTTCCATAAAATAAAATTTATTGAATGGAACGTAAATGACGGTTTTCCTACTAGGTATAAGGATAGTACCCATGTTTTCAGTAGAAAACTATGCGGTATGGCGTGTAAGGATGGAGGCGCACTTAACGTCGCTGCATGACAGCATGACTAACGTCTTGGAGAAATAACCTATTATTCCGATGGTTGACAGCGTCGAGCTTGCAACCATAGCAGCAATAGGTGCCAGAACCGGCGCGAAGGTTCCCAAGGATAAGAGCCTCTTTATACTAGAAGAGAGAAAGTTGCACAACCTCGACCGAGTTGCACGCAACGCAATACTGACTAAGCTCAGTGATTTATACCTCAAGAGGGTGTACGACTACAAATGTGCAAAAGAGCTCTGGGATGCTCTCACAGTACTGAGTCAAGGAACTCCACAAATCAAAGAAAACAAACTGGAGTTGGAGCTGCATGAGCTCGAGATGTTCGCAATGATACCCGGAGAGTCGGTTGATGATTTCAGCGTTAGATTCATGAATCAAATCAACATCATCAATGGGCTGGGAAAAACATTCAGCAACAAGGAGACCAACACCAAAATTCTAAGGGCTCTTATTAGGCCCAAGTGGTACTCTTTTGCTGCTTGTTTGCGAAGAACTAACTTAAACTCTATTACTCCTGATTATATATTTTCAGAACTAAAAGCAGAGGAGTTTGAGTTCAATCTTCCGTATACCTCAAGTGCTGAGACTGAAATGTCAATGGATCATGATGATAAGGCAACAGTCAGCACACCTAGAGCAAGTCCCTCAGTAACAAGTCAATCGGCTAGAAGCTCAATGACGATCCCAACTGCTGATAACTTAGCTGAGAAATACGCTCTCCTTACAGTGAAATACCAAAAGGAGAAGGAGAAGTTCAGAAAAATGAAGTTGAAGAAAGTTTCAAAAAGCAAGAAAAGAGAGAAAATGCTCATCCGGAAGGTGAATCTAAATCTCTACCTGAATGCAGGAACATGGAGACTGCCTCCACTGGACTAAATGAGACACCAAGAAAAGAAGGCCAAAGCTCAACGTGTTACAACTGTAAAAAGGCTGGGCATTATCAATATGAATATCCAGAGCTCACGGTAGCTGAAAGAGTAGAAAGGCAAGCCAGACGATATAAGTTCATCAGGAAGAGGCAAGCCTACATAGCCGAAGAGCTATCCGATTGCTCGAGTGATGAAGAGTTGTTCATGGAATCATCCGATGATGAAGCAACATTCATGGCAATCGAAGCTGAAGAATACATTGAACTGTGTCTTATGGCTGGAGAAGAGGTTGAGGTAAACTCTAATTCTAATATATGCCCATTTTCACCATGCACACACGACACAAGGTCTATTGTAGGTGAACCCTTGAATGTGGTTCTTGGATATGAAGAACTGTTTGAGGAACAGATTCAGATGAGCAATCACTTCAGTAGAACACTTCAGGAGATGGAACTCCTGAGAGATGAGAATCAAAGACTTTCGATGAGGAGTCAGGACTCTACGGAGTCTGAAGGACTTGTTTTGAGACAGAAGGAAAAGATAAATTCTCTGATGACTAAGTCTCAACAACAAGAATGTCAGATATCAGTTCTGACCAAGGACAACTTAGAGAAAGAAATTGAAATTGTCAGTCTAAAGGACAAGCTTACACAGTACAGAGCTGAGTATGAAGTTCTGGGGATAAACAATGAGGTTTGGAGAACCTTAATGACTGAGCAATACTTAGGAGCTAAAGAAAAGCTTGAGAAGTTGCAGAGATCATAGAGACCATGTTCTATGAAGGAAGGACTTGGCTATACATATGAAGCAACTACTTCAGGAAAGAAAAGCTCAAATCAGTTGACTGACAGATTTGTCCAAGGGGGAACTCAATATGCTGAATCATCAACCCCTCAGACAAAAGACAAACAGAAGATGAAAGCACCTTAGCCCATCTACCAAAAGATGACTCATGGTTCAAGCCCCAGAACACCCAGATCTAATTCAGGGGGAACCAAGAAAGTCAGATGGGCAGAACAGTATGGCCATCCACAATGCACTTATCCAGCTTAGTATGGATCATACTACTATGAGCCCAAAAATAAAAGCCCTAAGGTTCAACAGAAGATGAAGAAACCTGAATCTCATAAGATAAAGAAGTCATCATCTCCCAGTTCAGTAAAGAGATCAGCTGACAACAAGGGCAAGAAGAAATCTGAAACCACCAGGGTTATCAGACAGATTTGGATTCCAAAACCCACGTACTAACCTCTAAGGACCCAACCTGAACAGGTACCTGAATTTGTTTTATTTTGCAAGTGCTAAAGGACCCTTGGATCGTGAACAACGGATGCTCAAGATATATGACACATCAAAAAAATCTGCTGACCAACTATGTTCAGTAAGAAGGAGCCAGAATTGAATTCGGTGACAACTCCAAAAGGATACACAAGGGGATATGGAACACTGAATATAGAAACTGTCATAGTTCCCAGAGTATCATATGTTGAAGGACTTCAACATTATCTCTTTTCAGTTAGTCAATTCTGTGATAACTCTAATAAAGTGACTTTTAACGCAGGTTTTTGTGATTTCGTGAAAAATCTACAGGAAAAACTTTGTTATCAGGCTCGCAGAGAAGAAATATCTACTATGCTGATTGGAATACCGCTGAACCTGAAGCCTGCTTGCTAGCACACACAAAGTCAGATAGCAAAATAACATTGTTGTGGCATAGAAGATTAAGTCATCTAAACTTCAAAACTATGAACAATCTAGCAAGAGATGTTAAAGTCCGAGGACTGCCCAATGAAGTATTTAAGAGACACAAGAATTATGAAGCATGCTTGAAGGGAAAGCAAACCAGATCAAGCAATCCACCAATTTTATCACCTTCTACTAATGGGATCCTTCAGCAGCTCTACATGGATTTATTCAGGTCAGTCTCTCCAGTGACGATCAGAGGCAAGAAATATGCTCTTGTAGTCATTGATGACTATTCAAGATACACATGGGTGATTTTCATAGCCAACAAGTCTGGCGTCAAAATTGAACTGCCGAAACTACTGAAACGACTGAGTGTCGAGAAGGATATCAAGATTCAACGAATACGCTCAGATCGAGGAATAGATTTTCTAAACTCAATGATGAAAGACTACTGCGAAGCTGAAGGGATTCAGCGTGAAACCTCAGCGGCACGTACACCTCGGCAGAATGGTCTTGCTGAAAGAAAAAACAGAACACTCAAAGAAGCATCAAGAACGCTACTCGCAGATTCAGGTCTACCATCAAAGTTTTGGGCAGAAGCTACTAACACAGCCTGCCATACTCAGAATTGGTCATTACTGACTCAGATGCACATGAAGACACCATATGAATTATGGAAAAGGAGAACACCTTCTATTTCGCATTTCCATATCTTTGGTTGTTTATGCTTGATACACAATCGATAGCAAGTCAAACCAAGGGGTATTTGTATGATACTCCAGGGTCAGCAAAGCTTTCAGGGTCTTTAACTACTAGATACTTTGCATGGAGGAAAGCCCCCATGTTGTATTTAACGGATTTACTTCTGAGAACAGGAAACAAAACTCTCAGCGAGATGCTGAAGAATTCAGCAGCAAACTACATGATCTAAGCTTGAACGATAACATAGAAAAGATCCAACATTGTTGGGATGATGATTCAGATTATGAAATTCATAACCAACCAACAAGCAATGTAGTTGAACCAATTGATTCTTCTAAACAGAATCAATCCCAAGTAACTCAGATCGATGAAGAAACCCCAGGGGTAATTGAGACCTCTATTGAGAATAACAACTCAGGGGGAACTCTTAATGTTCCTGAGCTGAATGCCCCTGAACCTGGTGACTCAGTAGATCCTGATCTTGTTATTGAATTGCTTCAAGCACAAAATAGTACTACTGAAATTCCTTATAATCCGACTATTTGTGCATAATCAATTTCAGAAGTAGTAACAAGACGTCGCGTTCATGGTTAAATGCTCATACTCCAGATCTTATTATCGGAGATCCGTCATCAAGCGTTAAGACAAGATCCAGATTCTATCAAGGAGAAGCACCTCATACTCCTGCTTCGTGTCTACTGAAGAACCTCAGTCGATTGAGGATGTCCTGAATGATGCTGATTGGATCACTTCTATGCAAGAAGAGCTCAGCCAATTTATCAGAAACGACGTTTGGGAGCTTATAGACAGACCAAGACACCAATATGTGATAGGAATTAAGTGGGTCTTCAAGAACAAGCGAGATGAAAACAACGTCATCGTCAAGAATAAAGCCAGACTAGTTGCCAAATGATATTGTCAATCTGAAGGGATAAACTTTGATGAAATGTTCGCTCCAGGTGCAAGATTGGAAGTCATTCGTCTATTCCTAGCATATGCAACTCATCAACAGTTCACTGTATATCTGATGGATATTAAGTGAGATTTCCTGAATAGCGTGCTGAATGAAGAAGTCTATGTAGAACAGCCTCCCGGCTTTCAGTACGGACATCAAGTTTAGAGAGTCAAGAAAGCTCTGTATGGGTTAAAACAAGCACCCAGGTAGATCGCACCATATTCAATATCAAGTTAGAAAATGACATTCTACTGGTCCAGATCAATATGGACGCATCATCTTTGGATCTAAGAATGTGACCATGTGTCAAAAATTCGAAAATATGATAAAAGATAAATATGAGATGTCGATGATGGGATAAATAAATTATTTCATTAGACTTAAAGTGAAGTAATCTAAGAAATGAATATTCATCGGTCAAGCGAACTATACTAGAGATCTCATCAAGAAATAGGCTGCGAATCCAGCAAATCAGTAAAGATACCCATGAACACAAATCTCAAGATTGATCTTGATAAAGAGGGAGTATCTGTTAATTCAACTGATTATCGTGATATTTTTGGTTCGTTGTTATATTTAACTGCCAGCATACCTGCTATAACCTATGATGTAGGGGTATGCGCGAGATTTCAGGCGAGTCCCAAGCAAAGTCATATCGACTCAGGAAAGAAGATTCTCCGATACCTGAAAGGAACACTTGATGTTGGGTTATGGTATCCTGCTGATGATAATCTTGAACTAACTGGTTATTCTGATGCTGATTATGCAGGATGTCGACTTCAGGAACATGTCAATTCCTAGGCAGCAAGGTAATATCGTGGTTTTCAAATAAACAACACTCAGTAGCTACATCTACTACTGAAGCTGAATATATGGGCCAGAAGTTGTTGTGCATAAATCCTATGGTTGCGACAACAGTTGAGAGATTATAATGTCTATCAAGATGAAGTGTCGATCTATTGCGATAGTACCAGTGCCATTGCAATCACTCAGAATCCTGTTCTTTATACAAGATGCAAACACGTGGACATACATCATCACTTCATCCGAGACCATGTCGAGAAGAAAGATATCAAAATGGAGGAAATCCATATTGATAAGGAAATGGCTGACATACTGATCAAACCTCTAGCTGAGACAAAATTCAACGAACTCTCAATAGAACAAGGTCTACTAGATCCTACTGACTCAATTCAGTAAGACGATCCCGGAAGTACTAAGTAAGGGGGAACTTACTCTCAGTAATATTGAGTAAGGTAGAAGGAAGTTTTGACATACTCAGTGTCTGCACAGTGGTATCAGCTGACTACTATGTTCAGCTGACAGGTTATGAGTATTTATTCAGCATATTATTGCATTTATTTCCCGCCATTAATATTCCTAGGATGTCATTAAGTAAAAAAGTTCTCATTAAAAACACGACATTCCATATGTTGACTGTGGCGTATTAAATGTAGATCATCTCACCTTACCTTTTAGATGATAATTACATAGGTCGAGATTATAGACGGGACAGTAATCATAACCTATTATAACATTTAATATGATTCGTCCATGCCTTAATTTCAGTTTAATCTCAACCGAGCGCTGAAGAAACCGTTCATATTCATGAGATATATATGTGCACGTATCCATTATCTTACGTTACTTTTTCGCCTTTGTTGAACGTTTTCTGTGCTTTGCAAATCATACTGCATCCGACATCTATTACCTTCAAGCCCTTTATCTTCGGTAAATTTCTTTATCTTGATCTGCAAGTAACTGACTTACTCTATTTTAGAGTGCTAACATTTGTTTTGCAGATTTACTTAATCATTCAAATGGCGAATTCTCCCAGTAACGAAGTTTTGATCCCGTCTAACATGGAGGAGATCATCATCAACAAGATAGTTTGGTTCGAGCCAGCACTTGCTTTCAGATCATGTGAAGTGGACTGCATGGAGTCGATCTTCAATGCTCTTCAGTCGTCAAACCTGCAGACCCTGCTATCTAGGGTTCCTCTTCACTGCCTCCCTTGTCAGGTCACAGAGTTCTTCATGAATCTTCACTAGAATGAAGATCATCAGGATATTTCTTGCATATCATACCAGCAAGAAACGAGTAACAACGTTTGGGAAGAGAAGATACCAGATATCGACGTAGCTGAGTGCCTTCAGCTAAGTTTCCAGCTTCCCAACGAGGAGATCTCTCCGATTGGATATAAGAAGACATCCATCAACAAGTACCTCTGCCAATGCAGCTGGCAGAAGGACATTGTGTTCAAAGCAGCTTTCCCTAAGAAGAGGCTGCTCCCTGAATACAGAGGGTTGGCCGATATAGTCAACCATGTGCTGACCAGCTCCGCCGGATCATAGGACCAACTCTCTTGGGTTAGGATCAAGATCATGATGGTGATTATGGTGGAGTAAAGGTCAACTGGACTGAGTTCCTTCCTGACAAAGTTCAGAGCTCAATTCTAGAAGTTTTTAGTCAATGACGACAAGACCTCATTGCAGTTGATTCCTAAAGGCAAGTTACTCTACGACAACCAGATCTCTATCATGATCAAGGATCACTGCCAAGGAAGAGTCGCCTTCGCTGACGCGTTCCTATTCGATAAGAAGAACATCAAATTCTTGAACGCGACAGCAGCTGAGAAATCTATCGGGCGCGGCATTCATGACAAGCGTCCCACACCGCCCACTCAGGACCCCCACCCCGACTCATCAGAAGAAAATAAATCTACTAAAGAAGTTCAAACCTTCAGTTGTTAGTCCTGAGTAGGTATCCATTCAGGATTCAGAGTCTGGTAAGGAGGACGCGACTCTGACTGATAAAGTCAAGAGGATACACTCAAAGGAGACTCAATCGGACTTACATGCTAACATACCTCAGGCTGAGGTCTCCACATATGTCCTGACTTTAGTACTGACAGCTCAACTCAGAGCTACTGAAGAGATCGCGGACCAGATACCTAAAATCCTAGATCACTATGATCTAGTGGATATAGCAGTCAAGGCTAGGGTCTAGATGCATCTCAGATTCCTTGAATGGGATCTTCTAGATGAGACTATCGATCTAAAGACTGTCCCTATAATGATGCAGGAGGAGCAAACGCTGAGAGAAGAGATTGGCTATGGAGAAAAAGTAGATATTGCGTCTATGGACGATCTGCGCTCAGCAATGCTCATGCTCCTAAGTCTGAAGGGCACATCTGAACAGACTACTCAACCCCAGACTCAATCTGACTCATATCACGATGAGTCACCCAAGGAAGCAGACCAGGGAGGATTTGTTGAGGGAAAATCTCCCAGAGATGATGACTCACCACCTCCATCGCATTCATCAGGTATCATCATCTCAGCGTCGTCTGCATCTCAAGAGAAGCTAAAACAATCCAGTTATCAAACTGCTGAGATCAAAGACGTGTATGCCACGTCTATAAGTAGGTTCCTTAAGCGTTAGGGTCGCAAGAATCATCCTCTCGCCAAAGACATTAACTCAAAATGGAGCCGATCTACTGAGGCTCAGACCCTGAAGCTAGGCGACCTGACTGCTGAAGTGCAAAGGATTGGACAATCTACTCTAGATACTGAAGAGATCCTCAGCCGTGCACTTGAAGCTAAGAGGACTGATTTGAACACTCAGTTTCAGCACATCCTGCAGTCTTAGGCCAATACATTCTCTAATCAAATGGCCACTGCATTGGATCAGGTCCTCAAGGCCGTCGAAGAGCGTAACAAGCTAACCACTGAGTGTGTCTCTAAAGTACTCGTGGAACAACACAATGTCGGCCTAGCTAATAAGACAGAAGCCACTGAAATGTTTGAAGCATACCTAACCCGGCTTGAAGCTACAAAATCTCAAGTACTCCAACTAGCTCAGTCAGAGCATGATCGCCATTGGAATTAGTATACTGATGTCATTCAGGATGTGGAAGCAAAGATTGACTCGATCAACCTTTCAGTATCAGGGCTTACTGAGAAGGTTATTGCCTTGGCAAGCATGATTGATGATGCCAAAAAGGGGGAAGAAGTAGGAGGAAACAACTACTGACCCTTATTAAGCCTAAAGAGGCAGGAACCAGTAACACAGAGGAGAAAGGGCAAGGGACAGGAAAACCATTAAGGCAATAATTACTGAGGTAGCTTAGTTCCTAGAAGAACTGAAAGAAGAGCCAATTCGCTCAGTTGCCAAAGGTAAAGCCTTAGCCCCTCCCAGTCCTCCTAAGGTAAAGAAGCTGAAATTCCGAACACCTGAAAAACAAATCGTTTACGAGCAAATGGCTAAGGAATTACAAGCTTAGGAGGAAGGAGAAGCGAAAGCCATGAAGGAGGGTATACAGATCCGATGTTTAGTTCCTAAAAGGAGAAGATCTGTAGTGCCAAGACAATCTCAATCCAAGGCTCAAAGCAAAGAAAATCTACTGAGCCTGAAACTTCCAAATCTATGTCCAAGTTAACTGAACCGTCAGATGCTGAAGCTGCAACTGAATCTGAGAAGACTCTCTCCTCTACTAAACTCTCTAAGAAACAAGAAGCTAAAACGAAATAGATATGGGATGCCTGCGAAAAAGGATTGGACATGACTGCTAAGGCCCGCCAAATTCAAGCTGCAAAAGAGATGATAAGATTAGCAGATCTTGAGACCCTCAGGCAGAGGACTGAGAAAGAAGCGAAAGAGAGGATCCCTGAGAAAGATAGGAGCGTCCCCACAACTTCTAAGTTTTTCAGACGCAGGGATAAGGGAAACAACATAAAAAGGATCATTTATCCAAGGGCAGACCAGTGGGGCCCTTGGAAGATCAATCAAAAGTGGGAGCATATCAATGTTGATTTTATCAAGAGCTATTATATTTGGCAGCCAGTAGCTGAACAAACTGAGCCAGATCGAATCTTCAAAGAACTCTTGATGATCACAGAACCTGAAGTCTATGTTAAAATTCAGATCGCTCTCCAACAGTTCGGTAATGTTCTCAAGGCACCTGAATTCAGGATTCTCCCTCCTCCTTGTACTCTAGAAGGGAATATTTTCACCAAGGAGATTGGGAAGAGATAAGATACGCCATTGCGAGAAAAGGACTAAGCGTGAAGGATGCTGAAGACCAAAAAGAGACCAGGAAGCTGAGAAGAAGAGTCTACAGAGCCTATGGTCTTGATCTTCTAGAGAAGAAATCTGCTGACTTCAAGGCGTGACTACAACAATTCAGGAAGTCCAGCTTATTCTCTTTTGCTCCGGGTGTTTGCTCTTATACCTTCTCTTTAGCGCTGATAGTCTTAGTCTTATTAGAATAGAATTTCTGTTCTTGTAATCTCTCTGATCATATATGAAATTCTACTTCTTTTGGCCTTCGACAACTATCATTGTCATCGGGCTATGTCTTTACATTTCAACACTACTGATTACTTCACTGACCAGAACACACACACATGTAACACACACATGTTACTTTTTCATGTGTTTGTCCATCGGTGCTTAGCTGAGTCTAGATCTGATATATTCTTATAGGGGGAATGATATTATCTTAGACAATAGTACTATGTTGATAGCTCTGACTCTATCTCATGTTATAGGGGGAAGGATACCATTTCAGATAGTCAGTAGCCTTCCATTATAGTGGGAAATCATATTATCTTAGATAATGGGAAGAGAAGTCTAGGGGGAAGTAGATAATAAAATTATGTTTGGTGTATTGTATTGATAGATAGAATTAATGTGTAGTATTAAGGAAAATTATGTTTAAAGATGTATCATGCTCTGATACTATAGGTGACATTCATATGTAAAAGTTTTGATGTAAAAGGTTTTGGCATCATCAAATAGGGGGAAATTGTTGGGATGAGATTCAGTATGTTTAAAGATGTATCGTACTCTGATACTATAGGTGACATTCTCATGTAAAAGGTTTTGGTATCATCAAATAGGGGGAAATTTTTGGGATGAGATTCAGTATGATAAGATTTGAAGATCCCAAAACTCCTAGCTGAATGATGAACCTTGTATAATGTAATAGCTTAGTTGAGTTCAGCATGTTAGGAACTCAGTAGGCTAGCTAGAGTTCAGTAGCTGATAGGATCTGTCGTTCAACCGAAGAACTCAGCACCAGAAACTCAGTTGGGAATACTATAACCCACTGAATCTGTAAAGGAATTCGAGCCACGAGGTGAAATTTCAGAAGAATGGAAGTAGGAGGCTGTTCAGTAAAAGGTCCGAATAATCAGCAGAAGTTAACTCAGCATGCTCTTAGAGTTTGAACAAACCTCAATCACTCGCTAACCTCGATCAATAAGAAGCCGCCAGCACTGTACCTGCTCTGACTCAAAGCTGCTTCCAAGACTGAAAAAGAAGGAATCTCTACAATATCATTCAAAATGACGATGGTCGTTTTCCTTGTTTTCTACACTTGTCTAGACTTTCTCCAACGGATCTATTCATACGTCAAGACTATAAATAGAGAAGAGTCTTCATGCAGAGAAGAAAATGGGAACACAAGCATTCAATCGAACAAACACTCTAGCAAACTCAAAGTCGAGCCCAGCGAAAAACATGCATACAGAGAGATCCTATTTAGTTCTTCACTCTAGAGTTTCATCAGTTCCCTTTATTTATTCTAAGCGAGCTTATTGTAATATCACTAGCTTAGAAAACTCGAAGGAGTTTAGCTTTCTGAATTATTCTTATTGTAAGTACTCCTTCATAGTTGGAGAAAATCAAACCCTTGTGTTTGAAACTGCAAAGTCACTACGACTATAAGTAAATATCTGTCCAACACACAGATCAACTAAGACTTGCTTAGTATAAGCAAAAAAGACTATATTTGTCCACTGCACAGATCAACTGAGACTTGCTCAGTATAAACTAACTCAAGAACTCCTGCTTTGTTCAGAAAAGTGGACGTAGGATCATGTGTATCCGAACCACTTTAAAAATTTCTTGTGTCGATTTTACTGTTGCATTGATTACTGTTCATATTGCATAAAATTGACTTTTACTCAATCAGCATAAAACGGGTTTTCAAACTGAGACGAACATATTTTTGGGCATACGCTTCCACACACAATTATCTAATAATGAACTATTGTTCACTGACTGGAGTCAGTAGATAGGACTCAGTAGAAGGATACTCTGCCCACACGATCTAGAAAGCTTATTTGGTCAATTGACTAGTTCAGTAGCAATACTCAGTAGCACTAACTTTTGTGTATGAGTTGAAATTTGCATTCATGTGTATTTACCCCCCCCTCTACACCTGATGGCTCGTCTCTGGACCAACAACATTTCACTAGAGAATTCGTGCTCACTTATCCCTTTATCCCAATTTGAGCAAGGGCTTGTATTTTAGACTTAATCGATCACCGTATTTAAGATAGAAATATCCGTTAATTAATTAAGCTCACTGAAAGCTTAAATTAATTAAAATCTTATTATATTCCTGAGTAGAACTACTCGACCTTATTAATACACCTGAACTTAATCAACCGGTCGGATTTAGTATGTTAATCCATACGTGTTCCTCATGAGATATTATCAACCCAATTAACAGGGATACGTGCGGATGCAAGATACAAATGATGGAAATAGAAGAAGAAGAGATTGTACCTTCCCCCACATATGTTGTTGCAGCTCTAATTGTTGTTCGTGTTTCAGATCTTCTGATTTGTGTCCCGACATTTTTCTCCCTCCGAGTTGTTACAGAAATGAAGAAAATAATTTTTGTCTCTCTCAAACTCGCGTGTGCATTTGAGTGTATGAATGTGGGTATGTTTTGATTATGAACAAAATAGTAATATATATAGGCTTGAAAAACCAATATTATATTAATATTTGTAACTCATTAATTTAATTATATTCCTAATGGGCTTCTACATAAATTAGCACATAATATAATAAATTAATCTATTCGACTACTTTTATTTATCAACTAATTGGCCAGTCAATTAATTCCAAATAAATAACATTATTAAATAATGCAAAATGCATTGATCTATTAATAATGATTTCTGAGAGACAATAAATAACTAGACATTTAATTGGGTCAGATCAGTGATCTAATACAAGAAATAAAGCCGGAATTCGAATTAATTAATTATCTATGCTCAGCCCAGAGCAAAATTAGTTAATAAACACAGATTCATTCCACTACAGAATCCGAGCTGACTTACCCCTTTATGCCAACTTGAGAAAGGGATTGTATTTTAGTCTTAATCGATCCCTGTATTTAAGATAGAAATATCCGTTAATTAATTAAGCTCACTGACAGCTTAAATTAATTAACATCTTATTATATTCTTGAGTAGTACCACTCGACCTTATTAGCACACCTGAACTTAATCAATCGGTCGGGCTTTGTGTGCTAATCCTTACGAGTTCCTTAGGGGATATTATCAACCCATTTTACTAGGATACGGTTACAAGATACAGACAACCAGCATGAGCCACAAATAACTACTAACACCCAAGATACGTAGATCCGGGCGCGATGATGTTCACCATAATAGGTCAAAGTGATAGATAGTCAAATGCACTCAGTTGAAGTCTTACCAAGCTTAAGACCAGCTAAGTCACCGAGATCTTGATTCTCCACTAAGTTTATTTAGGAGAACACATCTCACTATGATCCATCAATACACCACCTTAAGTGTACCAGTAAAGACAAGAAGCCAAGACAAGCTACTTCTTATCTAAACTGCAGCTTAAAACAATAACTTATCCTTAAGTTGTCTCAGCTGTGATAACTGTTTATATCTTGTCAATTCAACTAATTTGTGCAGTCTTTTGTGATACCCGGCACACTACACAAATCTAACTTTTATACAAGATAAATGATTACATGTGCAAGAATATATATATTTATCAGATAGGAGAATAAAATAGTGGTAAGGACAAAACACATTGTATACAAGCATAAAAAACTACTTCCAGTATACAAAATCCCAACAACAGACAACCAGCCTGAGCCACAAATGAGTACTAACACCCAAGATACGTAGATCCTGTCGTGATGACGTTCACCATAATAGGTCAAAGTGCTAACCAGTCAAATGCACTCAGCTAAAGTCTTATCAAGCTTAAGATCAGCTAAGTCACCGAGATCTAGGTTCTCCACTAAGGTCAGTCAGGAGAACACATCTCACTGTGATCCATCAATACACCACCTTCAGTGTACCAATATAGACAAGCAGTCAAGACAAGCCACTTCTTATCTAAACAGCAGCTTAAACCGACAACTTATCCTAAAGTTGTCTCAACTGTGATAGTTGTTTATATCTTGTTAGTTCGACCAATCATGTAGTCTCCTGTGATCTACAACACACTACACAATCTAACTCCCATACAAGATAAAGGATTACATGTGCAAATATATACATCAGAATAGGAGAATAATATAGTGAAAAGGAAAAACACATTGTATACAAGCATAAAAAATTTGCTTCCAGTATAAAAAATTCCAACACATGTATGATACCCATCCCTAATTTTAGGAACCAAACAAGTGATACCTTTAGTTTAATTCCACATTCCATTCCTCACAGCCAACCAAACGGGGCCTAAATGGAAAATAGCAAAAACAAATAAAGTAATTAGCAACATTACAGGTAATCAACAAGTAGCAACCCTCCCCTTAGCACCACCAATCAGTAGTGGTCACTCAACCTAAAAATATTTTTTAAAAATATTTTGGGTGAGTACTAGTGTATTTAGTTTGCTGGCATTTTATAAAGACTTTCATAAACCCGCAGTTATCCAAAACATAACGTATAACTTATGAGGTTTTTAAACAAAAAGAAACTCCTAACCATACTAAATAATATATATTATCATTATTGAAATTTAGTTAGCATTAAATGTTAATTTGACTTGGGCAAAATCCAGCCTGTTTAATCGTCTTTTCGAGCATTGATATATATCCGATTTATGAATTGAGATATATGACGTCGATCTACGTCTCGAGTAGATAATTATAGTGTGTTTAATTTCTCGATTCCGATTTTCGGTGAGTGAGAAATAGTGGCTCGAAGTTTGGGGGGAAAAACTAATAAGGTACCTAAAGTGGAGAAACTTACCTAATTCGGGTTTCAGAGAGTTATTACATTAATCAATGTCCCACATTGATTAATGTGTAATGTTTTTTGTGGTATTTAAGTCTCTACCATTTATTAGGAGATAACAAAGAGACATGTGGTGGGCTTGGGCCACACATGCTCATGCGCGCGAGCCTTTTCACCGACCGCCTCACACGCGGCGCGGTGCGCCGCGCCATACCGCGCCTGCGCCCGTGCCCAGCCCTGGCCCCAGTTCTGGTTCCGGTCCGTGTCCTTGGACTTGGACTTGGATCTTGGCAATTGGTCCTTTGAGTGGTCCGTGGGCTTGTCATTTGGGCTTTGGCATTGGGCATTGGGCTTCGGTGGGCTACTTGTGGACTGGCCCAACTTCACTTGTAGACTGGCCCAGCTTGTATTATTTGTCTGACCCAGCTTGTGGTGCAGTGCTCCTACTACACCAGACTTTCTCTATTTTGAAGTCTCTGGAATGAGACTGTTGAGAAGTCTCCACCTCTCCACTCTGCTTCCCCACGTCCACCTGCCTTAATTGGCGCAACAACCTTTCACCTGGGGGAAGCAGCCTATAAATAGGCAGGTTTGCATGGCATTTCAACATACTACACAATCTTTTCTTGCTCTGCATTGCATCCTAGTGTTCTAAGCTGTCCAACAATTATGTCCTCTCCGGAAAGTCCAGTTTGCCGGAGCTCGAAGATCTTGCGGTGCTGCAATCCTCGAGATGTTTGTCGTTTCATCTTTGGTGGCGATACGCTAGAACCGAGAGCACTACCGGGGCATTTTTCATCTTGCGGATAGAGGTCTTCCTCAACTCGACGAAGTTTTCTTTTCGACATTCTGTTTGTATAATTTTTCGACTTACTGGTTTACATTGTAATAGCAGCTTGTAATCTACAATCACAAGATGAAAAAGGTACTTAACCTGCTTCGAGTAAACTGAAAAATATCTTCCTCCTCTGCTGCCCTATCCGACGTTGCCGCCGCCACCAACAATGCCACCGCCGCCGCCATCTCCTCCACCTCCGATGTTGTTGCCTCCTCCGGTAATGTGGTCCTGCCAGTGTCTATCCCGGTTCCAACCCCGACTTCTACAAATCTAACTCTTGCCGCCATCGACTCTAGAATCGCACTTAACCGTGCCAATACCACTAACTCGGTATTTAACTTCAATGATATGTCTTCTGCCTTGCAGAGTAATGTTCCTTTTGGGAGTGTGAACCACCATGGTGTGGTGGGGGGTTCGAACCCGACCCTGACGGCACCTCTGCACTCGTCTAGAGTGTTGCCCGCTGCTGAGAAGCCGACGAAGTTTAGTGGAGCCGACTTCAAAAGATGGAAACAGAAGATGTTGTTCTACTTTACAACATTGGGGTTCACGACTGTACTGTTGGAGAACGTACCCGGCCCTCCAAGTGAAAACGAGGAGAATGTTGAAGTCCTCATAGCCTACGAAAATTGGCTTACTTCAGATTGTTTCTGTAAAAACTTCTTACTTAGTGGACTAGATGATAGTCTATACAGTGTATATGCAAATGTAAAGACCTCCAAGGCAATTTGGGAGGCACTTGAAAGAAAATACTGTATTGACGATGCAGAAACCAAGAAGTTTGTAGTCGCCAAGTTTTTGGACTACAAAATGGTGGACTCTCGACCGGTCATGGAGCAACTTCAAGAGTTTCAACTCATTGTCCATGACGTCCACGCCGAAGGAATGCTTTTGCCAGATACTTTTATTGTGGCAACCGTGATTGAGAAGCTTTCCCCGAGCTGGAAGGACTCCAAGAGCTATTTGAAGCACAAGCGAAAGGAAATGACGCTTGAAGACCTTGTTGTCAAGCTCCGCATCGAGACCAATATGAGGACTCGAGATGGGAAGGGCAAAGCACCCGTGGAACCAAGAGTCAACCTCGCAGAGAAAGGTGGCAACTCCAACACTGTCAAGAGAGGGCGTCCAAACAGTAACCCCAAAGGCAAGGGCAAGGTGTAAACCCGCAAATTTGAAGGGGACTACTACAATTGTGGCAAATCCGGCCACATGTCCAAGGACTACCGTAAGCCGAAGAAGAAGAGGGATCTTCAAGCTAACATTTTGGAGATGACAGAAGCCGACCTTGCGGCTGTTGTCACCGAAGAAGCTAATGTCGCGGAAAATGAGGGAAAATGGTATATTGATACCGCTGACACGGCACATGTTTGTGGTGACCGTAGCCGTTTCACCAAGTACAAGAGTTGCCAAGGGAGGAAGCTCAATATGGGAAATCAAGCCTCATCTGAGGTAGTTGGCTATAGTACTGTGGTGTTAAGGTTGAGCTCTGGCAAGAACCTTACTCTTGGAGAGGTGCTGCATGTCCCCGACATCCAGAAGAATCTTGTGTCCGGCTCTGTACTAGTCAAGAGAGGGTTTAGACTAGTTTTTGAGTCTGACAAATTTATCCTGTCAAAATTTGGTATGTTCCTAGGAAAAGGTTACCTGTCTGAGGGCCTTTTCAAATTATCTGTAATGGCAATTCGCCAAGAGCCCATTGAGGGCAAGAATAATGAGAACGAAGCTACTTCCTCTTACTTGATTGAGTGTTCCGATTTATGACATTCTAGATTAGGGCATGTTAATCTAAATGCGATAAAAAGATTAGTTAATCTTGATCTACTTAAAGTAAATGAGTTTAACAAAACCAAGTGTGAAGTTTGTGTTGAAGAAAAATTGGCTAAGATGCCATTTCATTCTATAGAAAGGAACACAAAACCTCTAGAACTCATTCACACTGACGTATGTGACTTAAAGTTTGTACAAACTAGAGGTGGGAAAAAGTATTTTATTACTTTTATTGATGATTGTGCTAAGTATTGTACTCTTTATCTTTTAAGGAGTAAAGATGAGGCGATTGAAGATTTTACTAACTTCAAAGCAGAAGCTGAAAACCAACTTGATTGTAAAATCAAAATGGTACGAAGTGATAGAGGTGGAGAGTATGTAGCTCCTTTTGAAGAGTTGTGTAAGACAAGTGGTATTATTCATCAAACCACTGCCCCCTATTTGCCTCAATCAAATGGTGTTACTGAAAGGAAGAACCGAACTTTAAAGGAGATGATGAACGCTTTGTTAATAAGTTCTGGACTGCCCCAGAACATGTGGGGGGAAGCCATTTTGACGGCTAACTACTTATTAAACAAAATACCTCTAAAAGGTATGGATGTTACTCCTTACGAGTTGTGGAAAGGAAGGCAACCGTCCTATAAATACCTCAAAGTGTAGGGGTGTTTGGCTAAGGTAGAAGTGTCTTTGCCTAAGCAAGTTGCAATCGGACCTAAGACCGTCGATTGTATTTTTATAGGATATGCACTGAATAGTAGTGCATATCGGTTTGTCATTCATAAGTCGGTCGTGCCCGATATGAATGTTGGAACTACTATTGAGTCAAGGAATGCTATATTCTTTGAACATATCTATCCATGTAAAAAGGATGATAAAGTTGAGTCGAGCTCTAGTGGTGAAGCAAGAGAAGTTGCTAGTAGTTCTAGAAATGTGGGGGTTGAACCTGCTATGCGTAAAAGGCAAGTTGCCGATCTTGAAACTTTAGAACCAAGACATAGCACTAGAGTAAGGGTTGCTAAGGACTTTGGTCCTGATTATGTAGTTTTTCTTTTGGATGAAGAACCGCGGTCTATAACAAAAGCTCTTTCTAGACCCGACAGCCCACTTTGGCAAGAAGCTGTCCAAAGTGAAATTGATTCCATCATGCTAAATCACACTTGGGTCTTAGCTGACTTACCAGAAGGTTGTAAGCCCTTAGGATGTAAGTGGATCCTAAAAAGAAAGTATAAGGCAGATGGGTCAATTGACAAATATAAAGCTCATTTAATGGTTAAAGGTTTTAAGCAAATTGAAGGATATGATTTCTTCGATACTTATTCACCTGTAACGAGGATTATGTCTATCCGTGTGCTTCTCGCGATTGCTGCTTTGCACAATCTTGAGATTCACCAAATGGACTTGAAAACTGTCTTTCTAAATGGAGATTTAGAAGAAGAAATTTATATGGAACAACCTGAAGGGTTTGTAGTACCTGGCCAAGAGCGAAAGGTATGTAAGTTGGTGAAATCCCTATATGGGTTGAAACAAGTACCATTACAATGGCACTTGAAATTCGACGAGGCTATGTTGTCGAATGGTTTTAAGATTAATGAATGTGACAAGTGTGTTTACATAAAGAATACAAAGAATGGTTTTGTAATTGTTTGTCTTTATATAGACGACATGTTAATTATGGGACAAAACCTTCAAGTCATAAACGACACCAAGCGTATGCTTAAGAGAACTTTCGATATGAAAGATATGAGAGTTGCTGACGTTATTCTTGGAGTGAAGATTCAAAGAACTCCCAAAGAGATTGTTTTGTCTCAATCTCACTATACTGAGAAAGTACTTAAGAGGTTTAATGCCTTTGATAGTGCGCAGGCAAAGACTCCTCTAGAAGTTAATGTTCACTTGAGCAAGAATAGGGGTGATCCTGTTGCTCAAGAGGATTATGCTAGAGTCATTGGTTGTCTTATGTACATCACAAATTGTACGAGGCCCGATCTAGCTTGTCCGGTGAACAAACTGAGTCGCTATACTAGTAATCCTAGTAGAGAGTATTGGAAATCTCTTGTAAGAGTTCTGAGGTATTTGAAATACACTCTTAACTTTGGGCTGCACTACTCGAAACATCCCCCAGTACTTGAAGGGTACTGTGATGCGAATTGGATATCCGACACTAAAGACTCGTTGTCTACTAGTGGTTATGTGTTTACTATAGGGGGAGGAGCTGTATCGTGGAGATCCATGAAACAGACGTCCCACCATGGAATCTGAATTTATTGCTTTAGATAAGGTCGGTGAGGAGGCCGAATGGCTACATAACTTTCTTGAAGATATTCCATGTTAGATGAAACCCGTACCACCTGTGATGATTCACTGTGATAGCCAAGCGGCTATTGGTAGGGCCAAGAGTGGGTTGTATAATGGTAAGTCGAGACATATTCGTCGTCGACATAGTACCGTAAGACATTTGATCACGAGTGGGTTTATCTCTGTAGACTATGTCAAGTCTATGGATAACCTAGTGGATTCGCTTACTAAGAGTTTGAATCGAGATCAAATGTATAAGCTCGTAGAGGAAATGGGAGTTAAATCCACAAGTTAAAAGACGATTATAGTGGATACCTAACCTTGTAGATTGGAGATCCCATGAATTTGGTTCAATGGGAAAACTAAGCTATATGAGTCTGTTGATACCACACTCAAATAATCTATTCCCTAAAAGAGCTCGAGAGTGTTGGTGACTTGTCAAGTGGTGAGGTTAAGTCTTTGACTTTTAATGATTCTTGGATGCCTTGAGAAGGTGGAGTATGGCAGGATACTCGAGTAAGAATCACCTATGTAAGTGAGAAGTGAGGGTCGCTTCTATGTAACACTTATGAATCCAAAGAGGTTGTCCATGGCCTATAAAGGACACAAACGTGAGAACGGACGAGGTTGAGACTTTATAGTGTTGATGCTATTGTCTTAGTATACACCATGGAGGAATAGTTCAAGACCACAATCCACTAGTCTGTCGGTATGCTCGATAGCACTGACTAAGGAAGGTTCAAGGTCACAAGTCACCTACCATGATGGTTTATTGTATCTTGAGGACAGAGTTGTGTGTCTGCATGCATGCATTTGGCTATTTCCACTCATGTGGGGGATTGTTGGAAAATCGGTATATATATATATATATATATATTATTATGGAAATTTAGTTAGCATTAAATGTTAATTTGACTTGGACAAAATTTAGCCCGTTTAATCATCTTTTCGAGCCTCGATATATATCCGATTTATGAATTGAGATATATGACGTCGATCTACGTCTTGAGTAGATAATTATAGTGTGCTTAATTTCTCGATTCCGATTTTCGGTGAGTGAGAAATAGTGGCTCAAAGTTTGAGGGGACAAAACTAATATGTTACCTAAAGTGGAGAAACTTATCTAATTCGGGTTTTGGAGAGTAATTACATTAATCAATGTGCCACATTGATTAATGTGTAATTTTTTTTGTGGTATTTAAGTCTCTACCATTTAGTAGGAGATAACAAAGTGACATGTGGTGGGCTTGGGCCACACATGTTCATGTGCGCGAGCCTTTTCGCCGACCGCCTCACACGCGGCGTGGCGCACTGCGCCCGCGCCCGTGCCCAGCCCCGGCTCCGACTCCAGTTCCGGTCCGTGTCCTTGGACTTGGACTTGGATCTTGGCAATCGGTCCTTTGGGTGGTCCGTGGGCTTGTCCGTTGGGCTTGGCATTGGGCTTCGGTGGGCTACTTGTGGACTGGCCCAGCTTGTATTATTGGTCTGACTCAGCTTGTAGTGTAGTGCTCCTGCTGCAACAGATTTTCTCTATTTGGAAGTCTCCACCTCGCCACTTTCCTTCCCCACGTCCACCTGCCTTAATTGGCACAACAACCTTTCACATACGGGAAGCAGCCTATAAATAGGCAGATCTGCATGGCATTTCAACATACAACACAATCTTTTCTTGCTCTGCATTGCATCCTAGTGTTCTAAGTTGTCCAGCAGTTCTGTCTTTGCCGGAGCTCGAAGATCTTGCGGTGCTGCAATCCTCGAGATGTTCGTCATTTCATCTTTGGGGGCGATACGCCAGAACCGAGAGCACTATCGGGGCATTTTTCATCTTGTGGATAGAGGTCATCCTTGACTCGACGAAGTTTTCATTTTGACATTCTGTTTGTTTCATTTTTGGACTTACCGATTTACATTGTAATAGCAGCTTGTAATCTACAGATGATAGATGGGGTTGTTTTGGAGGCAATTTATCTTGTTACTCACATTTTTCTTTTATTCAACATTAAGTACATGAAATGTCAGTTTGGTTGTTGGTATTGTAGAATTGTCTAAGCGCTATATATGGTACCATGGTTAAGATGACTCCACCTAAAGAAGAAAGGGCAACATATAGAATCCGAAAAGGGGATCTTTGCATGAATATGCTAGGTGTTGTGTACCTGACATGCAGTTCATATATGTGTTACCGCGTTGGGAGGGTTCAACTAATGATGGGCGTGTCTTAAGAGATGCAATAAATAAACCTAATGCTTTAAAAGTTCCTAAAGGTAATACACATTATACATGCCTAACTATTAGGTAATTAATCAAAGAATAAACTAACTGCAAAGAGAGAGTGCCACAAACTGCAGAAGAAAATTTTAATATGAAACATACCAAAACTAGAAATGTAATCAAAACAGCTTTTGGAGTACAAAAGGGAAAAATGGAAGAATTTTGCATCTCTGTCATTTTTTTCCTTTTAGCTCGTTGTCTACTCCATAACTTATGTGTTGGTCCCGAGATAAACGCTCAGGTGTAGAGGGGGGGCAATACACCTGAAAACTTTCTCAACTTAAAACGCGAACAGTCATTTTTCAGGAGAGTGCCTTGCTGAACAAGTTCAGTAGACCAAATAAGTTGTTCTGAATCGCGTGGCAGAGTGACTGACTATACTGAGGCTTGCTAGCTGACAGAACTCAGATATTAGTACCGTTCAGTAAGAGTTCAGTAGAGTGCGGAAATGTGTAGGCCCAATTCAATTGAGTTAGAAAAACGTTTTTATTAAAACTGTTTGAGTATATTAATGCATCTTTACGCTTTGCTGAAACACAGTTGAATGATTTTGAAAGATATTTTCAGTATGAACATAAATCAATGCAACAGTAAAACAGAGCACACAGAACACAACGTTTTTTAAAGTGGTTCGGATATCAACAATCCTACGTCCACTGTCCTGAAAAGATCAGGAGGCTATTTTATTATAATGAGTTAATCTCAATCGGTTTGTTCACTGGAGAAACACTGGTCTTGAAGATTATACTGAGCAAGTCTCAGTTTACAAGAATCAAACTAAAGCGTTTGACAAACTCTCCAACTATGAAGGAGTTCTTTACAATAAAGAACAGTTCAAGGATGAACTCCTTCGATCTAAGCTATAGATATGGTCAGTTGAGCTTAGGTTAGATGGAAGGGAATAAGAATGAAGCTTCTAGAGTGACGAACAGTGAAGGATACTCTCTGGGTTCGTGTTCAGTCGCTTGAATACTAGAGGCTATGAATCTAATTCAGCTCGGATCCCTTTGAGCAAGTATGTTGCTTTTCGCTCAAAGTAATTCTCTGAAGATCTTGCGGAAAGCTTGAGCCGGTTTGAATTTTCTCGTAATTGCTCGTGTGTGTTCTTGATTTCTAGGTGAGCTTCGATTTGAATTCTTCCCTCTATTTATAGAGATGAGTCATGGAAAAATCCGTTGGAGACGATGATCCATGTGTCACTCTCTTTTGGGTAGCTAACGGCTCTTTCAAGGAAATCTGGCAGAGTCTTTTCCCTCCATTTATGGAAATATGTTTACTTGCAGCTTTAATCAGAAAGTAGACAGCTGGCTGCTCATCATTGGCTGAGGCTGTAGAAAGTAGGTGAGACAAACAGACTTCAAGGCAGATCTGAAGCTGACTTCTCTGTACCTCGTATGACTCTAATGATTTGACTTATAAGATTACTGACAGTCAAGAGACTGTCTGGCCGTTGCTGAGTCTGATCTATGTTCAGTAGTATACTCCTGCTGAGTCCAAGTCTACTGAAGATCAACTCTGAGTTCAGTGAACTGCTCCTGCTGAGTCCAGTTCTACTGACTCCTTTCAGTATGCTACTCCTGCTGAGTCCAGCACTACTGAGTATGAAAGCCTCTCGGATGTCTTTGCTCCCATCGAGTCCAAAGACTACTGAGTCTTCTCTTCATGGTACTGAGGCTGATAGTCTACTGAAAAGTCAGCAGACAGAACTGAGCGCCTGAACCATGCTGAAAGAATGTCTACTAAGTCTAAAACTCTCAGAGACAGAGGCAATACAATTACAACATAATGGTTCACCAGTCAAATTAGGGTTTTGGGATCATTCAAATCTACTAACACTATGCTACTGAATCATCTCCCAACAATTTCCCCCTATTTGATGATGCCAAAACCTAACACTACATACTGTCGGAAACAAACTCCTTACAAATATTACAAGTAGAATCAGTGGAGTTGTTCATCAAGTTCTAAACTACTGAGGGAATACATGAGACAAATATCAGAACCTATACAAAATTCTAACAATAATTTCCCCCTTAATAAACCTCGTACAATAAATTTCCCCCAAGCTTTTAACAAAGAAAGATCTATCAGTCTAAGTAAAACAGACTAACACAGATATCAGCAATGAGTGTGTGAGTCAGTAATAACTTATGTGATTCTTAGTGTTAAGCTTAAATAAACAAGGCCATGAAGACAATAAGATATTGTCGGGTCGAACAACAAAGATGTTTTATATATGATAAGAAATTTCAGTACATTACATCTCTTGCTATTCTAGGAAACAAAATAAGATACAAAGAAGCTATCTATCTATCTCCTGAACTGCTGGATCCTTGCCTTGAAATCTCTAGACTTTTCTTCTGGCAGAGGCAATCCATACAACTGGAAGGTATCTTTCCTGAGCTTCTGTATCTTCAGCATATCAGCAGGGTCAGACTCATCGAGGTCTAAGGCTTTGATAGCACTTCTGACTTCTCCTTCTATGGCTCCAATATGTAGTGATCCATCAAGCTTCAGAGGAGGAGGCAGAGGTCTAGGAACTGGGACTCGGACATCTTCCTTTTCAGCTAAGGTTTTCTGGACTCTGGCATAAATCTCAGGGTCGCTCACCAGAAGCCATTCAGCAAAGGCATTTATCTTGTGCATGTCAGGCCAGTAGTTCCAGACGAAGTACCTCTTGATGCATTCAGCTTTGAGAGTTTCCCATTTCTGAGTCCGCTCCCATGGCATCCATGTGTCAATCATTGGCCATCTGTGAATCTTTAGATCAGTGAGTTTCTTGCCTCGCCTATACTTATATAGAATTTCAGCTTCCTTATTAGATACCCTCTCTCGAGCCTCTTTTTCAGTTCTCAGCCTGAGAGCTTCTAAGTCAGCAAGTCTGAGCCTCTCTCTGGCTTCACTGATTTGCCTTGTTTCAGCCGTCCTATCTAGAGCCCTCTCCATCGTGTCCCATATCTCTTTCATCTCCAATTCTTGTTCTTTTGAAGGGACATAGGAGGGAATATGTTCCTCTGACTTAGCAGGTGATTGAGATTTAGATTTGGTTTCACCCTGCTGGCCAGTCTCCTGCTGTTGTTGTTGTTCAGCTTCCTTCTCTTTGTCGGCCTCATCGCCGATTCTGAGTTTTCTTGGGGGAGGCCTAGTTCCAGTCTTCTTTCCCCTGCGACCTTTGTTTTGCCCTTAATCGGAGCTTTCTTAGGTTTATTGGCCGCTTCAGCTTCAGCAAGCTCCCTGGCAATCTTTTCGTCAGCCTCAATCTGAGCTTACTCCTTAGGGCTTAGATATCTTTTGGCTCCTTTCTGTGGAGGGGTTGGGAGTTTCAGCTTTTTCTTCCCTTTTCCCACCACGGGAGGAGGCAAAGGTCTCCTCCTCGTCTGAATCGTCCTCAATGAAATCAGCAACCTCCTGAATATGTTAAATGGGAGTTTGGGTTGCTGAGTCCTTCAGTCCTGAGCCGCTTGGGCCGGTCTCAGCAGGCCCTACATCACCCGCTGTTGAGACACCCTTGGCCTGACCTGGAGTACCTTGGGGGTCAGTGGGAGCTGATCAACTTCCAGATGCTCCACGTACTGATCTAGTCCCCCTTGGTGTCCTCAGTGTCCTTTCCCCATTTTTGGCATCATCAGCAGAGCCAGGGGTAGGAACCTGAACTTTCTTGTTCAGACCATCGAATGCAGTAGCCAGCTTATCCAAAGTTGTCTGCATGGTCTCGAGACGTAGGTGGAAGTCGTTCCTCTCTGTGATTAGATCATCACTGTACTTCTTATGTGAGGAATCCACCAGTGCCTGAATGGTTTGCAACTTAGCATCAATTGTCTCTTCAAGAGTCTTCTGAAGCGATTGAATTCTGAGCTCGGAAGCTTAACTCAGTGAAGATACAGATTCAGTATGTATTGAGTGAGCTGCCTTAAAATCTTCCAATAGTCTCTTTTGGGCAGCTTCCAGCGATGCTTATTGCTTCTCGAACTCTGCTCTCTGAGTGGATAGAGCATTTGTGAGTATAGCTGAGAAGTCAGGAGTTGTTAAGGTTTGGATGGAAGTCCTCAGCTCCTTTATCTCCTCACTTTGAGCAAGAGTAGACTTCTTCCATGTCTTATGGACTGCCTTGGCCAAAAGTCAATTATGAGCTCCCTGACTTTTTAAGGCCTTGGCAACAGTCTTGGACCGTCGGCTCTTCGGGCTGGGCGCAACCTCGAAAGCAGACCCCTGCAATAATTGTTCTGGGTCCGCAACTTGAGAGGTTCCAGCCGCTGACTTTACTGGAGGGAGGATGTTGAGTGGTACTTCAGCGGTTGAGGGTTGGGCATCCTCCTCCAGTTGAGTTCCCTCAACAGGCTTCTTAGGGCCTGCATCACTGGGCGAGTCCTGATAATCAGGATCAGACCCATCAGAAGGCGCGACTGTTGTAGAAGGGATACGATCATTCAGCATGGCCAGCATTGCCACCCTTAAATCTTCTATGGAACTGATGTCCGCATGCTCATAATAGCCTATCTTCTCGCGGATGATCAACTCCTCTTCATGTAATTGTTCGCAGGTATGGTGTAGGATCAGGTAGTTAAGAGAAAACCATTCCTGGAACCTAATAAGCATGCGAAGCCTGGCCTGCCTCGCGAAAGCAACCAAGTCAGAGTGACTTGATATCTCCGGTATGGCCTTTGAGACTTCTCGGGAGGCTCTGCTCTGAAGAGCTGTAGCCTCTATCCCGATGGTCTCAGTTTCTAAACCTGTCTCCGAGTCTTCTACCTCAATTGGAGATGCAGTCTTTTCAGCAGAAGGAACGCTGCTGATGGGTGGAACATCCAATGGGGTCTGAGTAATAGGAGTAGTCGGCTCAGCATCGGACCCCTGTTCCACTGTCTCTCCCCTTTCAGCAGAGACTGCCTTCTCTGCTGAGATAGTCTTCTCAGAAGAGTCTGGGTCATCGCACAGTCTGAAGGGAGGGATTATCATTGCCTTAGAAACCGTCTTCTGCTTCTTCGACGGAGTCTTCTGAGCAGCTTTGGGTGGTGACCTCTTCTTGGTCTGAGTGGACTTCTTCCCTTTCTTAGGCTCAGCAGGCCCTGCCCCAATCTGTTGTAGGGCTGCTGCCTTGCTGTGAAACCTGACTTTCTTGGGGTTGAAATACCCCATGTCAGCGTAAGTGATGTGATCAGCACCACAAAAGTCCTCGATCATAACCGTCAGCTTCATTCCGTAGAGAAGCTTGCACTTGACAATTAGGTTGTTCGTCACCTTATAGAACTTGGCAGCCTGAGTCTGAAATTCCTTCAGGAAGAATTTCGTCCAATTGACCTGAGCTCTATCATAGATTGCCATCATTATCTAGAGCTTCGGTCTGGACACCTGGTCAAAAGAGCCCGCCTGGCTAGTCAGTATCTGAGTGACTATATATGCCAGTGCTCTGTACTTCGGCAGCATGGAGTTTTTCGGGAAGGCAGCCCTGAATGACATCGGCTCGCCACAAAAAATCTCTAAATACTTATCGAGCAAGTCGTCCTTGTATCCAGTGACGCTGATCCCGGTGCTGGGCAACTGAAAGCTCCTCTGGAGAGCTTGCTTGATGGACATCTGTTTAATTTCAGAGTCAGCATGGGCAGGATCTATGACGTGGTGAATGATGAACCTCCCCACAATATCTCCATCAACTGTCATGAACTCAAGTTCACAGGAGTCGAACTCCATGATCAGCTCGCACCAAACTCTATCCTTCTCAAGGATCTCTACGATGTTGGCCGAGGTAGCAACAACAACATTCTTTGATGCCATGTCTATAATTTGCAAAAACGAAATATCTGTATCGAAAATATATTACAAATAAACATGGGATACTGAATATGCATGTAATTTTACCGTAGTAATTTCTGAGAAGTTTTGAAAGCAGTTTACAAATAACAGATTGAGTTCTCAGAAAAATTTAGGGTTTTAAGTTGCAGAGCGAAAATGGCGGTTTTTCAGACTTTGAATGTGGATATATATTATCAAGAAGGTGAACAATTTCATATCAACGGTTTAGTTTAAATCTGCTTTATGAGATGGACGGCCAGGATTCTATGTTATAAAATAGGTAATGATCAAACTAGCCGCCTAAGTCAACTTACAGTTGTAAATAGGCAAAGAAGTAACTTGATAAGACAAGCATTTAATGCGCGGCAGAGTTCAGCAATCTTAGCATAGAATGTCGTGTATTAAATGAAAACCGTTATATTAAATGACATTTTCTTAAGGCATTGAATACAATGCTGAATCAGATTCATTAATGCATTAAATATGATTTTGGCTACTGAGTAGAGATACGCAAACCTGTCAGCTGAACATCGTAGTCAGCTGATACCTCGTGTAGATGGTTTCTGAATCTCCATGTACTGAATGAGTTCAGTACTGAGAGTGAACATCCCCCCTTGCTGAATGCTCCTCTCCTGAATCCACTTACTAACTTGAGTCAGTAGGGTCCAGCAGACCTAGCTCTACTCTGAATCTGGCTTCAGTTAGAGGCTTGGTCAGAATATCGGCCCTTTGATGGTCAGTATGGATCTTCTCCATCCTTATATCCTTCTTTTCGACATGATCACGAATGAAGTGGTGTCTGATGTCCACGTGCTTGCATCTAGTATGAAGTACAGGGTTCTAAGTGATTGCAATTGTACTGGAGCTGTCGTAGAAGATCGATACTTTTTTCTGAATGACATCATAGTCGTGTAGCTGCTGTCTCAGCCAAAGGATTTGGGCGCAGCAACTTCTGGCAGCCATGTATTCAGCTTCAGTAGTTGACGTCGCTATTGAATGCTGTTTCTTTGAAAACCATGAGATCAGCTTACTGCCAAGGAACTGACAAGTTCCCGAAGTTGATTTTCGGTCAATCCTACATCCTGCATAGTCAGCATCAAAATAACAAGTTAGTTCAATATTATCATCTGCTGGATACCATAAACCCATGTCGGGTGTTCCTCTGAGATAGCGGAGAATCTTCTTTGTTGAGTCCATATGGCTCTCCTTAGGATTCGCCTGAAATCGAGCACAGACACCTACAACATAAGTTATGTCAGGTCTAGTAGCAGTTAGATATAATAAAGAACCAATAATAGCGCGAAATTCAGTATGATCTACTGATACTCCCTCTTTATCAAGATCGATTTTCATATTCGTGTTCATCGGGATCTTGATTGGTTTGCCAGATGTGCAACCGAATTTCTTGATGAGGTCTGGAGTGTATTTGCCTTGATTGATGAACGTTCCCTTCTCTGATTGTTTGACTTGAAATCGGAGGAAATAATTCATCTCTCCCATCATTGACATCTTGAACTTATCCTTCATCATCTTCTCAAATTGTTGACACATAGTGATATTCTTAGATCCAAATATAATGTCATCTATGTAGATCTGCACAAATAATATGTTGTCGTCCAGTCGAATGCTGAATAATGTGCGGTCTACTGTGCCCTTTTGAAAACCTTTCTGAAGAAGAAACTCAGATAGGGTATCGTACCAAGCCCTAGGTGCTTGTTTTAACCCATACAGAGCCTTTTTGAGTCTATAAACGTGATGTCCCTACTGAAAGCCGGGAGGCTATTCTATATAGACTTCTTCTTTCAACACGCCGTTCAGGAACACAGACTTCACATCCATTTGATAAACTCTGAAGCGCTGATGTGTTGCGTAGGCTAGGAATAGTCTGATTGCCTCTAATCTTGCAGCTGGAGCGAATGTTTCGTCGAAATCTATCCCTTCGACTTGACAGTAGCCTTTTGCCACGAGTCTCGCTTTGTTCCTTACTATGACGTTGTTTTCATCTCGCTTGTTCTTGAAGACCCATTTAGTTCCGATCACATGTTGATGTCGGGGTCTGTCAACAAGCTCCCATACTTCGTTTCTCGCGAACTGATTTAGCTCCTCCTGCATGGCGATGATCCAATCAGCATCCTTAAGTGCGTCCTCAACTGACTGAGGTTCTTCAGTGGACAAGAAGCAGGAATATAGTGCGCTTTCTCCCTAACAGAATCTAGATCTTGTCTTTACACTAGCTGAAGGATCTCCAATAATTAAATCAACAGTGTGAGCGTCCAGCCACGATCGGCGATGTTTTAACTCTTCATCTCAAATTTGTTCAACACAGATAGTAGGTGAGTTAGGCATTTCAGTTGTACTATTCAGAGATTGAAGCAATTCAGTTACTAGAGTTGGGTCTACTGAGTCACCAGGTTCAGGGGCATTCAGCTCAGGAACTTCAGTTGTTCCCCCTGAATTATTATCCTCAGTAGAGGTCTCAGTTACCACTTGGGTTTCTTCATCGACCTGAGTTACATGGGATTAACTATGTTCAGTAGAGTTAATATGTTCAGCTACATCTGCTGCTGGCTGAGATTCAGTAGTCTTATCTTCAATTTCCTCTTCTGAATCATCATCCCAACACAATTGGATCTTTTCAACATTGCCTTTCAGGCTCAGATCCTGTAGTTGTTTACTAATGTCCTCAGATTCTGATTTTGAGTTTCTGCTCCTGTCTTCAATAGCAAACTCATTAAAAACAACTTGAGGGCTTTCCTCCACGCAAAGGGTCCGGTAGTTAAAAACTCTGAAGGCTTTGCTGACCCGGGAGTATCCTAAGAAGACTCCCTGGTCTAACTTCTTATCAAAAGTCTTTAACTGATCATTTCCATTATTGTGGATAAAGCACGAACACCCAAAAATATGGAAATAAGATAAGAAAGGCTTCCTGTCATTCCATAATTTATATGGTGTCTTCTGATGCTGCTTTGTCAGTAGAGATCTGTTCTGAGTGTAACATGCAGTGTCAGTTGCTTCTGGCCAGAATTTAGATGGGAGTCATGAGTCTACGAGCAGGGTTCTTGCTGCTTCTTTGAGTGTTCTGTTCTTCCTCTCAGCAATCCCATTTTGTTGAGGCGTGCGTGCGGCAAACGTCTCATGCTCTATGTCTTCAGCTTTGCAGAACTCTTCCACCATCGAACTCAGGAACTCAATTCCTCTGTCTGAACGTATCTTTATGATTTTGGTGTTCTTCTCGACATTGAGCCTTTTTAAAAGCGTGGGCAACTCTATTTTGACGTCAGACTTGTTGGCAATAAATATGACCCATGTGTAGTACGAGTAGTCATCAATGACCACTAAAGCATACTTCTTGCCTCTGATCATCACTGGAGAGACTGGACCGAATAAATCCATATGTAGCAACTGAAGGATTCCATCAGTGGAAGGCGATGGAACAGGCGGATTTTGCTTCTTAGTTTGCTTTCCCTTCAGACATGCTTCACACTGAGTGTCTTTGCTGAATACTTCATTCGGCTGTCCTCTTGCTAGAGCGTTTCTAGCTAGCTTGTTGAGCGTCTTGAAGTTGAGATGGCTGAGTCTTTTGTGCCAGAGCCACCTCGTTCTGTTGTTGTTCTTCGCCAGCAAGCATGCTTTAGGTTCAGCTGAGTTCCAGTCAGCTACATAGATATTTTTTTTGCGCGAACCTGATAACACTGTTTCCCTGTAGATTTGTCAGTGACATCACAGAAACCAGCGTAAAAAATCACTTTATTCGAGTTATCACAAAATTGACTAACAGAGAGAATATTATGTTGAAGTCCTTCAACATATGATACTCTTGGAACTGTGGTGGTTCCAATGCTGAGTGTTCCATAGCCTCTGGTATAGCCTTTTGCATTATCTCCGAACTCGATTCTGGGTCCTTCTTCAACAGTATAATTCTTCAGTAGGTTCCTCTGTTACGTCATACGTCTTGAGCATCCACTATCCACGTACCAAGGGTCCTTGTGCACCTACAAAACAGAATTATATTCAGGTACCCTTTATTTTTTATTTTGGATCCTTAGATGTTAGTTTTGGAAACCCAAATTTGTCTCACAACCTGGTTGTCTCACACAGTTTCTTCCCACTCTGATGAACATACTTGCCCACTGGACTGGTCGATGCTGACTTCTGAGGCTTTACTAGTTCAGGAGTCATGATCTTCTGAGTTGGTGGACTGCTGACCTTAGCCTTCTGAACAGCTTTCTTCTTCTTCTTCTGACTTCTGGATCCTCTCCTGACTATAGGATCATAGTAATATGACTCATACTGAGCTGGATGTGTCAACTGCGGAGGTCCATACTGATCAACCCTCTTAACTCTGTTGGTTCCCCCTTGACTGAACTGGGGTGTTTTTGAGCCAATCTTCTTGTCAGAATACTGATAGCTAGGATGAGGTGCCTTCATCTTTTGTTTGTTCTTTGCTAAGGGGTTCAGGATCTCAGCATTGATAGTCTCCCCTTGAACAAACCTATTAGTTAGCCGGTTTTCTAAGCGTACGCGGGCAGATGAGGAGGCTCCATGGCTGAACCCGAGTCCCTCCTTGCAATGTTTTGGCTTGTTATTGGCTAGCATTGCCTCAAGCTTCTTTTCAGCTCCCATGTACCGCTCTGTCATTAGATTCCTCCAGACATCATCACTCTTCTTAAGCATTTCATGCTCAGTTTGAAGTTCTGAGAACTTTTTCTTCAGTAGACTCAGTTCAGTATCTTTCTGAGTTAAGTCATTGGTCAGTACTGAGATCTGATCTTCTTGATGCTGAGATTTTGTCATCAGAGAGTTAATCTCCTCTATGAGTCTCAACACAAGTCCTTCTGACTCAGTAGCAACCTGACTCTCCTGAGAAAGTCTCTAATTCTCCACTTTCAGGGTATCCAACTCCTGAAGAGTCTTACTGAGCTGCAGGCTCATCTGAATCTGCTCATCGAGTAGTTCTTCATATGCGATCGAGACGTCCAGATTCTCATCTGCACCTGAAATAGTGTCGTGTGTGCAGTGTGAAGAGGAGTTCAATGGAGCGCGAGAATTTACCTCATCCTCTTCTCCTGCCATAAGACACTTTTCAGCATCTTCTTCAAGCTCTACGGCCATGAATGCCGCTTCATCGTCTGATGAATCCATGAAGGAGTCGACTTCAACTGAGTCGTCTGAGAGTTCACCAGCAATATATGCTTGACGCTTTTTGATGAACTTCTCCCTTCGAGCTTTTCATGCTGCTCTCTCAGCTGTACTGAGCTCAGGACAGTCGTATTGGTAATGTCCTGACTTCTTGCAGTTGTAGCAGGAGGTGATTTTGCTATCTTTGCTCTCACTGTCTTTCGACTGAGCTAAATCCTCTTGTTTCCTGCAATCAGAAGTATGTGGTTCAGGAGTGTGTTTGGGTGTATGCTCAGACTTACCCTTTGAGTCTCTGACGACTCTAGAGAGCTTTTTGCGCCTCTCCTTCTCCTTCTGATACTTCACGGCAAGTAGTGCATATTTCTTAGTGAGGTTTCCTTCTTGTAGATCGCTGATTGAAGGCTTAGCCTTGCTAGATGCTGGAGCTATTGTGCTGACTGATGCTTTGAAGACATGGTCGATTTATGTGTCAGCTTCAGCTCGCTGCTTCCTTTGGGGTAGGCCGAACTCGAAATCCTTAGCTTTTAATTCTGAAAAGATATGATCAGGAGAAACAATATCAAGGTCAGAATGTCTAAGCAATGTAGCGAATGGAGTCCAATGTCGTTCCGGCAGTGCTCTCAATATTTTGAGATTCATTTCTCGGTTGGAGAACGTCTTTCCCAGCCCGTTGATAGTGTTCATCAGATCTGCAAATCTGACGTTGAGATCTTCAATAGTGTCGCCAGGCATGAGAGACAGTCTCTCCAGCTTCTGAAGTTCCAGCGCAAGTTTGTTCACCTTGATCTTCTGAGTCCCCCGACTCAGTAGCGCCAGAGCATCCCAGAGTTCCTTTGCGGACTTGCAGTCTTGAACTCTTCTGAGATAGGAGTCACTCAAGGTGGTCAGTATGGCATTTCTGGCAACCCGGTCTAGATTGTGAAGCTTCTTCTCTTCAGGAGTGAAAATGCTTCTGTCTTTGGGTATCTTCTTCCCGGTCACCATGCCGCCTCCTTGTGCTGGATCCTGGACTTCGACGCTATCAATCATAGGAATGATAGGTCCATTTTCCAAGACCTCTGTCATGCTGTCGTGGAGGGAAGTCAGATGAGCTTCCATTCTGACTCGCCATACCCCGTAGTTCTCTACCGAGAACATGGGTACCATCCTGATTCCTGACATATTAGACATTGTAAATTGTGATATGAATGAAGAATGATATGCAGTGAAAACGTTTTCAGGATCCATTCAAGTAGACCAGTTCAGATAACAAGAGTCTTAGAGAACTCCTGCTCTGATACTAATTGTTGGTCCCGAGATAAACGTTCAGGTGTAGGGGGGGCTGAATACACCTGAAAACTTTCTCAACTTAAAATGCGAACAATCCTTTTCAGGAAAGTGCCTTGCTGAACAAGTTCAGTAGACCAAATAACCTGTTCTGAATTGCGTGGCAGAGTGACTGACTATACTGAGGCCTGCTAGCTGACAGAAGTCAGATATTAGTACCGTTCAGTAAGAGTTCAGTAGAGTGCGGAAATGTGTAGGCCCAATTCAGTTGAGTTAGAAAAACGTTTTTATTAAAACTGTTTCAGTATATTAGTGCATCTTTTAAGCTTTGCTGAAACACAGTTGAATGATTTTGAAAGATATTTTCAGTATGAACAGAAATCAATGCAATACTAAAACAGAGCACACATAACACAATGATTTTTAAAGTGGTTCGGTTATCAACAATCCTACGTCCACTGTCCTAAAAAGATCAGGAGGCTATTTTAATATACTGAGTTAGTCTCAGTCGGTTTGTTCACTGGACAAACACTGGTCTTGAAGATTATACTGAGCAAGTCTTAGTTTACAAGAATCAAACTAAAGCGTTTGACAAACTCTCCAACTATGAAGGAGTTCTTTACAATAAAGAACAGTTTAGGGATGAACTCCTTCGATCTAAGCTATAGATATGGTCAGCTGAGCTTAGGTTAGAGGGAAGGGAATGAGAATGAAGCTTCTAGAGCGACAAACAGTGAAGGATACTCTCTGGGTTCGTGTTCAGTCGCTTGGATACTAGAGGCTATGAATCTAATTCAGCTCGGTTCTCTTTGAGCAAGTATGTTGCTTTCCGCTCGAAGTAATTCTCTGAAGATCTTGCGGAAAGCTTGAGTCGGTTTGAATTTGCTCGTAATTGCTCGTGTGTGTTCTTGATTTCTAGGTGAGCTTCGATTTGAATTCTTCCCTCTATTTATAGAGATGAGTCATGGAAAGATCCGTTGGAGACGATGATCCATGTGTCACTCTCTTTTGGGTAGCTAACGGCTCTTTCAAGGAAATCTGGCAGAGTCTTTTCCCTCCATTGGAAATATGTTGACTTGCAGCTTTAATCAGAAGGTAGATAGCTGGCTGCTCGTCATTGGCTGAGGCTATAGAAAGTAGGTGAGACAAATAGACTTCAAGGCAGATCTGAAGCTGACTTCTCTGTACCTCGTATGACTCTACTGATTTGACTTATAAGATTACTGACAGTCAAGAGACTGTCTGGTTGTTGCTGAGTCTGATCTATGTTTAGTAGTATACTCCTGCTGAGTCCAAGTCTACAGAAGATCAACTCTGAGTTCAGTGAACTGCTCCTGCTGAGTCCAGTTCTACTGACTCCTTTCAGTATGCTGCTCCTGCTGAGTCCAGCACTACTGAGTATGAAAGCCTCTCATTATGTTGCTCCTGCTGAGCCCAGCACTACTGAGTCTTCTCTTCATGGTACTGAGGCTGGTAGTCTACTGAAACCATGCTGAAAGAATGTCTACTGAGTCTGAAACTCTCAGAGATAGAGGCAATACAATTACAACATAATGGTTCACCAATCAAATTCGGGTTTTGGGATCATTCAAATCTACTAACACTATGCTACTGAATCATCTCCCAACATTATGTAGAAGACAAGGGCTAATGCATGAGAAGGTGAAGATTATGATGAATACGATAGTTATGCAATCTTTAATGACACTGGTGAAGAAACTCCGCAAGTCGAATATATCACTACTATCTAATCCACTGATGAGTGGATGAATTTTAGAAATAGATTAGCTCAATAGATGGTTAATGAATGGAGGAGTACTTATTGATACATTATACTATTGTTTATTTTACAATCTTATTTTGTAATAACTTTTTTTTAGATTGGACAATGAATTTGAGTGGTTTGCGATTGAGAATGTGAGACTATCGATTTTTACATATTCAACCTCACTTTTGTAGGATTACAAAATTAATTCCATACCCATTGAGACATAAATACAACCAAACAACATATTTGGTTATCATACTCATTCGTTAGTAACTGTCAAACACCTTTAAATGAATTAGCCATGCACATACTCAATTACAAACACTACTATCATAGTCATTATCACTACCATACCCGAATTTGTACCAAATGGCCCCTTAATATAGATAATTATGGTTAGTCAATCTTCATGGGGGAGAGAGAGAGAGATTTGCACAATCATATCTCTATACATATATTATCTCAATTATTAATTTTGAGATTTAGTTATCTCTTCAAGATAATTAGAAGAAATTGAATATTATAATAAATAACACGATTTATTTGGTACTGAACCACAGTGTAATAAGCTTTTATATATGTCGTAATTACATTGGAAAAAAAATCTTATTTAATGGTAAACTAAACGAGAAACAACATGAATAAGCTCGCATTTATTTAAGGGTGTCACAATTACATTGAAATAAATTTCATCTTATTTAATGATAAACTAAATGGGAAACAATATGAATACTCATTATTGGAGTTTAACTAATATATTCTGATTTAATTTAATTAAACAAACCGATTAGTATAAATAACATATCGAGAGCAATATTTATCTCACTAATCCATGCTCACTTTTACATGTTCTATCATATTCTTTTTAATATTTTAATTTATATTTTTTATGATATTCAATACCAGGCCAAAACTTGGCCTATAAAATATTTTAAAAAATCAATTTTCCATGCAGATGATTAATTAGAGAAAAATAATAAGTTGACAATCTACAAGTATTGAAAAGTTATAGGATTAACTACGAAATAAATTTAAAAAGTTATGAGACTGAAATCGTAACTAGTGAGAAGTTACGCGGCTAAAATTATTGCTTTAAAAGTTGCGGAATCAAAATTACACATTAATAAAAGTTACGGTACTAAAATTATAAAAAAAAATTGTGGAACTAAATCTATAAATAGATAAAAATTACGGGACAAAAAATACAATTTTTCCATATATTTATGCAAGCATATTTTTCAATCACAATTAAAAATATATATTATACTTAAAAATATAGAAATAAAATATTTTTAATGCGTAACCATAAAATAAGTGACCAAAATACAGTTAAACCTCGATAAAGTAATAATTTTGGAAGGGAGATAAAATATTCATTTAACGAGGTTATTACTTTATCGAATATTATTTTAATACATTGATCCATATCATGACCGAAAAAAATTATTATTTTAATGAGATTATTACTTTATCGAATATTACTTAATCGATGTTTAACTCTAATAAATTCCACAAGGGAAATTGTCATTCTTCACAATGAGGGGGCGTCGGTCGCACGTGAGGCGTGTCGCGTTCGCTCGTGCCGCCCCACTCTCATTGGCTCTCTCAGCTCACTGCCCTATAATCTCGACCCATCTAACTCACTTTCTCTCTCTAAACCTTTTTCACTCAAATCTGTTACTCTTCTCCACTCACATACTTGCACATAATTTTAGAGTGAGAGAGGACGAGACGGACAGACGGTCTTTAATTTATTGTTGTTGCTATTGCATAGCTTTACAGCTCAACTATCAATTTCCATGTCTCTCATTCTTTCTCTCTCTTCCCTCAGCTGAATTTGCACAGATCAAATCTGCTACTTCTGCTGCCACCTCCAGGTATTTTTGTTTGTTCTTTGAATTATTTTTCCAAGAATTGTAGTCTCATTTACAATTCAACAGAGGAGATTCATTTTTCTGCTGATAAATATCTCAAAGTTTGTAAGTTTTTCTAGTCCACATATTTGTTTGCTTCGCGATAACTGCTGTGGCTAGTGCTCGAAAGCTCTAAAATGCTTGTACCGTGTGGTTCTGAATGTTGTACGTTACCGAGGCTCTTTTACGGTGTCGTCGTTTTCTGAATTGGGGGAAATGATGATGAGTTATGGGGTTTTGTTCTGGGAACAAGTAAAGACTCGGGTTTTCTAGATTGAGCTCTTATGAATTGTAAGTTTTTGATCTTCTGCACTTTAGAAATTAGAATGTCCTTCCTTAACAGAATGCATGCTATATTTCATTTCATTCTTCCATCCTGCTAATCATGATTTCTCTGGTCGGAACGGGTTATGCCAGTTTAGTATCGTGGAGAAGCTAAATGGCATCACCTCCTTGGAGGAGGAAAATTACTGCAATTATGATTTTATAATTTTTCCATAGAATGAAATAATTACTAAAATGTTGTTCTTTTTCTTGAGTTGGTGAGTGGTGACGCACATAAAATACAAGGGATAAGTTATTGAGATGGGTTACCAATTCTTTTATAGAAACTACGAACACTATGGTTGGTAGTTTGTTATACTCCTGCAGATGAGATCCATAGGCAATTATAATCTTTTTGACGAACTGATATTACAAGTTGGTTTCATAATATAGAGGAATACATTGTTTCTTATATTCTACTGCTTCGACAATTTCTTTGTTCCTCTTAATTATTCTCTGTTACTGTTGCAAAAATCATATAATTTGTTTACGTATTACTTGAGTTCCCTAGTCATGGTTTTAAGTTTTCAGAGACATAGATAGGCAATTTTTCGGTAACTTGTTTGTTTGCTTGATGCACGTTGTCTCAATTCCTTTTTACTTTTATATTGGAAGAACTTGATTTAAAGTTGATGTCCGCAATATTTCATTTTTTTTCATTATTAATAGAAATTTTGGTTTCCTTTTTGACAGGGCCTAACTTTCTTTTGTTTTTAAATTTCTCAAAGTGGCTGCTCTGTGGATGATGATCTCAGTAGCTGTGTGGGATAAGGGTGCAACTTCACGCATCTCATGATCCATAAATCGAGCTAACCTTATTATGCTTGACGTGAATTGCAATGGGCATTTTCACCCTGACTTTTCAGCAGTGGGTACTAATTACATTGCTGTACATTCTAGTGGTAGTAACTGAAGCTCTTAGTCCTGATGGTAAGCTGGAAGCTGTTTAATTTATTTGTTATCATCCTTTCTTATTTGGTTGGCCGCTAATATATTTGACAGAGTAGATTTGATGACTTTCAGATACTCAGCTTATTTTGGATTTTGCTAAAGATACTCAGCTTTGACTAAACTGACAACTATTTTAACAAGACAGAAAAATGAATATTTGAATGGGTTCACTTATAAAGTAGATCAAGTTTTTTCTGGAATAATATATTACCTGGCCAGGACTTTTCATAATTCTCTTTGTACGTTACCTTTTTCACGTTGAGATGCCTTGAAAAGTCACAATAGAGTTCCTAAGCTCACACAGCTGATTATCTTGCTTTTGAGAATAGGCCAAGTTCTGGTGGGTGCCCCTGCCTGGTACCATTATCTTGTGAAATAGGGAAGCTAATACTTTGCTTCTTATTTGCAGGTCAGGCTCTTGTCAATTTCAGAACAGCCATAGTCGGTTCAGATAGTGTTCTTTTACAGTGGAGACCAGAGGACGAAGATCCATGTAGATGGAAAGGAGTAAAATGTGACCCCATATCAGGAAGGGTTGTAGCCTTGTGAGTTCCTTGATCTTCAGGATGTCTTACGGTACATCTGGAGATCCAACCAGACTACTGAACCAGATGATTCTCTTTTCTTATTCAGAATTAGATCTATTTGTTTGCCTGCTGGAGTGAATGTAGTAAACTTGATAAATGCTAGGGGTGGAAATCGGTTCGGTTCCGGTTAATTTTCGGTTAACCGGACCGAATAGCTCCAAAAACAATAACCGAAACCGGAACCGATCGGTTCTTCGGTTAACCGAAACCGAATTCGGTTCGGTTCCGGTTAGTTACTCGCTAACCGATTTGATTTTTTTTTTTTTTTTTTTAAAGAATTCTGTTGGATGTTTAGTCGGAGTGGCATTACTGTTGGGTTTTTCCGGCGGTTGCTTCGAACGTGCTATGCATGTAAGCATTTTTTCTCCTCAGCAAATATATACACAAAAAATATATACAGCAAATCCCTAAATCCCTAAATAGCATAATTCAATTAGTGAATTACACACCAAAAACTAGAGAAGCACTCCAATTAGAGGATTCAATCAGAATTTAGAAAAGAAAGTGACCTAGGACTGAGGAGTGAGGACGACGAGCTGTGCGTGCGCCTGTGCCGAAGCTGCCAAACTGAAGAAGACAAAGTCTCCTCTCGCGACCCAGCTCTCGCGACCTGACGTTCCTGACCAGCTACTCTCTCGGTCTCTCCGAGACTCCGTCTCGGTCTCTCACTCTGAAATCGATTTTTGTTCTGGTGAGTGGTGAAGTCCGAGACTCCGACGGACTCGATTTTTGTTCTGGTGAGTGGTGAAGTCCGAGTCTCGGTCTCTCACTCTGAAATGAAATCGATTTTTGTTCTGGAGTCACTCCGTAGTCTCTCACTCTGTCTGTCTAAGTAATTAATATAACTTAATAACTTATATATTAATTATATTATATATTATATAATTATATTTATATAATATTAAATTACTTAAAATCGGTTAACCGATCGGTTAATTAATTAACCGATCGGTTAACCGAGAACCGAACCGGGGAAAATCTTCATGATCGAACCCGGAACCGATAACCGACTTTTCGGTTTAGATTAACCGGAACCGATTGTTTCGGTTTCGGTTTTCGGTTATGTGGGAGAACCGAAAACCGATTTCCACCCCTAATAAATGCTTATGGAACTTCTTAATAATTCTTGCTTTTTATTAGCTCTTTTAGCTATCTAGTAAAATTGCATTTGATTTAAGCCCTAAATCTCATCCTACTAAATTGCTACTATACTCTTTTTTCAGAGAGAATTTGTTATTATATGATATACTCCCTCCGTCCCATTGAGACTGGGCACGGTAATTAAGATAGTGGAGGTAAATGTGTAAAGTTGTGGTGTAAAAGTATAAAGGGGTGGGGTCCACTTGCTTAGATTGATTGTGGTCCACTCATTTATTTCCTTATTTGGTATGGAACATAAATAATGGGACAACCAAAAAAAGCAAGTAGGACATTAATAATGGGACGGTGGGAGTATATTTAAATTATTGTGTGACATATAAGTAAAATTGGAGACTTCATTTTCTCGATGGCATACGTTTTGTCATATTCTATTTCTACCACACACACTCTAGTTAAGCACTGACACTAACTTTATTTTGAAAAGAAAAAATTTAAACTAATATCTTCAAGCAATTTCCTCCCTGCTCCTTCGGATCATGTTTGGCAGCATGAGCTCTTTCTATTGCTTATTAGTTATCACCCTTATGTTGACAATGATCTTATATGTTTCACAGTTTGCTTCATATTGCAAGTATATATGGAAATGTGATATAATAAAATTGGCAGTTTCGCATATATTTACAGCAAATTGTGATTTGTATATTTTGATGGTGCAGGAGCCTCCCTAACCACAAATTGAGTGGACCCATATCACCAGATATAGGGAAGCTAGAAAGTCTGGAGTTTCTGTATGCATCTTTTGATTCTTAAATTTTACATTTTCACCAAGCTTCTTGCTGATGTTTTGTTAAACTACTTTTCCTATAGAGCTCTTCACAACAACAATTTATATGGGGCAATTCCTCCAGAGCTGGGGAACTGTACGCATTTGCAATCATTGTAAGTAGATTGAGTGGCTTATTAGAAGATCTGATATTACTGAATTGCTGACAACTTAATTATAAGTTTAAATTGTGTCAATATGAACTTGATATTGTTGTTTTGACTCGAAGCCTTAAAAACATGACCTGGTATATTTTTTATTTGCCTCTCATCTGTGCAAATAATTTATAGAAAAAAATTTATTGCTATGGTGGTCATAAGAAATTCCTCAATACTGTGGTTGGAGCACGAATATATGAGTGGGAAGTGAAAAACTAAGGGACAAACTTATTCACTAGAAAATGTATAATTTCCTTTTATGTTATACACTGAAACCCAAGGACAAAAACATTGCTCTAGTATTCCATTTGAGCGTGCATTCAGAGTGTGCTTCAATACCATTTGCAAATAATACCTAAAATGTTCAAAATCTTGCTGATTTGATGGTTGACTGTTCCTTTAAGCATTTGTTGGGACTTATGTCAAAATAAGGAAGTTAGCCATATTTCTCAAAATTATGCACAGAAGTCAATGTAGATTGAGTCCTGATTTCAAACATAAAAGTTCTGTTTGAGTTATTAAATTTATACGGTTTTAAAAACTGTATTGAAATTCGAGTTTTCTTGGTTCCTTGTTATACCTGAACTGTGATTGTGTGAACAAGCATAAAGGCCTGGTAGATAATGCCGAATCTTTTTTTTCTTACTCATGTTTACTAATTAGTTGTTTATTTTTCAAAATGTGTATGTTTTCTGTTGTTTGGTTCAAGTATTGTGTTCTGTTATACAGGTTTTTGCAGGGGAACTACCTAAGTGGATTCATCCCTAGTGAACTGGGGAACCTTTCTCAGCTGCAAAATCTGTAAGGAACTACACTGTGTTTCTCAATTGTCAGCTTCGTGCACAGTTGCATTTTTTTATTTTAATCTCTATTGTTAGAGCATTGCATCTGAGATTCTTGATGTTATAAAACTAATTTCTTTTTCTGTGAAAAAACCATGAGGTATTGACGTTGCATTCTCAGTGACTGGATAATCCTATTCGTTTAAGTTCCCAATAATAAATGAATTTATTATTATGTTACGATACCTTACCGTAACGACGGAATTTACCCAGAAACGATATCCATAAAAGCTCAGAAGATAACCAAAGACAGAAAATAGAAGATAGATCGACGAACAAAGTCGAGCCCCTTTCGAGAGTAGGGCAACTCTCCAGAGCCAAAATAGTTTCTACACTAATTTTCAGCTAATGAGCAAAAGAGTTGAACTGACCCTTTAAATACTACCTAACAAGCCAAACAACCAATAGAAACATGACACGTAGGCCATCACAAATTGCACATAATATTCAAAAGATTAAACCAACTAACTATAGACAAGTCTAAGTCTTCCCTGCTGATCCCATTCTTAACATATTATCATTATCCTTCTCATTCTTTCCTTTTGTTAATAATGAACTGAGCATTGATGCGGTATCATAAGTACTTGCTCTGCTCAATGAGTTTCATTTAATCGCTGTATATGGATCTGTATTTAGTTTATCCAATATCAGAATGTACTTCCATCTGTTCAGCACTAGATTCTATGTCTTTGGAGCATTTGAACCTGGGTGCTTGAGTATGGTGAGAAGTCTATTTAGTATACTCGTGACTCACTGTTCCTCAGCAAGTGGACTTCGTGTTTGAATTCTACCTAAGCTAAGATTTCATCCCTTTTGTTAATTTTTATTTTATATCTTGCAGAGATGTTTCAAGCAACTCTCTCAGTGGAAGCATTCCTGCTTCACTAGGGAAGTTAAGCCATCTTTCCAGTTTGTGAGTGACATGTTACCTTTCCGAAGTTACATTATTGTCTTCTTGTTCTAACTCAATATTTTTATGATGTTTGAAGCAATGTATCAACAAATTTCCTGGTGGGACCAATACCATCTGATGGTGTTCTTGAAAACTTTCGAAATGATTCGTAAGTCATAAGTTTTTCATGGGTGATGCTATGTTGTCTTCATGCTTATAATTTCTATTGCAATTTCTAGTACAATTAAATTTATTTTGAATTGTCTTTTGTCCTACAATATGGTTCTCCGATTTTACTTATTGAACTGTTAATGATTACAGCAACCTTAGCAAGACTTTTAAGGAAAAAGAAGTGCGTGTGTGTGTTTGGGGAGGGGGGGGATAGCAAAGGAGAAACGGAAATTTACTTTGAAGTCACAAGTCAAATAGATATACAGAATACAACTCCTCCCATTGTTTTCCTGTTCTTCGTTCATCTTCCATCCAGGAAGGCTTGTCCTGTGTTTTGTACTGTTAATTTATTAGTGATGCAGCAATTTAACCTACCAGTCTGAAATGTAAATGGACACCTACAATTGATTTTAAGTATTTTAAAGTGACATTCAAGCACAAAGTGGCTGGACTATTTACAAGGATTAACAATCTTCTGATTTTCTGCTTTAATCATGCATTTCATACATATACCAACACCAAAATTCGTTTGTTTCTTACTACTTTATGTTTACGGTTTGATGATTCTCTTGGCAGCTTTCTTGGTAATCGTGAGCTGTGTGGCAAGCAAACCCAAACATGCAAGAATAATAATGGCTCGTCTGCATTCTCGGCGCCTAATGGTTCAGGTAATTTATTTCACGTGGAAGACATCTTCAAGATTAGTTTGTACCATACTACAATTTAGTCAAACATCTACTTCCTCTTTCATACTTTCGCATCAATTGTTTTCCAGGAGCATACTTTACTTGACACTATTACTCGCTTCTCCCAATAATAAAGTTGATATGTGAAATTTCCATCATGCATGCCATCTACTTTCTGAAGGTTTATTAGATTTTTCATTTCCTTGGCATTTGTGCAGTGTGAGATGCTTTAAATTTCATTTTCGTTGAGACAAAATATAGCATCATTTGTTTCATGAAGTTTAGTATATCATTTGGATAATTTGTGCTTCTACCTAAGGATTTGGTTAGAGATCCAAAGTTTCCATTCCACCTGAAATCTCACTGCAGATAGTTAATAGAAAATGAGGGAATTATAATTATTGAATCCTTCGAACACTGTGAAAGTAGTCCTCTGGTGACATAAACCACATCTGAACACTGTTACACCTATGTGCCCTTCTTGTTTGGAACTAAGATGTTAGTTGCATTGCACATGGACTTTTTGCCAGAGCAGACTGTGATGTAGCACATGTTTATAGCACAATTGAGGCTGTATTAAATCCTAATTTTTGCCCTTTTATTTGTTTTATCACCATCCCAATTGTATTTTTTATCCATTTTAATAAGTTATAAGCTTCGTCTGTTCTGGTGTTTTAGCCCTATTACAGGCCAAGAAGAATTCAGGCAGGCTTCTTGTAAGTGCAATAGCCACAGTGGGTGCGTTGCTTCTGGTTGCACTTATGTGCTTCTGGGGTTGTTACCTGTATAAGAGACTTGGTAAAAATGACGGCAAAGGCCTTGCAGTAGATGTCAGTGGAGGTGCAGATCTGATACCAATTCGTGAAAATAGATTTTATTAATTTCTTCTTGTCCTTCCTTTATTTTTTTATATATTGTTTTAAAAAAAAACCTGATCAGATCTCCTTTTCGTTTATTTTTATTTGAAGCATGAGTTTTTTTTTCTTCCCTATCATTGCTTCAGGAGCCTCAATTGTAATGTTTCACGGAGACCTGCCATACTCTTCAAAGGATATTATTAAAAAATTGGAGAACTTAAATGAGGAGCATGTTATTGGGGCAGGAGGCTTCGGAACAGTTTACAAGCTTGCAATGGATGATGGCAACATATTTGCTTTGAAGCGGATCGTGAAGGTTAATGAGGGCTTTGATCGTTTTTTTGAGAGGGAGCTCGAAATTCTTGGCAGTATCAAACACAAATACTTGGTGAACCTTCGAGGATATTGCAACTCCCCGACTTCTAAATTATTGATATATGATTTCCTCTCAGGAGGCAGCCTGGACGAAGCTCTTCATGGTTTGTATTCTTTCATTTTTCTTGAGATTTAGTTTTAATCGTAAAGTTTCTTAGTATTGGATTCCCTGTATAAATCTACAAAAAAAAATATGCATATTTGTTTCCTTGATCACATCAATTGCTCTTCCATCCATTAGAGAGTAGCAGTGGGAACTGTTCGGAGGGATTTTGACTACTCGGAGATTCTAAAGTTCTATTTGAGTGTCAAATTACCTAATGCGTAACTTTTGAAAAGAATATTGTGGATTTCATATTAATATAGGGGGCTTTCAGGTCTAGCCAATTATCTTAGTACAAGGGTACTGTTTATTCATTTTCCAAATCTTTACCGTCACTATATGTCTACATGGTGGTCTTAGATTAGTGTAAATTTATGTACTCCATTTGCCCCCATGCTATTTTCCCACTTATAAATTGGCATGAATTATTGGGATGAGAGTTTGAAAAAAAAAAAGAAAAATGCTTATTGGTATTTAGAATTTTCTCTCTTGTATAACATGTTACTTGTAAGTACTATGGGGAAAAAATAGCTATTTCTGGAAATGGGAAACTATTTGGCATCCTCGGAAAGAAATACTATGACTTAACTAGAGAGAAGAGCTGAGTATAGTCATACTGCTGAAAGAGAATTTGTCAAAATCCTTGAAAGTTTTCAAACTTATACTGTTTAAAACCCGATTCATTTAAGTTATCACTTTTTCCATCTAATATTGGTCTATAATTCATGGTTTGTCATATGATTATGACAACTTATCTTTAATGTAGAGAAAGCTGAGCAACTAGATTGGGAGGCTCGTTTAAATATTACCATGGGAGCTGCTAAAGGCCTTGCATATCTTCATCATGATTGCTCCCCAAGGATTATTCACCGTGATATCAAATCAAGCAACATTTTACTCGATGGAAATTTCGATGCTCGAGTTTCTGACTTTGGACTGGCTAAATTATTGGAGGATGAGGAATCCCACATCACAACAATTGTTGCGGGCACATTTGGGTACCTAGCTCCCGGTACGGATTATATGCGCTTTCACTCTTGACTTCTCTTTTTACCTTTCTTAGTGAAGTCAAGGCTATCTTATTTGTGAATGATTTTGACTGCTAATGAGTTATCAAAATCTTGACTACGAGATAGGCTGATCTGTTTGTGGTGATCATTCCTTATTGTCATGCCTACTTTCTCTAGGGAAATATCTATTCACCTCAATTATAGCAGTCAAAATTATGTCAGTCATTTCATGTGGAGGTTTGTTGGGTGGTTTTGGGATCATGTGAAACAAGCAGAAAGTGCAACATGTATTGTTTGTTACCTTGTCTTCCCATCACTAAAGCCAATCAAATACACTAAGTAATCAATGCCTTGGAATTGTGGCATTATTGGATTCTTGTTCGGCAACATAAAAATAAACACAAAAAGAGCCAGCACTAATATGGTTCCTCTGTATCTTTCCTTATGGATTCTTTATTTGTTTTCTATTTCCTTATGTGGCTTACAAATGATTTAATACTGAATTCTCCAACAATACTACATGAACAGAATATATGCAGAGTGGAAGAGCTACAGAAAAAACTGATGTTTATAGTTTTGGTGTTTTGGTGCTCGAGATTGTGAGTGGGAAGCGGCCGACTGACGCATCCTTCATCGAGAAGGGCCTCAACATTGTTGGATGGGTATGGATTTTCCTTCTTCCATTAAGAGCTTTTAGACAAGTCATGAGATTTGTCTTTAACTGAATTGTCTTAGTTACTGAAGTTGAATACTTGAGGACTTATATGAATGTATCACTTACTTTGTGTTGATATTAAGCTACATTTTGTTGTCCTAATCTGTTGATACATGCATTTATTTCTATTTCGCAGTTAAATTTCTTAGTTTCGGAAAACAGACAACGCGAGATAGTCGATCCTCACTGTGAAGGAGTGCAGACAGAGAGCCTAGATGCCATTCTTGCTATAGCCATACAGTGCGTTTCTTCTCTTCCTGAGGATCGCCCCACCATGCATAGAGTAGTTCAAGTACTCGAATCTGAGGTCTTAACACCATGTCCTAGCGACTTCTACGACTCTGACTGAGGGGGGACGTTTATTGTGGTAAGAACGATTTGAGGTATTCTTCCGTTGCAATGAGAGGTTGGCTAACTGCAGAAACAGAACACAAGCACAAACAGGCTTAGTTAGACTGCTTCAAAGCTATTTCCAACTGTATTTATTAATTCTTTCAACCAAAAAGTATGATTTGATAACGCTCGTTGTGCTCATCATTTGTTCTCCTTGTTCTCCTCTACTGAGAGCAAGCAGTTCCGGGTTCTGTGCCTCTGCCACCTCCCCCTCGGTCTCTCTGCAGTTGCAAGAGGTATTTCTTGCGCCATGTAGCGGAGTTTTTTCGATTCTGCTGTGAGCTATTGCTCGTGTTAGTTCTCTAGCTTTGTCGTCATTTCTTGTTGTCCCTTGGAACTCAATTTGTACACGAGAGATGTTTAATTGATGGGTAGTGTCTCCCATACTTTTGTTTCTGATCACATTTTTGTATAGTATTTCCATCCAATTGACATGTGAGATCATTCAACCCACAATCACAAAGTTGAGATCGTTGTTTTATAGCATCAACCTAACAATACAAACTTTTCGTTTAAACCCAAGTATGAACAACTTATATATTGATGGCTTATAGATAGTTAGTAATACTGACATTTAGATTCTGCGAGGAAGTTGCGCTCATCGTTCGATTCCCTCAACTTAGAGCAAGCAGTTCCCTCTCTAGCTTTCTAGTAATTTAAAGAACTTTTGTTTAATATGTTCTGATGATTGTACCTAGTTTTCATTTCTGGAATATCCAATTCATCAATTAATTCGTTATAGTGTTGTGTCCTCTATTTTTTTTGGCAAAAAATATCCTGCAACTTAAAAATCAATCCAAGCACATAAAAAGCATTGAAATCACTTGTATTTTTCTGTATAAACAGAAATACAAGCACCAAAACAGGATGTACAGCGTAGCAATACAAGTGGATAGGGTAGATGTATAATTTGAATGCACAAGAATCCTGTTTAGGGTAGCAATACAAGTGGAGATAAATCTTGTTTAGGTCGAAGAATCCTCTCCTGATAATTTGCTCCTTGGGACTGAATCCATCTTTTCGACATATGCCGAGGGAAACCATCCAGCCTCACCTTTGCATTCTCCTTCTAACCATCCATTCGAGGAAACCTACAAACCCACAATAATGAATCAAGTACTCGAGAAAACATCACTGACTGACATTTACTCTCATCTAAAATGCTCGTACCTGTCGAACTACGACAAGATCATCAACTTCAAGATTTAGTTCACCAACTGATTGTGCATCAAATGAGTGAATGACCTAAGAATAAAGATGGAAGGTTGTTTTTTTTTTCCTTTTAAAAGAACACATAATGATTCAAAATCTCCAGATTAGCTTAATCAACGGAGATAACATTGCAGAAACAAATGAAGTTTAAATCGAACAGAGCTACCTTTCCGATGAAATACAAATCACTTCTAGTGTCATCATCCTGACAATTTGACCTATCTGAAAAAACCCCGTCCTTAGGAAATGGAACATTTTCATCTCTTGGTGGAACATCTGACTGTAATGAAGAAGACTCTGCTGTTTCCTCATCTAGAATCATCTAAGAATATAGCATTGATGTCATTCAGGTAGGCCATGTTGATGACAACAATTGAAGCACAAACTAAAAACAGAACATAAGATCAATTCTATATGTTTTGAAGAAATGCTAAAACATTCTCCTCTAAGGAAGGCATACCTCAGAATGTAGCTTCTCCAAAATAGCAATAACATTTTGATGGTATGTTCTTTCGGCATTGACCTGTGAGCAAATATTATGAAGATATCACACTGAAAGATAGTTTAAAGCAACTAAGATATGATTGAACACGAATGACAAGTATCATCTTTTAAATGATTCTCTCCTCATTTATGAAATCTCCAGGATATTCTGCATCAGAGATGACGTGGTAGAGTGTCAACAGAAATGTTTTGCGGTCCACCATAACCTTTCTATTAACATGATAATAGAAACAAAAGGTTGAATATAAAGATAGATAGACAACTTATGTAATACTCCCTCTATCCCGCTGTTTTTGTCTTGTTACTGTTCGGCACAAAGATTAAGAAAGTGGGTGGAGGTGTGTTAAAGTGGTAGCAATCTTCAAAAGAGGACAACAATGGCAGGACAGAGGGAATATATCATACCTCGAAGTGATTCGGTTAACATATGTACAATATAGTAAACAAGTACTTAACTAGACAATGTATCCTTTCATTTATGTACAAATCATGATTAAGCTTTAATGATAATAATAATAATGACTTAAAACCTTGCTAGTACATAGCATATTAAAGAATTTATTTGAGTTTACTTTACTTAAGCTCTACAAGAATCATTTAGTGTCAAAAATAAAAAGATGTGAAATAAGACTTTGAGCATTCATACCATGGTAAGAAGCTTTATGAAAGTCGTCTCTTGTTGCTGATTCTCTACTGATGACATAGCAGCAGTAGCTTCTCTCCCGATTGCCAACATTGAAGACTTAAGTTCTGTTAACTTTTTTTCAGCAGTTTTAATCTGTAAGACCCTTTCAGCAGAAGTATCTCTTGATTTTGATTGCCGTCTTATTACTTCAGCTGCCTGTATGGGAGTTTAAACATTTATGGATTTGAATGATTGAACAGCTAACTATGAAATGAGGCTTGCGAGGAACATGAAACTGAGACCTGAATTTCAAACTCCTGGCGCATTCTGTCATATTGGTGGGTTAAATGACGGGCATCTTCCAGAGGAGCACCATTAATCTGTGCACGGAGTGTCTCGGAAACCTGCAGAAAGTAATAAGATATGCTTGCTAAGAAACCGATAAGGACTAGAGGACCTCTTTATTCTTTATTGTTAAATTTTGGCAATGGTTTCTAAGAAAGACATTCTTACTTGATTTTTCGACAGCCAAATACTTTACCTGATAACCAAGTATTCCGAGCAATTTTTCTCTATGATCTTCCATTGAAGCATGTGAGGTACCAAAATCCGCAGCAACCTTTGCATGCGGAGAAGCAGAATCCTGGTTCTCAATACCATACTTGCAACAATCTTCAGCCAACCTTCTAACTACACAGTAAAGCTGAACTTACCAATCCACCTGAGCACTAGTGAAACAAAGAGAACGAGGCTAGGTACCTATATCCATTTGCTTTTTGTTCATTGAAATGAATCCTTCTAACCCACGCACAATATCCCTCTGGAAATGCTGTGGAACAAAAAGCTCCTTAAATGTGACTGCTGAAGTTATGTAAGAGAATTCATTAGATTAAGAAACCACTTGGTAGGTAAAAATATATTCCTCTATGAATTTACCTTGGCAGCCCTAGTAGATTTGTACAGATTCTGCAGTTGCTGATGAAATTCGATATCAGCTTCCTCAATCATAAGCCCTCCATGACCCAACTGCCCTAGTTGTCTCAAAATTGCCTGCAGTGAAGCAGAAATATATCTTTATGATTTCAAAAAAAAAAAAAAAAAAAAACACATCGATGTTTCATAACTGCTCACTTTGCCTGCCTACAGTATATGAGCGATAACTTCAGAATAAATGCATTAAAACAAGGGAATTCTTCCTTCGACCTGTATCATCATTACTTAATCGAGATACAATGGACAAAATAAATCCAGACAATTGAGCTTCAACTCACAACTTGCTCGTTCGCTCGTTTTGGATCACCATCAATTAGGGAAAGATCTAGATTTTATTATCAACTGGCGCATAATAAATATGTACACCATGTGAAGAAAACCGGTATAATGGCGGATAAAACCACTAGAAACCTAGTCCAACATAGTTCCCTAATTTTCCACATATTTGAGATGATCATCCGACTCTTAACTGCCCAATTTCAGCTTTTCCAAATCTTCTTGTTATCTGTTATTTCTGTCTGAATTTCTTAAGCCCTCCACCATGCATTAAGAACTAGAACTAAAATGCCCTAACTAAGATTTTACCAATGATAAGTATAACTGATGAAAAAACATACAAATAATTGCCCAAAAGTATCAAATTAATAAATAAGACCGGAACTGCAGCAAAGCCTTTAAAGCTACAAGATGATTTAAGACCACAATTCTACCTATAATCATAATTCTATCCAAGATCAATAAAACTAAAGAAGTGAAACCTGTTGCTGTCTGGCCACTTGCTCTCTTAATTTAGTTGCTTGCTTCTTGATTGCCTCCATATTTGCAATAACAACATCAACCAGCTTCCCCCAATTATTCACTACCTATATATACTTTGAAAAACTGGTGTGGTAGTGGTAGTAGAAGAGATGAAAGGGAAGGAAGTAAAGGGGAAAATGATAGTAGTGGGTCTGGGTGGGGGGTGTGAACATGGAATAGTTAGATTTGTGTCGGCTTACAATTCAACTTCCCCACTTTGCCACCCCAACTGTACAAACTATTCTCGAACAAACAAACAATTTTTATTGGCACAACACAAAGTTGTCTTTACGCCTCCTAAGTTTCGGTATTTCATTCCCATCTAACCCGCTTCAAGGTTTTTTCTTTTTCCGACACATACGAGATTGTCATTAACCTATCAGATCCAAACTCATGCATTCATTTCGAATTTAGATTTAACAGTCTATTTAACTTTTTGTCATATCTTCACATCACAAATTAATCAAGTAGCAACCACTTTAATAATTCCTACATTTTAGTCAACAAAAATTGTTACTTTTAGGGAATCAATCTCGCCGCTCATTATTACTAACTTATAGTTAAAGGTTAATTTTTCATATTCTTGGCCAACATATTTACAAATTTCAGTTAAAAATAGATTTGAGATATATTAGTTAAAATCGTCAAAAACTGGAGATCGTGATTATCATCTTATAGATAATAATAACAAATTATGTCATTTAAATTAAGGGACCAAAGTACAAAGCTGAAGTTAAAATAGACGAATGCCCCATTTAGGAAAATAACTCAAATAAAGTGCCTATGGTATAAGTTATTGGTCGGGGTATGCACTCATGTCATGTGGGGGAAAGGGGAACGCACCGGACTTACAAATTTTCAGATTAAGATCATGGAATCAGTCTAAAGACTAAAATTGGACCCGAATCCCACATAGAACTCCTTAACCCTCAGATTATGTGTGAGCCTGACTGAGTCTTGTACAGTCAATGCGTGCGGAATAGTGTGAGCCATTTAACTTAGTGAGAAAACTTTTTTTTATCAAAACAGTTATTATTATCTTGTGATGCAGGTTATATATCAGTCTGATTGATTCAGACCGATAGAAAACTATGTTGTTCAAAAGACAGTCTATGCAGATGATCGAAAAGATAAGTACGCAGAAATTAAACAACACAACGAGTTATAGTGGTTCAAATTCACAAGATCCTACGTCTACTTTTGCCTTTGCATATATCCACTAACAGATCTCAAAGATTGTCGAAATACAGATCAATACAAACAAGCAAGCTATCTCTCTATCAATCCATCAACCAATCCATCGAACACCAAACGATCAAACTTATCAGCCTATCGATCCTATCAAGTAAGTAAACAGTTTGGGTTGTATCCAACTAAACAAGAGTCTGAAACACTCTTGATTCCAAGTATATAATATGAATGTGAAATCACGTAGAATATGGACAAAGGGAATTTATATGAAAGAACACTAGTAGTATCGAAAACTAAAGGCTTTGTTCTTTGTTATGAGATTGAGTGCTTTGAAATTTCGTAACCTCTCAAGAGTGAGATACCCTCTATATTTACAGGAGAGTGAGAATAGATCCATTGGACAAGAATCTACTTCTCATTGGCTCATTGCTCGTAATGGTCTTGAACACTAATTGTTTCAAGTACACGTCGCTTTTTGCAGGTCAACAAGGTACGGTTATGTCCCTTTGCAACTAGGGTTTACATGACGCTCTACTGCTGGTAAGTAATGATTTGGTAGCTCGATGTATCCGTTGACTATCATCTTTGAATTCCCCGCCTAGTACCTCGTACATGAATCACCTGATCAGAACAAAGTCATATACTAACTAAATATCATGTCCTGACCGAAGTTCAATCCAACGTGGCTGAAACTCATCTTACCTATCATGAACAAAACCTAGCCTAATCTATATCAATCTACCATACAGACTCAGATTGTAGCACCCCGAAATTTTACCTAAATAAATAAATAAAATGCATTTGCATTTCATGCATAATATCATGTGTTTAGTTCTGTAAGTCGCGCCTTAGAAATTTAAATGAAATATTAAAGCATTTATCTTATTTGTCATTAAATCATTTTTATTAGGTAAATTTATTTTGAACTTTGAATGTATTTGTTTGCATCATATTATGATTATATGATTTATTTATTTATCTAGATCATGTTAGAATTATTAGTTAAGAATAATATTTATTTTGGATTTTCTAAACCAACTAGGATTCATAAAAGTATATAATATTTATTATTATATTAAGTTATTAAGAGATATTTTGAAATTATATTTTATGAATAAAATAGATATTATATTTGAGATATACATGTTTTAGGAAAGAAATCTATTTTTATCCAAATCCTAATTTATCTAGGATTGAATGTCTTATATGGTAAGTGAATAGAGTAAATTCTATATAAATTATATATGGACGAAAATAATTATAGATAAAATATATTTGATACCTTATAAGATTAGAGATCTTTTATAATGATTTCTAGGCCTATAAATACCCATTTAGTCGCTCATAATATAACATCACATAAACTTTTCGAAAATCTGCCAGCATACCTGCGAATTGTTTTAAGAATTATTCACGTACCTTCCCGACATCATATCATCGTGAAATTTTAGGAGAAGATTCATAGGTATGTATAGTATACTTCATAATTTTTGTATAATTTTTCAAGCATTCTAAGTAATTGTTTAAAATTTTTATTCGTAACCTGCCAGTTTTTGACAGAATGTTCATGAGCTTGATAGGAAAATTGTTTTTCATATTTTCTTTATGTTATTTTCGGCCATGTTGAATATTAATAGAATATAATACATGTTAGGTCATTCATGTTAAAAATATAGAATTTTTAGGATATGTGTACTATTTATTTGTTAATTTGTTTCTTGATGTGTCCGATTCTATTATGTCAATTCTTTGGTTGTTAGAAATGTTTAAGTTTCATGAGAATATAAGCTGTCTTGCCATTTACTTTTTCGGCCGAGATTTCCAGAGCCAATTACTCGATCATTTGTTACTTGAAAAATTCTAGAAAAATTATAACGATGAAATTTAGGATGTCTTTAAGGTCTCTGTAAAGTTTCGTGATTTGTGGACAAGTATTTATATTTTTAAAGAATTTGCACTTTTATGCTGCCCAAAAACCCTGCATTCGGGATAGAGCTTATTAAAATATTTATATCTCACTCCAAACAAATGTTTTTGATTTGATTCTTTTTCCTAATACTCTATACACGTAGTGAGTTGTAAAAATATTTATTTTGTATTTTTAACGTGCTTGTACGAAAGCAGTTTAATAAAAATGTCCGGGTAGTCAGTCAGAGCATGCATTTTCGTATTCGGTTTTTGAGTGAAAAATGATCTGTATATTCTGAATACATAACTTATCTATATGTTTTGAAATTTTAACATGATATTTCTACATATGTCCCCTAGATGTGTATTAAATCTTAGAATTTTTAAAGTACGTCTTGTCCTTGAACCGTATAGATAAAGGACAGTAGGTCAGAAACCGACCCCGTTAGCACAACAGATATTGTTTTGGTTATAATTTTTAAAAGACTTATCATTTTGATTTGAAACCAAATCGGGTGTGTTTTAGATTCAGTAAGGAATCTGTATTTCGAAAATTAGAATTTTTGGAATAAATTCATGTTCTGTGGAACACTTTTAAAATAGGTATTTCTGCACGTGTTATGATTAATTGTTTCATGCATATCATGACATTAAGACTTGATATTTTCATGTTAGGATTGGCGCGCAGGACTTAATCCATTGATATACATTTTTTTTCATTCACTGAAAGAGGTTAAGGTGGGGTTTGTTTTTCATTATCCTTATTATACACTATACTGTTTTTCTCATGCGTTATTCAGTACAGGCAGGCCTTCGGGCAATTCATAGCAGAATGACCTTCGGGTGTATCACAACAGTATAACCTTCGGGTTAGCCTTCGGACAATTCATAGCAGAATGACCTTCGGGTGTATCACAACAGTATAACCTTCGGGTTAGCCTTCGGGCAATTCATAGCAGATTAACCTTCGGGTTAAGCCTCCGGGCTAGCATGTCTAATTTCTCATGTTAAATCCTTTATAGTTTATAGTTTGGATAATGGTTAACCCCACTGAGTAGTCGTACTCACCCCTATATATTTTCACCTTTTCAGATCATGATCCGACAGATGCTTGAAGTGGCGGATGGTGATGGTCATACACGTGAAAGGATTTATGAATTTACTATTGTATTAAAACTAGTTTGATCATGAACTATGCATTTGTCTTTATTTTGTGAACTTATAAGTGCTCATGTTTTTGATTCAAGACTTCCGCTGTTATGAAATGCATTAAAAACCTTATTATTTTTATAAATCTATTATTTTTGAAAATTAAACTGAGAAAATTAAATGTTATGCACGAGGTGACGTCCCCTTTAAAAGTTATGAAAATTGGGGCGTTACACAGATTGATTCATAACATGAATATACACATAGACTAGTTCATCTATCTGCAACGAGTTTGAGATCTTTCAAAACTTATTACTCCATCCGTCTCATTATTCGTGTCCACTATACCCGAAAATGGATGTCACATTATTTATGTCCAATATCCAAAATAGAAATAAATCACATAACTTTTCAACTTCCTGGACCCACCACTTTTTAACTTTACATCACTTTTCAACCTCATGGATCCACTACTTTTCAACCTTCTGAACCATCTCTTTTTACTTTATACTCAATACTTTAATCTCGGTGCCCATTTCAAAGTGTATATGAATAATGAGATGGAGGAGTATTTTCCCAACATAAGTGCTTAAAACATACACACTTAAATTGAATAAGCTGTTGCATTTGGATATATTTAAAAATAATCATTTAATTAGAGAAATAAATAAATAAAATATAGTTTAAAAAAATTGTTGTCAGATGAATTTGATATGAAGATCTATTAATCATAAGTTGTTTTCGACTTATTTTTATTAGCTATTCCTATCAGCTAATGAAAAAAAAAAATTTTAAAAAAAAACTTATTTTTTAGAATAAGTTGTTTCATAATCTCTATATATCAAATGTGTGTACAATTAGAATAAGCTGAAATAAACTCTCTCAAACGGGACATAATTAGAAAGCATTTGATAAAATGATTTTAGAATTGAGTAAGAAAACAAAGGTTATATAAAATATCTAAATTAGATATATTTTAATCAAGTTTTAGAATCATATAAGATATCAATCCTAAAAGAATGATTCCATTTTCCCAAACTAACATCCCCTTATAATCATAAACGCAAAAACTTTGGTGCAACCGGTTGCAGGTGCAACCGGCTGCACCCAGCTAAATAGCATAATAATATAGAAGTTCACATAAGCGCTCCTGTAGCGCAGGTGGTGAGTTGCTGGGCTCTCACCCGAGAGACCCGGGTTCGAGACCCAACAACAGCAATTTCCTTTTTTTATTTTTAACATTAAAAAATTAATTTTTTATTTAAAAAAAATTAATGTATGACACAAAGAATATTAATATGTAATATTAAAATTTTTTCTTCTTAAAAATATAATATTTTTTTTAAAAAATTATAATTATATAAACAACTATAATATGACACGAAAAATAATAAATTTAATTTCTTATTTTTAAAAAAATTAATATATGACACAAATAATATTAATATGTATATTAAAAAATTTTCTTGTTAAAAAAGTATAGTAATATTTAAAAAAATATATAATTGTATAAATAACTACAATATGAGACGAAAATAATAAATTTAATTTCTTATTTTAAGAAATTTAATATATGACACAAAGCATATTAAAAAATATAATATTTTTAAAAAAATTATAATTGTATGAACAACTACAATATGACACGAAAAATAATAAATTTAATTTCTTATTTTTTTTAAAAAAATATTTGACACAAAGAATATTAATATATATATTAAAAATTTTAACCTGGAGAAAAAAATAGGGTTTAGACTTCCCTCTAGGATACACTAAAAACAAGAAAAAATACCGTAGCAGCTTCCACGACTAAAAGGGTTTGGAAATGCTAGCGTTCGAAGGAACGCTAGCTTTTTTCCAAACCATTTAAAAATGCGAGTGTTCCGAAGGAACGCGAGCATTTTTAACCGAAGAAAAAAGTAGGGTTTAGACTTCCCCTCTAGGGTACAGTAAAAACAAGGAAAAATATTATTGCTCAATACGAATGATACTTTTCTTTAGGCAAAATGATACTTTTATTTACAACATGTGATACTATTACTCAATAGGAATGATACTTTTCTTTAGGAAGAATGATACTTTTGTTAACAAAGATGTGATACTATTGCTCAATAAGAATGATACTTTTCTTAAGGAAGAATTATACTTTTCTTAAGAAAGAATGATACTTTTCTTAAGGAAGAATGATACTTTTCTTAAGAAAGAATGATACTTTGTTAACAACATGTGATATTATTGCTCAATAAGAATGATACTTTTCTTAATGAAGAATGATACTTTTCTTAAGGAAGATTGATACTTTTCTTAAAAAAGAATGATACTTTTTTTAACAACATGTGATATTATTGCTCAATAAAAATGATACTTTTCTTAAGGAAGAATGATACATTACTCAATAAGAATGATACTTTTTTTAATGAAGAATACACTTTTCTTAAGGAAGAATGATACTTTTGTTAACAACATGTGATTCTATTGCTCAATAAAATGATATTTTTCTTAATAAATTAATAAAATTATTATTAAAAAAAGTGCTACGTAAAAAAAATTAAAAAAATAAAATAAAATGTATTATTAAAAAATGTATCACTTTTTTAAATTAATTAAATGAAAATGAAGGAAAAGAAAAAAAAATAAAATGAAAAGAAAGGAAAAGGAAAAGGAAAAAAAAAGAATGATATTTTTCTTAAGAAATTAAAAAAATTATTATTAAAAAAAAGTGTTACATAAAAAAAATTTAAAAAATAAAATAAAATGTATTATTAAAAAAATGTAGCACTTTTTAAATTAATGTATCAATTTAAATGAAAATGAAGGAAAATAAAAAAAATAAAATGAAAAGAAAAAAAAGGAATGAAAAAAAAGGAAAAAAATAAAATTAAAAGAAAGGAAAAGAAAAGAAAAATAAATAAATGAAAAGAAAGGCAAAGGAAAAAAAGTAGGGTTTAGACTTCCCCTCTAAGGTACAGTAAAAACATGTGATACTATTGCTCAATAAGAATGATACTTTTCTTAAGTAAAAATGACACTTTTGTTAACAACATGTGATACTATTGCTCAATAAGAATGATACTTTTCTTAAGGAAGAATGATACTTTTGTTAACAACATGTGATACTATTGCTCAATAAGAATGATACTTTTCTTAAGGAAGAATGATACTTTTCTTAAAGCAGAATAATACTTTTCTTAAGGAGAAATGATACTTTTTAATTGGTTGGAATAAAAAAATCACTTATTATAAACAAAAAATTATCATTTTTGTTAAATTAATATATCAATTAAAATGAAAAAAGGGACAAACTTGATTTGAAAAAAATATGAATTGGTTGGAATAAAAATATTATTTATTTAAAATAAATTTATCACTTTTTTAAATTAATATATCAATTAAAATGAAAAAAAAATATTATAAAAAAAAGGGACAAACTTATTCTGAAAAAATAATTATAATAAAAATATGAATTATTATGAACAAATGTATCATTTTTTAAAATTAATATATCAATTAAAATAAAAAAACTGAAAAAGACGCTGCTGGGACTCGAACCCGGGTTAATGGGCTTTGAGCCTAGCAGCTTAGCCAACTGCACTATGTTACCATTGTTTAAATATTCCAAATTGTACATATTTAACTGTAATCGTCCGGTTGCACCTGCAACCGGATGTACAGCAGCCCAACTCAATCATAAAATAATAAAATAATGGGCAGCGGGAAGTAGTCTGCTAGGCTCGTATTAGATAAGCCTGGCCAACGTTTGGGGAGTTTCTGGGCTTTAAGTTTATAGCCCAACAAATTAGGCCTGACCCGGCCTCGTATTTTGCTAATGGCCCAATGCGCTCTTCAATTTCACCTCCTTTTCTTCAGCAGCAAAAATTTTGCGGTGAAGCAGATAATTTTTTCGATTTTTAGCGTGTTTAGAATTTGGCTCGTCAATTCAGGAAAAGTAATAGTGACGTACAAGGGAGATGGGAACAACAGAAGAAATTTTAACGGAGCTTCTAGGCGTTGAAATGGAGCTTCAGGATATTCAAGGTGATTTTCAGTTTGATTTTAAACTATGATGTTTTACCGGTGTTTCCTTTGATCATTCCTCCAAAATTAATCCCTTTTGTTTTGGTATTTCGAGTTTTTTTTCTGTACATTATGCATATATTTTTTATGTGTTCCTTTTTAGTAATGTATTTAATCAACTTCCTTAAAATGATAATCAATTATGATGATGTCTTCTTCTTGTTATACTCACTATAACATTTTGAGTTTAGAACAATATTTCTCGAACATGTTGAAAAAAGTGTTCTTGATGCACATGCTCCCGTGATTCCATGGACTTGATTTTCCATTTTCAGTGTTTTAATCAATCTCATGTAGGTCTGCATTTGTAGGTGTCATCATCCGTTGTAGCTAAGTAGGCTTAGATTGCCTGGATTGAGTATGCATGTGTTTATGCAGTTTGTGATTTTAAGTTCTAACTTCTATGTTTTACTGCTCTCACGCAGAGCAAGTAAAGGCATTGCTCGAACAGCAAGAAAGGTTGTATGAGAGGCAATCCGAGCTTAAAGTGCTGCTCGAACATAATGAGTCATCTAAAAGCCATGAAGGAGATGGAGCTTCTGTTTCTGAGGAGAATTGGTCTGGGCCATTTGAATGGGACTCTCAAGCTGATGATGTTAGGCTAAATGTCTTTGGCATATCTTCATATCGTGCAAATCAGCGAGAGGTTGGCAATACTTGTTTAAACATTAAAAGAAGATTGTTATCTTCCTAAAGACAATTAGCTTAAACTTTGTGTTTTATATCAGGTTATTTCATTTCTGAATCTATGTGCGCTGTTTTTTGCTTCATTTGTTTAGAGTTTCAGTTTATTTCTGTTATATATTCCCTCTCTTAAATCCTTGTAAAGACTGTCTCTTTCTTTCCCCGGATAAAACCCATTTCCGGCATTCAGAGAGGAGATTACTAATTTAACATTATTATTGATTGTAATATCTGCAGGTTCTTGTATCCTACTTGTGATCTAAGATATATTACATACTGCATGTATCTCTTTCTCTGTTTCATATGAAATAAAATCGCCTATTCCATTTACAGTCAATCAATTATGTGGAACAGTGAATATTTTATAATTCAGAACCTGTCAAACTTCATGGTCTCCTATAAACAGATCTTAAATGCAATCATGAGTGGAAGAGATGTTTTAGTTATCATGGCAGCTGGGGGAGGCAAGAGTTTGTGCTACCAACTTCCAGCGGTCCTTAGAGATGGAGTGGCTCTTGTTGTCAGTCCTTTGCTGTCACTTATTCAGGATCAGGTTGTTTTTGTTAAATAGATATTGTGGAATGGCCTAGAATTAGGGAATATCAGTTCTGTTTCTAATAATTGCTTCAGGTGATGGGTCTGGCTGCTCTGGGTATCAAAGGTTTCATGCTAACATCAACAACCAACAAGGAGGATGAGAAGTTTATTTATAAAGCTATTGAAAAGGGGGAAGGAGAGCTGAAAATATTGTATGTCACTCCAGAAAAGATATCAAAAAGCAAGAGATTTATGTCAAAATTGGAGAAGTGTCATCATGCTGGTCGACTCTCTCTGATTTCCATTGATGTAAGTTTATGAGTGTCTACTTTTTGAACTTTTCTTTTAAACAACATATTGTCGTTTTTCTTCAGATCTCATATTTTTGTGTGGGGTGGAGTGGACCAGTGAAAGAGGCAATCTTGTATAAAGTTCTCTCTTCTCCTATTTAGGAGTCCTGAAATTGTGATTTGGCTTTCATTTTAATTGTTGGTATCAAGACTCAAGTAGTGGGCCTTTGAGCACCATTTTGCGTATTCCTGACCTTGTTCCTATGAGTATGAGGAACTAATTAGCCACTTGAATATTGGTCAGATTATTTATAAAGTTGGGAAACTGGAAGATTGTCCATTATCATAAGTATTTAAAGAATGGACCCCCCCCCAAAACAATATATTGGAAGAAAAAATAAGCATTTGGACATAGCTTACATTTTTTATATTATACTTCTCCATGTTAACTATGTGACAGCATTTTCACTCTTCACTATCTATTTTCTTTTATTATTGTTCTTTTGACCCCAATGTGGTACTGACAATAATTCATTGTTTCATCTGGAAGGACTACACTTATAGTTAATTTCTTGCTGATATCTGACACACATATTATTTCTATTCGCTTTCCAGGAGGCACATTGCTGTAGTCAATGGGGTCATGATTTTCGTCCAGACTACCGGAATCTTGGTATATTAAAGACTCAGTTTCCTGATGTTCCCATGGTTGCCTTGACCGTATGTCATACTATTTATTTGACATGCATCCTTCACAGCAGAAATTGAAAGTTACTACTTGAATATATTTGATGGCTATAGCAATTGGTCTTGTTTCTAGGCCACCGCAACAAAGAAAGTACAAGAAGATCTGATTGATATGCTACATATTCCAAAATGCGTCAAGTTTGTTAGCTCAGTGAACAGGCCTAATCTCTTTTACATGGTATTGCTTTCATTCTTTCTCTTCTCCTAGTATTTTTAGGTGAACTGAATTACATCTTGATATTCACTTGTGATGTGCACCTTCAGTTTATAATAATCTAAAATGCTCCATAGGTACGAGAAAAATCATCTCTTGCAAGGTCAGTGGTTGATGAAATAGCTGAGTATATACACACATCTTATCCAAATAATGAATCGGGGATAGTATATTGCTTTTCTCGGAAAGAGTGTGAACAGGTATGTGATCTTTTATGCTGTGATGGGTCGATCCTGATTGCTCATGTTCATCTGTAAAAAAAATGATCATTGCACTCTACTTTCTCTAAACTGCTTGGTGAGGAACTTACGATATTTATTATTTAATTAGTGAACCTGTCTCTGTCTGTACAGGATGGCTGGGGAGCATGGGTTGGGGGCATTAGTAAATATCTGGAAGCATTTAGTTGGAATTATCTGATTTGCTACTTTTTTGCATTTTAATTTGCTCCATAGGAACTTCTAGCCCAAAACATTACTCATCCGGAACTAATTTATGATCAATAGGTTTCTTTAGTTCCTAGGGGCCTAGGGCTTATTATTTGAGATGAAGACTGGACAGAGGAACTGTATTGGTAACAGATTATGCATGTTTCTTGTAATTTGAATTCTGAAAGTCATGTTTTTGTTTTAGTGAACATCTTCACTGCCTACTGCTAGCATGCCATAAACAACCAGGATTGGATAAGAGTATGGTTGGATAACTTCATTTTAGCATTTTTCTTTTTCCAGTCATGTGTTCTTTAGTTGTTAATTCTGCACCAGAAATTGTAGGTTGCAAAAGAACTGCGCGACAGGGGAATCACGGCTGATTATTATCATGCAGATATGGATGTCCATGCCCGTGAGAAAGTTCATATGAGGTCCTGGTTCTCAATTTTCTTGTTCATGTTAGAAGGATCTTGAAACTTTTGAGAATGCTTTTAAAAGCAATACATTTGTATTGAGTGTGCAAAATTCTGCTGCTAGGCCTAATTTATCTTGGGGTTTAGATTTTTTTTTCCCCAGATTTAGGACAATCTCATGTTGTGTAATCTAGTACAGCAACAAGATGATGAATTGCTGCTGAATAACGTAGATGGTTTGATGCGTGTTGGTTATTACTTAGGAATCTGGACTACGAAATGAATAAGTGCTTCCAGAATTTGTTCAATAGTCTATAGTGAGTTCTGGTGGCAGCAGGGCATACCTTTTTACCGTAGGCCTTACTTTTATATACTTTAGTTTGGATTTTGCTGATGCAACCACTACTGTACACAATGATGGTGGATATGCAGTGTTAAACACGACTATCCTCACGAAGAAAGTCTTAGCTGGAATTCATTTTCTTAGTTGTTGAAATTGAGCATTATAAGGTCGTTTGGGATTTAGTCTTTGACACTATTTCCCAAATTCTGTCTAATTTGGTTTTTATTTATTCCGTGTTATGGCTGACTTAGCTTGTTTATCTTTGTGATATGATGTCATAGGTGGAGTAACAGTAAGTTGCAAGTTATTGTTGGCACGGTATGTTCAATATATTTTCTAACTTCAATATATGTATTTTGAAACAATCAACGCAGTCTTCTTTAGAACAACTGTATTTGGTCTTTGACGTACTGCAGGTGGCTTTTGGAATGGGTATCAACAAGCCAGATGGTTAGTACCTGTTTAATTTGTTTTCCTGTCGAGTTTTGGATACTCAAGTAGTCTTATATATTCTTCAGATAAATGACTAAATTCCACAGATTATACTTAAGCTTCTAGCTACACCGCTTTATGTTTGAAGTGATTAAGTTTCCATGAAATAAGTTATGTCCTTGGCCCATAGAGCATTCAAAATCTGTAGGAAATTTAATTTACTGAATAAATTTGAATTTTTTAGCAGCATAATTTGGGCAATGCAAGTTGATATGCATATACTGGCCTTAAAAAATATGGAAGATGATAGTGGATTTGCATTTTATGCAACTTTTAATGAGAAGCTGGTTGTAGTCAGGTTTGTTGTTCATCACAGCTTAAGCAAATCAATGGAGACATATTACCAGGTTTGTGTTGAGTGAATCTAGTTTTTCCTTTGCGGTCTTCCCTTCTGTGTGATCAATCATATTACTAGAAAAGTGTAACTTGTCTTGTTACTGGAGAGCGTAATTTGTCTTATTACAGGAGAGCGGTCGAGCAGGAAGAGATGGGCTTCCTTCTGAGTGCTTGCTCTACTTTAGGCCAGCTGACGTTCCTAGACAGGTAATTAATTAGTAATTGTTGAGTTCATTTATTTATTTATATATCCACAACATTATACATCTCATGTTAACAATTCTTCTGCAGAGCTCAATGGTATTCTATGAAAATGCAGGGCTGCAAAATCTTTATGACATCGGGCATTATTGTCTGGTATGCATATTTTAGCTGAGTAAAACATCTCCCATTAGAAACTGAGATTAGATAAAACTCTAGATTACCTTTAATATTATTAACTTTATTTCCCATCCCTGTGTATTGAAGTCTTTATGTATACAACTCCAATGACAATAGATTGATCAGTGAAGTGCTTATTTGGCAATTCTATCTTTTGTTATATTCATGGCCACCTGTCCGTCTTGAGTGGATAGTAGAGAACAATTCCTTCAATTATATTACATGAAGAAAGGATACTATGAGCTAACATTTTCATTTGCCTCTAAATAAGTTATGGGTTAGTTCCTACTCCGGTTTGCTTGAACCATGAGCTTGGACTTTATATTCTTCTTCTTACTTCATTGTCTTTGTTGCACTGTCAAGGTTTTAGAAAATGAAGACTTCCAAAGTCTTCATATCACTAGCTTATTTGCTTTCTGGATGCATAATTGTTGTTTCAGCTTTCGTCACTTTTCTACAGTCTATGCAGCAATGCAGACGGGGAGCTATCTTTAAACATTTTGCTGAGCCTTTACGAGATTGCAATGGTAAAACGTGGTACTTGCTGCTGCTGTTATCCGTATATCAGTTGCGCTTTTTGCCTGCAAAAGCGCCTATCTAAGTTTCTACTCATTGTTCTCAGGGATGTGTGATAATTGTGCCTCCAATGCTGAAATCAATGAGCTGGATGTATCTGGTATGATAAATATGGTTTTGTGACTAAATAAACTATTATGGCCGACTTTAGTAGTTTAAGTTGAGTTATCTGATCATTCAACTGTTCAGTCTCTAACAGCCAATGCATGTTGATTGGGAAATCTTGAAACATCCATTATTTGCCTTCTGTGTTGTAGAATTAACGAGTGTTGTATTGCTGTAGCTTCTCGTGGTTCTCTTTCCTTTTGAGTATATTTTTTGCATGGTATGGGCTTATTGATCAGATGTTATTAAGTGGTATCCTAATGTTTATTTGGACTGCAGATCATGCAAAACTCATAGTATCAATGTTGCAAGAAATGCTAGAGAATGATCAAAGAGCAACAATGTTGCAATTGGTTGACAAGTTGAAGACCAGGAACAAGGATCTTGGTGTGTTCTTCTGCTGATATTCTTAGTATATAATGTTCCATTCATTGTCTATAGATGACTTGCCCTAATGTCTTTAACCTTGAAAATATTGCTAATCTCTTCTCTCAATTTTGTAAGCTAATGATTTTCTAATGTCTGCCTAAGTCTCCAGAAATGAGAAACTAATCAAATAGTTAAAACATTAGACTTCTCAAATTGGTGAAAATTCTAAACTTGTTCCAGGATAACTAGGAAAACCCAAAAAGGTAGTTGCTGGGGGAAACTATTCTTATATGATTTATTGGGAGGTGTGGTGTATGCGTAATAGGAAAATATGTGTACTTCTTTTGGGGGAAATAGTTGAAAAGTAAAAAAGTATTGCAAGAAGACAAATAAACATTGCCTAAGATACTGTTATAGGTAAAACTTATGTATTGAATCGATATGTTGATTAAGTGCTTAATCTTCTTTGCCTTATATCCAATCAAAACTGGTTTTTCTCGGGTCCTGTGGCCCATCTAGATATCTATTTTCAGCAGATGATTTGTATATATATGCACAAACATTCAATTATAAATCCATGAATACATACATTTGTCCTACATCTTGATTGATACATAGGTCCACAAATATAGGCCACTCAGGTTTTCTTTGAACTAAATCGTGCAGATCCTGTGCTAAAAAAGGAGGAACTGGAACTATTAATAGTTCAGCTTGTGGTGAATCGTGTTTTGGTAAGATTTGGCATCCAGTTCTGTTCTTTGTTTAACAGCAGTTCTCTACTGCTAAGATAGCCTTAAATATTGGATACAATAATATAGTGTATCATTTTTTATGATCATCTCTTAGAGCAGCAGAGCTGTCATTGTGACGTGATCTTTGACTTGTCGTTTTTCCCATCACAACTTGCTCCTCTTTTGCAGAAAGAAGAATTCCAGCACACTCCATATACCACTAATGCTTATGTGACAGTGGGACCTTTTGCAAAGCAAGTATTGCATGGTATGAATGATCAACGTTATTTAGTTAATCTTCTCGGCGACTGTTTTATCTGCTGTTGAATGCTATCCTCATCACTTGTGTCTCGTGTATTCTTTCATTCATATGGGTAGCCTTTAATCTTCTTATTTATGGACTGTTTTAAATTGCTGGTGGACATTACTGCTCCACATTATCTATGCATGAAAGAAATTTGGCACCTCATAATTTGAGTATGTTAATGTTTCCGTCTGTACTTGTGTCACTTGCAGGGAAGAAAAGCGTTAAGCTTGAAGTTCGTTGTGGAGAGAAAAGATGCTCGACTAACTTAAAAACTAACAAGCGCGGCAGATCAAGTGGATTAGAATTCAAGCTTGATGAGCTGCGGAAGGAACTTGCTTCAATCGATGGAGGGATTTTCCCTCACTCGGTTTTATCCACTCAGCAAATCCGCGTGTTGAGTGATGAGAAGCCGAAATCCATGGAAGAGGTGCTCAGTTGCTGGCAACACGATTTCTTTCTAATTTCTCGCTGAAACTCACATTGCTAGCTTCCTATTTTGCAGTTGGAGAAGATGATTGGAAAGCTGAAAGCTGAGAAATATGGCGAAAAGATTCTGGATGAAATCAGACATTATGAATCCAACAATCAGGTAGATGATAGCGCAGGCAGAGCTGTTGAGAAGAAGAAAAACAAAAGGGCGCTAGTTCTCATAGAGAGCAGTGAGGATGAAGCATGAAAATATAGTAGTAGTTTTAAAGTTTTAGAATCATTTATATACTTGTGCGTGTATAATGTATTCTCTTAAGACTAGTGAAGACTATGGTCTTATCTGAAGGACCGTAATGAATGGACTCTTGATGAGTCGTTTTCGTACTTAGTAATTTCTGGCCGAAAAGTGCGTCAATTGGCCAACCGGTGCACTCGCAGTGGCGAAAAATGCAGGTTTTAGGTGCTGACGTGGCATGATGACGAGGATGATATTTGGCGATTTTTTATGATGAAAAGGCACGGAATTAATGACGTGGGCACGGATTTGTTGAGAAGAAAAGAATCTTGAAGATATTTTGTAGTAGATTAGGAAATATATTATTTTCTTATCTATTCAAATCCATTTCCTTATCAAAGAAGGATTTGACCTAGGTTGGAGAGGAAGAAAGAGAGTCTATAAAGAGAGGAAGGAGCACGAAATCAGACCTTATGCCTGCATATAGGGGTGTAACGGTTCGGTTTGGTTCGATTTTTTATGTATTTTAGGAACAAAACCGAACACATAAAAATGGTTCGGTTTGGTTCGGTTCGATGTGTTTCAAAATATCGGAACCAAACCAAACTGAACCGTTTATAAATGGTTTGGTTCGGTTCGGTTCATCGGTTCATTTATTTATTTATTTTTTAAATCTTAAATAATGCAAAAATAATAGTTTATAGGGTGTCACTCATTCCGAACTCATAAGTATAGAGTTGTTATTCCTTTCTCTTCTTTTGTACAGATTAGAATTGATCTTAACTTATATCTAATATCTAAATCCAACAATATTCTCATATAAGAAAGACAAATATTAAATTAAAAAATTAAAAAATAGGACATTGGTTTGGTTCGGTTCGAACCGTTCAAAAATTCTTGAAATCGCGAACCGAATCGAATGTAAACGGTTTCTAAAAAAATAAACCGAACCAAATCGCGAAATCGAACCAAACCACATTTTTTAGTTTGGTTCGGTTCGGTCCGATCGGTTTCGCGGTTCGGAACGGAACCACTTACACCCCTACCTGCATATACCCGCTCCTTCACTTCCGTTCATTCACGCCGCCGCTGCCGTCTGAACCACAATCGCCGACGACGCCGATCACCGCCGAAGCCGAAGACAACCACCGAACCATTTACCGATTCTGTAGCTTAATTGAAGAAGAAAACACATCTTTCATTTCCGTTGTTTATGCTTTTTAATTTCGAGTTTGAATTCTAGTTTTAATTTCATTTCGTAGTTAATCGTTTTCGTAGGAACTTAATATTTACGTTTGAACATCCTTTGCTATTTTAATTCAAGTTTTAGTTTAATTTCGTAGATTTAAATATTCTGTTATTTCGTGCTTTAATAGTTTTAATTTTCGTTTATGCTAGATCTAGGGTTATTCATGTTTATGTTTCTGTTCTGTAAACTGTCACAGTTGCCCAACCGAAGCGTCTGCATGAGTAGCTAAACTTTTTAGGGTCCGGCAGAATGTAAATGCACACGTGAACAGTACATGAGGCTTAAGTTCGAATAATTAATCAAAAGGGTTTCGGGTTAATTCTGGTTTATTTAATCTGACCAGTAATTTAGGATTGGCCACCATAGGTTGCGCAGTCTGTAGCTAACTTAGTACTTCCATCGTTTCTCATGGAACAAGGCTAGGTAAGTAGCGAAATCATTCGTAAGAGTAATTGGATTAAACCGATAGGAGACTATTAAATGCCCAACATACGAGTAGGCTCCTATACTATGCTCCCTTAATTCGATAAAACTGTCTAGCTATTAAATCTATTGATTGCCCAACAACGTAGGTTGTAGCTAGGTTAGGGAAGTAGCCGTTTTGATGCCCAACATGGCGGTTGCCGACTAAGTAAGTGAGAGTGAGGATCACGCAGTTTAAGTTACGGTGGTCTATAACTATTAGATTCTTGAGATTAATTCATATTAAGTGCCGATGATTGGAATTACGTGTGTGTGAATATTCTGCTGGACCTACCTTTCAATTGCCCAGTTCATACAGTTTATTTTCAGTTTTCAGTTTTATTAATTTCTTTCAGTTTTACAATTTCTTAGTTTAGATTAAAACCCAAATCTTGCGTGGTTGCTAACCAAAACCATAGATAAGTAGGAAAATAAAGTGTCTAGTCGTCCGTTCCCTATGTTTGATACCTGTGAACTATACGATATAATTCTCTGATTTTGCAGGATTATTTGGTATAATACAGCGATCACCAACTCTCAATAATACCTTTTTGTATTGTCATTCTAATAATACTGTTTTATTTTCTGAAAATGAAATTAGAAGGTTTGTTATGGGATGAGCCAACATTAAAAGTCAAGCTTCTTAATTTTCATGTCAAAAAGAAATAAGAGGTTTTGGTATAAACATACTACAATTGTTTTAAGGTAAAATATTACAGAATAATTCACTAAATATCTTTCTTTTATACTTTTGATTTAAGTGATACTTCTGTAATATAACTTGTTTTCCTTTTTTTATACTTAATTAAAGCTCACCTTTATGGCTACTCGAAGGTAGAGAGGGCAGTCCAGAAGGAGGAAGGCCCATTCCTAGTAAAATGAAAAGAATTGTCGGGGACGGGTCTTTTTGTAAGAAAAAGCAACCAACTAATGTATAAATTTCCTTTACAGACGTGTGTTGTTCTTAGGATACTGTATCACAAACTTGGACTGATAATGGACTATATTCATTGGTTCTTTGCATAGTAAAGATTCTTGTCATATGTAGTAAAACACATTAGGTTAACTATATCTAACAAATTATATATAAAAAAAAAAATCGAATGCGTATTTTATTTTTTATTCTCGTAATTTTCATTTGCCGTGAAAAAAAAAAAATTCGCCCTAATTCTCATCACTTGCAATTTCCAAATCATACTATCAATTAAACATATTATCATACTACTAAGGTAGTGTTTGGAAGAGCTTTTATAAGCAGTTGTTAGTTGCTTATACCTAAAGTTGCTTAAAATTGTTGTTAAACAAAAGTTGTTAATGTTTGAAATAGTATAAAAAAAAACAACTTAATTTTAGAAAAAAATAGTTTTGCACACACTGTTATAAGTTGTTTTTCAGTTCCTTTTGACTTCTACTTTAAAAAGCACACACTGACCAATTTATGGGCTTCTGCTTATTCTGACTTATTTTAAGCACAAAAAAAAAGCAAAAACACTTATTCCAAATATTAAAAAATGTGCTTTTGCGATCAAAAAGCCCCAAAGCAAATTATTTAAATTATTCCAAAGCACTACCTAAATCAGTTAATAAGTTAAACCAAATTGATTTTCCTGTCAAGATTGGACTAGTATTTTGAAACGAAATCTAGTTTAATTTGCAATGTGAAGTCTACATTCACAAAAGTATTATAATGAAAAAACTAGTCACATTTGGATTTCCAAAGTAATCATTGTGAAGAAGAAGTCGAAAGATTCATTTGCAAAATATTGCAAACCAACTTCTTGATGTTTTTGTATGTTTATAAAAGAAGTGACATTGTTATACATTTGCTGCAATTACCCCCGCAAGAGTAAATGTTCATGAAGGACAAGTACAAATGGTAGCAAATGAATATAAAGTTCATCAAAAATATGGTTAACCAATTGGTTCTAAAAGAATTTTTTTGCCTAAGAAAAAGGGGTACAAGAATGAACCAAACAATAACGACTATGATTATCAATCTAATAAAAGTTCCTGAAGAACTACAACCGTCTAAAACTAATGAGATCTCAAAATATTGGAAAGATTAAATATCGTCATGGACGTATCACGATATATTCGCCTTTAATATAACTCTTGAAATGTTAAAAGAGGATCCTCAACGACAATCTGTTAACGATTGTCAAAATATAAATAATTGGTCAAAGAAAAAAGAAATAATGCAAGGTGAATTAATATTCCCTAGAAGGCCGGAAATATTTGGACATGTAGTTCCAAAATCTGGAAAGTATATCCCCGAATGATACAAATGTGTCATTATTTAGAAAAGAGAAATGAAAATTTACGAGATATAGGATAACACTGGTAAGACAAGGTTCTCTCAAAGATCGGGAATTAATTATGTACTCTCTCATAATGGATGCAATTATATTTTAGAGTTTGAGTAATCTACTTATGTCACAAATACTTGATATGCGCCTTATGGATGTAGTAGATATCTATCTATATGATTAACTAGATAGTGACACACACACACACACACACACACACACACACACACACATATATATATATATATATATATATATGTATGAAAATTCCTAAAGTATTTAACTTGCTCAAAATATGTAAGTCAAAAAGATGTTTTCAATTAGACTGCAAAAGTCGTTGTAATAATTGAAACTCCTGAATAACATACTTATATTTATACTCCGTCAAAATGACTTATTGTTGGTCCGGAGACGATAAGTCAGGTGTAGAGGGGGGGGGGGGGTGAATACACCTGAGCTCAGTTTCTTTTTCTCAGTGAAGGTCAGCTGAGCTGATGATTGCAACTGATGAACAGTGCCAAATAAGCCTTCGATCGCGGGACAGAGTGAGTCAGCTACTGAACTCTCTCCTACTGACTGTTGTCAGTACTTTGAGAATCAGTCGGAGACTGTTGTGCGGAAAGTGTGGGGCCCGGAATTCGTCTCTTTTGAAAACACGTTTTAGCAAATTAAGTCTTTTGGTTGTGCGCTTTGTAAAATACGTTTTATGCAAGCTTATGATTTTAAAGTCAGTTTAATGCTATGCAATAAAACAGTAAAAGAACACAAGCGATTTAACGTGGTTCGGATACCCAAGATCCTACGTCCACGGTCCTGAACAAGGCAGGAGAACTTGTTGATTATTCTGAGCAAGCCTCAGCAGGGATACTGTGCACTGGACAATTCCCTCTAAGTTATAGTCCTTAGCGACTTTACAATCCAAACCTAAGTTTGAAAGGGAAGGGAATTTTCTCCAACTGAGAAGGAGTTCTTACAATAAGAACAATTCACTAAATGTGAACTCCTTCGAATCTAAGCTATAAATATGACAATGAGCTTAGTCTAGAGAAGTAAGGGATGTAAGAACTCTAGAGGGAAAAACTAAGAAATCTTCTAAGTATGCAAGTTTTCCTCTGGATGATCTTTGAGTGTTCTAGAGCGTTTATGAACTTGAGTTTGTCCCTTTTGAAATTCCGTTATTCTTCTTTTGGAGCTTCAAAAACTTCTCTATTTATAGTTGTGAGTTATGGCATATGTCCGTTGGAGACGACGATGCCACGTGTCACAAGCTTCCAAGGAAAACGGCTATTATTTCGAACTTGTTGCAGCAGGGCAGTTAATGCACTGTTCATGAGAGCAGCTTTACTGTGTAGAGTAGGTAAGCGTTGTCGGCTTCTCATTGGTCGAGGTTTGTAGTTGGTGAGAATGTCAGAGTTGACCGTTCAACAACCTCGTATGTCTTCTGCTGAACTTTTCGAAAAGACTTGAATAGCTGGGTCGCTTTCCGTAGGATACAGTAAACTGAAAAGTCTCTGTCTTCTTCAGCTGAGTCGGCTGACACGGCATCTACTGAGTAGGTCAGCTGGCGACTGCGAAGGTACTGTGCTTGTTTCTGTTCTTCTGCTGATGACTATCAGCTGGGAGTAGTCTTCTACTGATGATTTGTCAGCTGATGCGCTGTCTTCGACTGAGTGAAGGATCAGCTGCTGACTGAAGAACACAAGCGATTACACTGATGACGTGGGGTTCTGAAAAGTATCTTCAACAGAAGATCAGTTCAACAATTACCCCGTACAGGACTTAGACAAAAATAATAAACAATACACCAAGTCTAACCTATACATCAGCTAATCCTAACGACACACTAATCTACTGATATCAGCTAGGTTTTGGGATCTTCAATTCCATAGTACTACTATGATTTCCCCCAATTTTCTTTTAACCAAACAACAGCTGAGTATCATCTACTGACTCATATCCAACAATTTCCCCCTAATTGATGATGCCAAAACCTCTACCTCTACCTCTTAAACTTCTTAAGTCTATAAAAGTTGCTATCCTACTGACAACAATTTCCCCCTTACAACATTCTGAGGAAAAATAAAGATAAAGTAATTTCAATACTTCAGTAGGTGGGAGATAGGCTAAATCAGAGAAACTGTCTGTGAGTGTGTGTCAGATCACTTAGTGATCATTCGTGAAAACATGATGCAAAGAGCTGAAAGACAATGAGTAATTGTCTAACAGGCAATAGGAACTGATATATATAATCAATGAAGTACAAGCTCCTACAGCTATTACAACAGAAATAAAAAAGAAGAGAAATCACTGCTGACGCTTGAAGCGTTGAGTCTTTTTCTTGAAATCGGCAGACTTCTCAACAGGAGGATCCAGATAATAATACTTGTAAACTCTGATCCTGATCTCCTGGATTTCTTCATTGTCAAGAGGATTGTCAGGCAGCAAACCCAGATGGAAAGCGGCTTCCTCTATCTCTCTCTCAATATCCTTCGTGCACGCAGTCCACTAGCGATTCTTGGCGGAGGAAAACGTCGGAAAGTCAGGGGCACGGAAGGGAATATTCTCGTTCTTCCATAATGCTCTCTCCCGATCTCCGAATGAGATATCAAATCTCGAGATAAGTTCGTCGAATAACCGATCACCGGACGGTCGAGAGGATAAATGCGCCATACAAAATAGCCTTTAATCAAATCCTCTTTCAGCCTTTCCCAATGGTCGTTCATATCAGCCGGCACCCATTTATCCACATGCGGGATAGGAATATTCTTAACATATGGGCCCTTGATGAACTTGGATTTTCTAGGGATCTGCTTCCTCGGATCAGCTGCTGGCTTGAGAGATAAGCTACGCATTTTCGCCAAGTCAGCTATCCTTTTCTTTTCTCGGAGTGCGGCTGCTCTACTGTCTCCTCGTCCGAGACTCGAGACCTTGCGGCGTCGCCTCCCGTGTCGCTTGATCTTCCGCTATCCGCTCGGGTGTTAGAGTAGAAGTGGGAATACTCGAGCAAGTAGCTTGGATCTCAGTCGGAAGAGCCTTAGTAAAATCTTCTTGGGCTTTCTTCTTCTGCTCTTCGACCGACCCGACCTTTTTCTTGCCTTTGCCTCTAACAGCTTTGCCCTTAGGCTTCTTTGCTGCTTCTGCTGCCTCTTCAAGCTGACGCTCATGGTCGAGCTCATCCTGCAGCTGTTGGGCAATTTTGAGGTCATAAGCCTCTTACTCCGCTTTTGATTTGAACTTATGGACCGGGGAGGAAGGAGGAGTAGATTCAGTTCCAAACTCTTTCCCCGGCCTCTGCGGTGGCAATTGTTCAGGCTCAGGCTCTTCTTCTTCTGTCTCCTGCTCAATAAAATTTGCTACTTCTTCAATGTGAGCAGAGAAGAGGAGATGGGGGGTTGGTCGAAGTGGGAATTCTAGGAGAAGGACCTCGGAAGAGTTCTTATCCCGAGTTGTAGAGGGTCCTTCCTCCCGAGCCCTTTCCCCCCCGAGTTTGTGCGGGTTCTTCAGCGTGGAGGGTCTCTCCTCCCCGAACCCTTTCCACCGATAATCCGTACTTCACCGTATCCGTTTCAGGTTCATCTTTTATTATACCTTCCCCCTTTTTGGCATCAGCAGCCTTATCGAGGTTGGTACGGATAGCTGTGACCTCTTTCTCAAGCTTGTATACTGAGTCCTTGATCTGATTAACTGTAGAGTCGAAGTCCTTGACCAAGTCACAGTATTTCTCCTAGTCCTTCTCTTGATCAGCCCTAGATCGATTGAGATGAGCAGCTGACTCCTGGCGGAGTTTCAGCAGGGCTAGATCATTAGATTCCTTCATCTCCTTCTGAATCTCTTTCAAGGCCGCAACCTGTTGCTTAATAGCAGTCTGGAGGCTGCTTGTAGCCAACTTGTTTCGCTCTTCCATTTGAGCTTGGATAGTTGTGAGAGCATGAGTCACTGCTCGAGTAAATGTTTTGTCTTGAGCTTGGAGCAACAGATCGACTGCGTGCGGATAGATCTGCTTTCTGAGCTATCAACGCCTGCTCGATCATCTCCTTAAAGTCAGGCTGTGGAGGAGCCTCTTGAGGAGTGGAGATGCCAGCGGCTAGCTTATTCAGGCTTTCAGTCTGCGCCTTCGTATACTTCTCCCATTTGATATGGACGTCTTTGGCGAGAAGTCTCGTTTTTAGCACCTTGGCGTCCGATTGCCTTATTCACCGATTTGGAGGACACGGAACCAATGGGTTGAATCCGGTAAGAGCTTGTTCCGAGCCTTTGATCGGGAAAACATGAGGAGCTGCTCCCTACTGTACTTCGGAGCACCCCCGAGCCTCACCTCGATGTACCGGGGGGGTGGTGATTGGCTCTTCTCATGAGGAGTTGGTCCCTCGGCAGAGCCTCCCAACTCTGCATCCTTGGGGTTGCCTTCCATCTCCCGATCTTGTTCTTGGTCATCATCCTCATCGGCAGGGAGGAGATGGAGGCGGAGCATTATCGCCGGGAGCCGTGGTACGCAGCTAAGAAGATAGAGCGGAGCGGCTCGAAGATCCTCGAAGGACGCCAAATCAGGTGGCTCCCCGAAACCGATCTCTCGCCTTGTAAATCTTGCTCCTCTCGTTAGTAGATCGATGGCCGACCGAGTTTTTGCAAAGTCTATCGAGAATATCCCGGTTTAAAAACCTCGGTAGCATCCGAACTCTTGCCACGATGGCAATGTCAACCAAGTCTTCATGCTCGGCTATCTCCGGAATCTGATCGTGAATCTCACCGTAGTAGCACGCGGACGAGTGGTATGAGTTGTTGTCCATTCGGTCTCTTCGATTGGCTCTCTAATGTCCGACCGAGTGTCATCGGAGCCGATGACTTGAGCTTTATCCTTGAGGGTGGCTCCTTCCATCCCCGTGTCGGAGTCCAAGGTTTGCTCATCTTGAGGTGGAGGGGGAGCCTGTTCTATGACGGTTATCGGCCGAGCCACGGTGACCTCGGCTGGTCGTGGCTTTGTAAGCCTCCTCCTCTTGGGCACATCAGCGGGAGATGGCAGGGCAGTAGCAGCTCTCTTCTGCTCAGGTGGCCCTTTGCCAATTGACTTCTCCGTCGCTTCTTTGGTCTTAAATTTTATCGGCTTGGTGTTGTACGGCTTTGAGTCTTCGAAAGCCGAGTTCCTCTCGTACAACACTCTCTATTAGGACAGACATCTTAGTCCCGAATAGAAGCTTACCCGTCTGGCCAACTTCCTCTCGCCAGTGGGTTGAGTAGTGAATTTCTGGGCCTGGGCTTTCGTCTGAGTCGTGTAATAGTCTGCCCAATTCACTTCTACTCCGTCATCAATAGCCATCATCAGCTGAATCCTTGGCTTGGATAGTTGATCATACGATCCAGCTGAGCTTGTCAGTATGTGTGAGACCAAATACGCTAAACCTCTGTACTGAGGTAGCAAAAGGTTCCTCGGGAGAGCTGTCTTGAACGTCAGATCACTGCGTCCACAGAACTTTTGTACATAGGCATTGATCTCCCTCTCCTTATATTCGATAGGTGAGATACCAGAATTTGGAAGCTGAAACGCGAGGACTAGAGCCTCTCAGATGTTGAAGGTGTGCTGAGTCGGCTTCCACTTGTTCGGAGTGGTTTCTCTCATGTATGAGAAAGAAGCTTCTTCTCCTCCCAAGCCCACCGAGTTCCGGTTAAAATATGCTTCTGCCACTTGCCTTGGCAGATGGGCACGCGGATGCTTGGTCACGAGGGTCTCCAACCCAGACCTCTCCAGAGCATCGAACATAGGCTCCAGATATGAAATGTTCACCTGGCGAAAAGCCATTGTTGGTTCGAACTGGATTCGGATGGCCATGATCTCCACTATGGGTTCAGGAGTCTGTACGATCGCCATAGAAATCTGCAAAACACATGTTAGCACTTGAAAATAGAGTAAGTCAGTAGTTGTCAGCAGATTTGAATACATTACCGAGTATGAGAGCTTGAGAGATGCACGAGCAAAGCGATTACGGGGAGTTTTGAGATGGAAACTGATTTGCGATAAAAGTTCTTAGGTTTTGATAATGGCGAAAAGTGAGGAAAAAGATAGAAGTTGAAAGATTTTGTATATATTGGCTTGATTGCAAGTTTCAATCCAACGACTGAGTTTTAATCTTCCAAAAACTATGAACGACTAAGATTTAATGTTAAAAGAGGATGATTACAAAAGCCGCCTAAAACATAGATCGACGTAATAAAGGTAAGTGAGAAGACATGCATTAAATGCGCGACAGACAACATTAATTACTCAGTTTATGTAAATGAAAAGGTTTCCTACTGACCTTTCCTTAAAACTATTAATGGCGGGAAATGAATGCACATTAACTACTGAGTGTGAGCGACTGATGCAATAAATGCGAGCATGCTTCAAAAGAATTTAAGTACACAAAATTACGCAAACCTCTTCAGCTGAACTTATCAGCTGGTTACCGATCTTCTTCAGCTGAACCTATCAGCTGGTTACTGTTCTGTATTAGGAGAATGGTTGTTATGCTGATGACTATGTTCCCCCTTGCTGTGTACAGTGTGACTTTCCCAACTGAGTCACTGTACTTAGTTATCCGACTGTCGTCTGCGATTCCTTATGCTGATCCCAATTGTTACCAATTGTTGGGCAATGATGTTCTCGGTAGTCGGCATCTACCGACGCATCTCGGTAGGATCCGGTAGACCTAGCTCAACCGATAGTTCTCCCGAACTTTGTTCTCGGCTAGTGGTTTGGTCGGTATATCGCCCTTTGCTTGTCGGTATGGATCTTCTCCATCCTGATATCCTTCTTCTCGACATGGTCTCTGATGAAGTGGTGTCGAATATCCACGTGCTTGCATCTGGTATGTAGAACTGGGTTCTGAGTTATGGCAATTGCACTTGTGGAGTCGCAGTAGATGGGCACTTCATCCTGAGTTATACCATAATCTCTAAGTTGTTGTCGAAGCCAAAGGATCTGGGCACAACAACTTCCTGCAGCCATGTACTTAGCTTCGGTAGTGGACGTTGCTGCGAATCTTTGCTTCTTTGAAAACCAAGAAATCGACTTGCTTTGCCTAGGAACCGACAAGTTCGGGAAGTTGACTTTCGATCTATCCAAAGATCTCGCATAATCGGCATCGAGAATAACTTTGTTAGTATTAAGTTATCATCGGCGAGGATACCATAACCCAAAGATCGTGTGTTCCTCTTAAATAGCGCAGAATCTTCTTCGCTGAGTCTAAATGACTTCGCTTGGGATCCGCTTGGAATCTTGCGTATACACCTATAGCATAAGTTATGTCAGGACGGCTAGCTATTAAATAAAGTAAAGAGCCTATAATAGCTCTATAATCAGTAGAGTTAACATAAGCTCCCTCTTTGTCTAGATCGATTTTAAAGTTCGTGTTCATGGGGATTTTGACTGGCTTGCTGGAGTCGCAGCCGAATCTCCTGAGAAGATCTCGAGTGTATTTGACTTGATTGATGAAGATTCCTTCAGGTGATTGCTTCACTTGAAATCCAAGGAAATAATTCATCTCTCCCATCATGGACATCTCGAATTTCTCCTTCATCATCTTCTCGAACTGCTGACATATGACTTCGTTTACTGCCGAAAAATGATGTCGTCCACGTAGATCCGCACCGGTAGGATGTCATCTCCCGACTTTATGTTGAATAGGGTGCGATCTACCGTCCCCTTCGAAAACCTTTCTAAAGTAGAAAGTCCGATAGGGTATCATACCAAGCCACCGGGTGCTTGTTTTAACCCATACTGAGCTTTCCTAAGTCTCGTACACTGATGTCCCCGCTTGAAAGCCGGGTCGTTGTTCCACGTACACTTCTTCCTTCGATGCGCCGTTCGTAAAAGCTGACTTCACATCCATCCGATATACCTTAAATCCCCGATGTGTTGCATAAGCTAGGAAAAGACGAATGGCTTCCAATCTAGCGGCCCGGAGCAAACGTTTCATCAAAGTCAATTCCTCTCTGCCCGATCGTATCCTTTAGCAACTAGTCGAGCTTTATTTCCGACGATGACGTTGTTTTCATCTCGCTTGTTCTTGAAGACCCACTTAGTTCCAATCACGTGCTGATGTCTAGGTCGTCGACAAGCTCCCAAACTTCATTTCGACGAACCGGTTCAGCTCTTCTTGCATAGCAATGACCCGGTCCAAGATCTTTAAGTGCGTCCTCTATCGATCGAGGTTCTTACGTAGACGAGAAAACAAGAGTAAAGTGAGCTTTCTCCTTGACTTAATCTTGATCTCGTCCTTATAGTTGCTGATGGATCTCCAATGATAAGATATGAATAATGAGCATCGAGCCACGAATGCCTGAGTCGGGCTTCTTCTTCTGATACTACTTCTGCACGGTCGGTAGGTGTATTAGGCATTTCGATAGTGCTTGTTACGTGATCGTAGCAATTCGGTAAGAAGGTTAGGATCTACCGAGTTTCCGTGGTTCAGGGGCATTTAGCTCAGGAACATTAATCGTTCCCCCTGAGTTTATATTCTCAGTAGAGGTCTCAGTTACCACGGGGGCTTCCTCATTGACCGATGTTACCTGTTGTTGATTCTGTTCGATAGAATCAACTAGGTTAGCTACATTGCTTGTTGGCTGAGTCTGAATTTCTTCATCTTCTGACTCATCATCCCAACAATGCTGGATCTTTTCAGCTTTGTCATTCAGTTCGAGATCCTGTAGCTTGCTGCTGACATTCTCAGTATTTGACTTTTTATCTTTCCTGTTCTCAGTAACAAATTCATAAAAAACAACATGAGGGCTTTCCTCCACGCAAAGAGTTCGATAGTTAAAGACTCTGAAGGCTTTACTGACTCGGGAGTATCCTAAGAATACTCCTTGATCAGATTTGCTATCAAAGACCTTCAACTGATCTTTCCCATTATTGTGGATAAAGTAAGGACAGCCGAAAACATGAAAATGAGAAATAGAAGGAATTCTCCCTTTCCACAGTTCATAAAGCGTCTTCATGTGTTGCTGTGTCAGTAGTGAGCGATTCTGAGTGTAACAGGCGGTGTCAGTAGCATCAGCCCAAAACTTTGAGTGTAGTCCAGAATCTGCGAGGAGCGTTCTTGCTGCTTCTTTGAGTATTCTGTTCTTACGTTCAGCAAGTCCGTTCTGGCGAGGGGTGCGCGCGGCCGATGTCTCGTGCTTGAATTCCCTCTTTATCGCAAGTATGTCTTAACTACCGAGTTTAGAAACTCTGTTCCTCCGTACCGAGCGTATCTTCTTAATCTTGATGTTCTTTTCCACACCGAGTTTCTTCGATAGATTAGGTAACTCGGTCCGAACATCGATTTGTTGGCGATGAAGATGACCCAAGTATATCTCGAGTAGTCGTCTATGACGACGAGGGCATACTTCTTGCCTCTTATAGTCATCTGGAGAGACGGCCCGAATAAGTCCATGTGAAGCGGTCGAAGGATTCCATCAGTGGAAGGTGACGGAATAGGTGGATTGCTCCTCTTTGTTTGCTTTCCCTTCAGGCACGCTTCACAATTTCTGTCTTTGATAAACGATTTGTTGGGCAGTCCTCTGACTTTAGAGTTCTTGACTAGCTTGTTCATGGTCTTGAAGTTCAGGTGGCTGAGTCTCTTGTGCCATAGCCAACCTGACTTGTCACCTGATTTGGTCTGTGCGAGCAAGCAAGCCTCAGCTTCTGCGGTATTCCAGTTTGCAACATAGATGTTCTTCCTCCGCGAACCTGATAACACTGTTTTCCCTGTAGATTTGTCAACAAAATCACAGAAACCAGCGTCAAAGATTACTCTGTTAAGATTATCACAAAATTGATCGATCGAAAGGAGATTATGTTGAAGTCCTTCAACATATGTTACTCTTGGAACCGTGGCGGTCCCAATGTTCGGCGTTCCGTATCCCCTTGTGTAGCCTTTGGAGTTGTCACCGAATTCAATGCGGGACCATCTTCTTGTACGTAGTTGGTCGGCGAGGCTCTTACGGTAAGTCATGTGTCTCGAGCGGCCGTGTCCACTATCCACGGGTCCTTATGCACCTGCAAAACAGAGGCATTTTTAGGTACCCTTTGGTTCAGTTGGGTCCTTACAGGTTAGTGGGTGATTTCGGAACCCAGATCTGTCTCGGGACCTTAGAAGTTCTAGACTTCTACTTTCTGAACCTTATCAGCTTTCTTCTCCACAGGACTTGGAGATACTGACTTTCTGCTGATAATTTTGGGTTCAGGCGCTTTCTTCTTCTGAGTCTTAGCGCTTCTCCTGACCCTGGGCTCATAGTAGTACGAGCCGTACTGAGCCGGGTGCTCATACAGTGGCTCCTTGTACTGCTCTGCCCATCTGACCTTCTTGGTTCCCCCTGAATTTGATCGCGGTGTCCTGGGGCTGGAACCTTTGGTCAGCTGCTTGTTGCTACTCGGCTGAGGTGTAATCATTTTTTGTTTGTTTTTCGCCCGAGGTGTGGTGTCCGCCGCTTGCACCTTTCCTCTGACGAACCTATCAGCCAGGGTTGCTGAGCTTTTGGAGGTGGAAGCTTCGTGGGTATAGCCAAGGCCTTCTTTCACAGCAGTTGGCCGTTGTGCTCTAAGCATGCTTTCAAGCTTCTCCTTCGCTCCCAGGTATTGTTCAGTCATCAAACCTCTCCAGACCTCGTCACTCCTTCTGAGTGAGTCATAGTCATTCTGCACGTCCGCGAGCTTCGGCCGAGCTTGGCTATTTCAATCTCTTTCTCGAAATTGTCCTTGGTCGGACCGAGATCCGAGTCTCTTGAAGTCGAGACTTAGTTATAAGAGATTCAATCTCTTCCTTGAGTCTCACAACTAGATCCACCGACTCGGTAGAGACCTCGACAATCGAAGAAAGTCTCCGATTCTCGGCCTTTACTGTTCAAGTTCTCGGATGGTTCTGCTTTGAACTCTGCTCGGTCGAATGCTTTCCTCTAGCAGATCGTCGTAGGCTTGTACCACATCTAGAGGATCATCTGTGACCGAGCATGTGTCTTGTGTGCTGTGTGAAGAAGAGGTAATAATGCGTTTAGAATTTACGTCAGCCTCTTCTCCGGCCATCAGACAGTATTTGACTGACTCATCAGGAACTGTCTTTGCGACCTCAACTGCGACGAATGCGGCTTCGTCTTTAGAAGAATACATGAATGTATCCTCCTCAATTGAGTTGTCGGATATCTCTCCGGCTAAATAGGTTTACCGTCTCTCGGCGAATTTGTTTCTCCTGGCCTGCCGTTCTGCTCTTTGAGCAGCTGAGAGTTCGGGACAATCGTGCGATAGTGTCCCTCCTTCTTGCGGTTGTAGCAGGTGGATGTTCTGCTTTGCTCTTACCAGCTGAGTCTTTAGACGGACCGGCGAACGACTCCGATTTCCTGCATTCAATAGAAGGATTAGATTCTTCTTTCTTATGATAGTCTTTCTTACCCGAGGAAGAATCTCGGTTGTATTTCCTCGGCTTTCGACTCTCTCCTTTTCCCTCTCGATATTTGAGAGCCATCGGTGCTAGGCCGGTCGGGGCTCGAAGTCTCGGAAGACTTTGCTGCGATGTGGCCACGGCTTTGCTTGAGGAAATAGGCTTGGCTCCGGTATTGCCGATCGTTGCCTTGAAGGCGTGGTCGAACGTGTGTCGTATTGGAGCGCTTAAGCACTTTTGGGGTAGGCTATGCTCGAATTCCTCCAATTTTAATTACGAAAATATAACATCGGGAGTTAGAGCATTTAGATCGGAGCGACGTAAATAAGTAGCAAATGGAAGCCACTTACGTCGGGGCAACGCTCTCAAGATCTTGGTGTTCATCTCCTTGTTGGTGAACGACCTCCCGGCCCATTGATGACATTGACTTGATTGGTGAATCGACACTCGGCTCGTCAATGGTTTCGGTAAAGCTCCATTGCAAAAAGCGTCGAACTTCGAAGCTCTAGTTCGAGCTTGTTTTCTTTGATCCGAGGGGTTCCATGGCTCGGTACATGCCCAAGGCGTCCCATAGCTCTTTCGCCGTTTTGCAATCTTGTACCCTTCCGAGGTGTGAGTCACTGAGGGTAGTCAGTATGGCATTACGTGCAACTCGGTCAAGGTTGTGCAACTTCTTTTCTTCAGGCGTGAAGGCAGATTTGTCTTTGGGAACCTTAGCACCAGTTTGTGCTCCCACGCCTCCTCCAGCAGCAAATACTACGCTGTCGATCATGGGAATGATCGGTCCTGACTCTAGGACATCTGACATGCTGTCGTGGAGTGACGTTAGGTGTGCCTCCATACGTACGCGCCATACCGTGTAGTTCTCTATTGAGAACATCGGTACCATCCTAATACCTGACATATCAGACATTGTAAGAGTAAGAATATAAGGATGCTGAAAAGATGCTTATGCAGTGAAAACGGTTTTCAAGATCAGTTTGAGAGGACCAGTATTTCAGAACCGGCGATCAGTTCAACACCGTGAGCTCTGATACCAATTGTTGGTCCGGAGACGATAAGTCAGGTGTAGAGGGGGGGGGGGTGAATACACATGAGCTCAGTTTCTTTTTCTCAGTGAAGGTCACCGAGGCGATGATTGCAACCGATGAACGATGCCAAATAAGCCTTCGATCGCGGGACGAGTGAGTCGGCCCATCGAGCTCTCTCCCTACGGCCGTTGTCGGTACTTTGAGAATCGGTCGGAGACTGATTGTGCGGAAAGTGTGGGGCCCGGAATTCGTCTCTTTTGAAAACACGTTTTAGCAAATTAAATCTTTTGGCTGTGCGCTTTATAAAATACGTTTTATGCAAGCTTATGATTTTCACAAAAGTATTATAATGTAAAAAACTAGTCACATTTGGATTTCCAAAGTAATCATTGTGAGAAGTCGAAAGATTCATTTGCAAAATATTGCAAACCAACTTCTTGATGTTTTTGTATGTTTATAAAAGAAGTGACATTGTTATACATTTGCTGCAATTACCCCCGCAAGAGTAAATGTTCATGAAGGACAAGTACAAATGGTAGCAAATGAATATAAAGTTCATCAAAAATATGGTTAACCAATTGGTTCTAAAAGAATTTTTTTGCCTAAGAAAAAGGGGTACAAGAATGAACCAAACAATAACGACTATGATTATCAATCTAATAAAAGTTCCTGAAGAACTACAACCGTCTAAAACTAATGAGATCTCAAAATATTGGAAAGATTAAATATCGTCATGGACGCATCACGATATATTCGCCTTTAATATAACTCTTGAAATGTTAAAAGAGGATCCTCAACGACAATCTGTTAACGATTGTCAAGATATAAATAATTGGTCAAAGAAAAAAGAAATAATGCAAGGTGAATTAATATTCCCTAGAAGGCCGGAAATATTTGGACATGTAGTTCCAAAATCTGGAAAGTATATCCCCGAATGATACAAATGTGTCATTATTTAGAAAAGAGAAATGAAAATTTACGAGATATAGGATAACACTGGTAAGACAAGGTTCTCTCAAAGATCGGGAATTAATTATGTACTCTCTCATAATGGATGCAATTATATTTTAGAGTTTGAGTAATCTACTTATGTCACAAATACTTGATATGCGCCTTATGGATGTAGTAGATATCTATCTATATGATTAACTAGATAGTGACACACACACACACACACACACACATATATATATATATATATATATATATATATATATGTATGAAAATTCCTAAAGTATTTAACTTGCTCAAAATATGTAAGTCAAAAAGATGTTTTCAATTAGACCGCAAAAGTCGTTGTAATAATTGAAACTCCTGAATAACATACTTATATTTATACTCCGTCAAAATGACTTATTGTTGGTCCGGAGACGATAAGTCAGGTGTAGAGGGGGGGTGAATACACCTGAGCTCAGTTTCTTTTTCTCGGTGAAGGTCACCGAGCCGATGATTGCAACTGATGAACAGTGCCAAATAAGCCTTCGATCGCGGGACAGAGTGAGTCAGCTACTGAACTCTCTCCTACTGACTGTTGTCAGTACTTTGAGAATCAGTCGGAAACTGTTGTGCGGAAAGTGTGGGGCCCGGAATTCGTCTCTTTTGAAAACACGTTTTAGCAAATTAAGTCTTTTGGTTGTGCGCTTTGTAAAATACGTCTTATGCAAGCTTATGATTTTAAAGTCAGTTTAATGCTATGCAATAAAACAGTAAAAGAACACAAGCGATTTAACGTGGTTCGGATACCCAAGATCCTACGTCCACGGTCCTGAACAAGGCAGGAGAACTTGTTGATTATTCTGAGCAAGCCTCAGCAGGGATACTATGCACTGGACAGTTCCCTCTAAGTTATAGTCCTTAGCGACTTTACAATCCAAACCTAAGTTTGAAAGGGAAGGGAATTTTCTCCAACTGAGAAGGAGTTCTTACAATAAGAACAATTCACTAAATGTGAACTCCTTCGAATCTAAGCTATAAATATGACAATGAGCTTAGTCTAGAGAAGTAAGGGATGTAAGAACTCTAGAGAGAAAAACTAAGAAATCTTCTAAGTATGCAAGTTTTCCTCTGGATGATCTTTGAGTGTTCTAGAGCGTTTATGAACTTGAGTTTGTCCCTTTTGAAATTCCGTTATTCTTCTTTCGGAGCTTCAAAAACTTCTCTATTTATAGTTTGAGTTATGGCATATGTCCGTTGGAGACGACGATGCCACGTGTCACAAGCTTCCAAGGAAAATGGCCATTAATTCGAACTTGTTGCAGCAGGGCAGTTAATGCACTGTTCATGAGAGCAGCTTTATTGTGTAGAGTAGGTAAGCGTTGTCGGCTTCTCATTGGTCGAGGTTTGTAGTTGGTGAGAATGTCAGAGTTGACCGTTCAACAACCTCGTATGTCTTCTGCTGAACTTTTTGAATAGACTTGAATAGCTGGGTCGCTTTCCGTAGGATACAGTAGACTGAAAAGTCTCTGTCTTCTTCAACTGAGTCGGCTGACACGGCATCTACTGAGTAGGTCAGCTGGCGACTGCGAAGGTACTGTGCTTGTTTCTGTTCTTCTGATGACTATCAGCTGGGAGTAGTCTTCTGCGATGATTTGTCGGTAGATGCGCCGTCTTCGGCCGAGTGACGGATCAGCCGGGCCGAAAGAACACAAACGATTACACTGATGACGTGGGGTTCTGAAAAGTATCTTCAACAGAAGATCAGTTCAACAATTACCCCGTACAGGACTTAGACAAAAATAATAAACAATACACCAAGTCTAACCTATACATCAGCTAATCCTAACGACACACTAATCTACTGATATCAGCTAGGTTTTGGGATCTTCAATTCCATAGTACTACTATGATTTCCCCCAATTTTCTTTTAACCAAACAACAGCTGAGTATCATCTACTGACTCATATCCAACACTTATATATATAGAGCAAATAATTATGGATTATTTTATTCATTGATATATTGATTTTTTAATCCAACTCACATCATTGTCGGCATTAGGGGAGATGAAATATGAATGTTAGAATGCCGCAAATATCTAGTTGGATTAATTATTTAGATTCGCACACTATGAACCGGAAGTTCATCAAATTATTAAGTGCAAAAAGAGTGACTAAAATCACATATACCTGTTGCATTTGCACCATGACAAAATTGAAGTTCTTCAAAGTCAAAATATGTCATTTGATGCTAATTAGCACTAGAAACGTGAGAGATTTATTGGTGCTAAAGATAAAAGGTTTCCGGAATATAAATTTAGAATACATCACTCTAAATTCCTCCTGAAGAGGATATGTGAATTATTATATGAAATACAAAAGTACTTGAGGAAATATCCTTGTGCCTAAAGACAGAGTTTGAATTGAAAGATTTAGGTAAAACTAAATATTGTCTCGACCCGTAGATCAAGCATCTCCCTAATGGAGTTACACCTTAAAGAGATTTTATTGTATTGCATCCACATAGTTACCTAATAATTGTTTCCATTACTTGAAGTGGATGAAGACTCATTTGGACATATAGAAGATAACAAAGATGCTTTAGGACCTGAAATTCCTTACTTATGTGCAATTAGAGAATTTGAAATGATATTGACAATCTTTTGTTATCTTCGAGACAAACATAACATTGGTCTATTTATGAGAGTAATGATATATTGACATATTTCATGTTATTCTCTATGAAGATAATTAAATTTGTATTGCACATATTCTTGTGGACCTTGAAGATAACCTTGAAGATTGTTATTTTAAGGAGGAGTTACAAATAATCATGAAGATTATGCTGACCCTTAAAGGTTAAATGACCCTGAAGGTCTAACAGTTGTACTCTTTTTTCCTTTCTAAGTTTTTTTCCCAAAGGGTTTTCTTACTTAAGGTTTTTAACGAGGCAGCCGGTGCAACACATGATATCTAAAAGAGTGGAGCAGATTCGCTTAAGTAATGATTTAGCGGATTCTTTTACGAAGGTATTACCAACATCAACATTCAATATGAGCCGACTCTAGGATCTACAATAACTATTTTGAGGGGGAGCAACTCTACTTTTTTTTTTTTTCCTTCGATCAGTTTTCATCTCAATGAGTTTTTATGACAAGGTTTTAACGAGACAGCTGTTTCTTTTAGGGATAGTCAATCAAAGGGGAGTGTTGTAAATAAGATTTACTCTATATATGATGACAATATGTAAACCCTAGAAGCTCAAAATCCTAGCTTGTCTAGGCCCATAGCCAACTTGTAACTCTATAGATAGAGGTGATAATCGTGTGATACGACAAATCTAGTGATAATCGTGAGATTCCACTTACATCGAAGATTGCGGTTTCCTAAGACTACTACTATTCATACCCTCCGACCAACCCAACTTTTTAATAAAATACTCATTTCTCTCTCCTTAACCCCACAATCCACTATCTAATTTAATTTATACCTCCCATCAATAACACCCAACCAATCTAACTTTAATTTTCTTTTTAATTTATTTTTAACTTCTCGACTATATATAATTTTTTATTAAATTTAAAAATTCATTTTAAATTATACTCCTTCCATCCCGTTTGAAACGACCCATTTCAAATGGGCACGAGAATTAAGAAAGTTGAAGATAAAGTATTATAGATGAATAAATGATAAAGTAAGAGAGAGAAGATGAGTGTGATAGTGAGAAAGTAGATAATAAAGTATGAGAGAGAAAATGATTAATATAATAAAAGTAGATAAAGTAGGTGAGAGAAATGATAAAATATGAGGAAGTTATTTCCTTTTTAGGAAACGGGTCGTTTCAAATGGGACGTCCTGAAAAGGAAAACAGGTCATTTCAAATGGGACGGAGGGAATATTTAATTAGAAATTCTATTTAAAATTCCGAATTAAAAAGAAATTATGACCATGCAAACAAAAAATTTATACTTGCTCAAATTAAATATTACAAGAAGATAAAAAATACTTAAATCAAAATACATAATCGAGCTACAAATAGATAAACGACATACGAAATAGATACGACCGAAGATATGCAAATTTTACATAATTTACTGATGAGTGCCAAATTTTGACCATATATGTTCAGTCAAGTCAATCCGAAGGGCGATATGAGCCTCTCTATTTCTAAGTTGGTCTCTGTTAACCATATGGGAGCGAAGACTTGTAGTGCGTGAACTAGAGTAGTGAAACAGTTCATCATCTTCTGCTTGTACACTTGGAGGTACATCCGCAAGAAATTCTGCAGTATCATAATAATTTAGATACGACTCCCTTTCATCTTCTACTATCATATTGTGCATAATAATACAAGCCATCATAATTTTTCCCATCAAATCCTTGTCCCAAACAAGACATGGACGTCGAATAAATGCAAAACGAGCTTGTAGAACTCCAAATGCTCGTTCGACATCTTTTCTAGCAGACTCTTGATGTTCAGTGAACAACTTGTGCTTTGGGAGTGTGGAGCAGTAATTGACTTAACAAATGCATCCCATGATGGATATATGCCGTCAGTTAAATAATATGTTCGATCGTTTTGGTGACCATTCACTAAATAACAAATCTTTGGTGATCGACCTTCTAAAACATCATTAAAACAAGAGATCGGTGTAGTACGTTGATATCATTTGCCGCACCTGGCGTTCCAAAAAATACATGCCATATCCATAAATCATAAGATGCAACAACTTCCAAAATGATTGTTGGTACTCCACTTCTGCTTGTAAATTGTCCAGCCCACACATGCGGACAATTTTTCCATTGCCAATGCATGCAGTCAATACTACCAATCATGCCCGGGAAACCACGTTGTTCCCCGATACTGAGTAGTCTTGTAAAATCTTGCTCATTAAGCCTCCTGAGGTACGTGGCACCGAAGCAAGAAATGATACCTTCTACAAAATGTATGAGAGAGTCCCTTGTCACAGTTTGACTCATCCGTAAATATTCATCAACGACATCGGTTGATATCCCATATGCCAACACTCTCATGGCACAAGTACATTTCTGTAACGGTGAAAGAGATTGTCTGCCGGTGGCGTCACGCCTCTGGTGAAAATATTCGTCATGAGCAGTAAGGGCATCCACTATACGAAGAAATAATGATTTATGCATGCGAAATCTCCGTCGGAACATTTCTGGAGTATATGTCGGTTGATCTCCAAAATAGTCAGCCATCAAGCGCTCCACACCAATCTCGCGTTCTCCATTAAGATACCTTCTCCTTCTGGCTGTAGGTCTCCGAGAGCCTTCAATCACATTGAAGACCATGAAATTGACAATGATGTCATCAATTTGACGATTTTGTTGTTGAACCTGTTGCCGCCATTGGTTAAATTCTGGGAGTTGGAAAAAACTTTCATTTGAATCTGAGTCGGATGAAGAGCTTTTGGAGCTAGACATTGTTATGAAGAAGATGAAATGAAGAGAATATAGCAAATGGATAATATGTAATTCATTTGATAGGCAATGTGCATATTAAATAGAGAGACGACATTTGATTCCACTTCTTGATCAATTTGATGATAGTACTGTCTTGTCATTTTCAACTTTTGTCCACTTCTTAAATAATTTGATGATAGGTAATGATAGTATGTAATGTTTTTGTCCACTTTTGAACACCAATAATTTTCCTGTGAATGTGAAGTGGATAGCAATAATTTTTCCACTTTTGAACACTAACAATTCGTACATGTATATGCATAGGATTCCATAAAGTTGAACACTTTATTATATGTACATGTAATCTAATTTATTATATTAGAATTAGAAAACACACTTGTTTAATTTTCTCACTTTTGAATTTCTCAAACACGAAGTAACTTGATACCTTAGCGAATTTTGTCCAATTTAAATCTGATACCTTAGAATTAGAAAAGACACTTGGTTAAAATAATGCAACATCAATTTTATAGTAATATTATTACAACTATACGATGATGGAATGAAAATTTACTCACTCTGACACTTTTGTAGTAATAATGCAACATCAATTTTATAGTAATTTTCCACTATTGAACACTTTTTATTTCATTTATGTGTTTTCTAATTCTAATATAATAAATTAGATTATAAATAATAAACTAGATACACTGAAATATAGTAGATAACATAGAAATAAACTAGATTACATTGAAATAGACTAGATTACATGAAAATAGACTAGATTACAATAAACATAACAAATACATAAAACTAAACATAAATAAAACTTTCATAAGAAAACATATTCATTTTCCAAATACAATTGCTCGTAGTTCAAGTTTTATCTCTTCTTCTTCTTCAGGAGATAAATTGTCTCTTGCCATTAGTGCAAGCAACATCTTTTCTTTTCTCTTCATATGTTGAAATTCCATCTTCTTATTCATCATTTCTATCTTCTTACTCTCTGTTGGTCCCGAGAGCACGTTCAGGTGTAGAGGGGGGGGGGTGAATATACCTGAAACTCGATTTCTCAACTTAAACACGAACAGTCCTTTTCAGGATGATGTCGATCGAACAAATTCGTGAGACCGAGATAAGCTGTTCGAATCGTGTTGGCGAGTGACCGACTCTGCCGAGATCCGTTAGGCGGCCGAGAGTCGAATTCAGTATCTTGCAGATAGAGTTCAGTGGTGCGGAATAATGTAGGCCCAAATTCAGTTGAGTGAGAAAAACGTTTTTATCAAAATAGTTTCAGTAGATTAGTGCAGTCTGTTAAGTTTGCTGAAACTCAGTTGAATGATTTAAAGAAGGTTATTCAGTATGAACAGTAAATCAATGCAACAGTTAAGAACACAAGACACAGAGATTTTTAAAGTGGTTCGGACACAAAAATCCTACGTCCACTGTCCCGAAAGATCAGGAAGCTATTTATTATACTGAGGTAGTCTCAGTTGGTTTGTACGCTGGACAAACACTGGTCTTGATATTTATACTGGGCAAGTCTCAGTTTATAAGGTTATCAAACTGAAGCGTTTGAAAAACTCTCCAACTGTGAAGGAGTCCTTTACAATAAGGATTAGTTCAAAGATGAACTCCTTCGTCTAAGCTATGGATATATGCTATTGAGCTTAGGTTAGAGGGATAGGGAACAAGAAGGTGGCTTCTAGAACGACGAATAGTTGAATATAGCTTTGGGTTCGTGTATCGTCGTTTGGATACTAGAGGCTGTATTTATCAGTTCAGCTTGGTTCCCTAAGAACTAGAATGTAGTTCTTCACCGGAGATGAATTCTTCGAACTTCTTGCGGAGAACTTAGGCTTTTCGAATTAGCTCGTTTGAATGCTCTGTGTGTTCTCTCGTGTTCTTCCAGTGAGCTTCAAATTTGATTTATCCCTCTATTTATAGAGAAGAGATTAGGATAGATCCGTTGGAGACGACGATCTTTTTTCTCTCTCTTTTGGGTAGCTAACGACTCTTTTGTAGCATGGTGGCAGTGTCCTTTCCCTCCATTTCTGGAAAGTTGTTGACTTGCAGCTTTAGTAGGTGTAGGACAGGTGTCTGCTTGTCATTGGCCGAGGTTCAGAAGGTGGTTGAGACATAATAGACTTCAAGGAGATTTGAAGCTGACTTCTCTTTTCCTCGTACTTGACTATGCTGATTGTCTTTTAAAGATCTGACAGTTCAGAAGACTGTCTGGCCGTTGCTGATTCTGATCTCTGATTCAGTAGTGAACTCCTGCTGAGTCGGCTCTACTGAAGATCAACTCTGAGTGCAGTGAACTACTCCTGCTGAGTTCGGTTCAACGACTTTCGGATATCTTTGCTCTCGCTGAGTCCAAGATATGCTGAGTCTTCTACTTCTGGTGCTGAGACGGATAAGCTACTGAATGCCTAAGCCAGAGCAGAGGGTCTGTTGAGTCTGAAACCTCAGAGACAAAAACAGATTACAACTTAAAGGTTCACCAATCAATATAGGATTTTGGGATCTTCAAATCTTCAAACTATTTCAGAGCACAAGGCTACTGAGTAAATGTCAACACAGTAGACTGAGTCATTTCCCACTATATTTAATACCGCTGAGGAAAGAATCATCACCCAACACTCTCAATTTCTAACCTTTGGAGCTCCAGCTCGAGTTGAGCATTCGACACATTTCTAATGCATGCAGTCTCATTGTCTTTAGAGACTATGAGAGCACGAAGTTGTTCAACAAATTCATTAGTACAATCAGATTGAGATGTCTTACCTTTTGCTTTCTTCTTCGTCTTATCTCTTCCGTCAGGACGAGGAATCGTTGATGATCTCGTATTGAAAGTATCAGGGTTGGAAGGGACAAAATACCCCCCATCTTCGGAAGTCTTAGATCGTTTCGTGCTTCCACCACTTTCTCGATCCTCAGCAACTTGACTTTCGGGATAGCCATGTGCTGCACCAAGAGTTGAATATAAATCCCACTTGGGACATTTACACATAACTTCATTGAATACAACCAAATCTTGAAACTTGCTGCCACCTGCTGCTTAAAATACATGAGCTTCTTTCTCAACATATTTTTGGCTCATTCCACTTCTTTTACGAGCATATGCTTCTCTACAAGCAGCAACCCACTTATTTGCATTTTCATTAAGTCGTTTCCAATGACCTTTCATTGCATCAATGTTTCTTACGCTGAGTTCATCTGGATTGTTTGCTTGCTTCTCATTGTACATTTGATGAACACGTTTCCATAAGGTGTCTCCTCTTTGATGTTTACCTTGTATAACATCTTTGCTAATGAAAACCCAACTTGACATAAGAGCTACATCTTCTTTCACACACCAAATATTTTTTAGGCCCCTTGGATTTTTATTTGGACGTTGTTCATCGGGAAACAAACCGTGAGAAATATTGTGAAGAAGACACGAAATGAGAGGGAGGAACTTGGTTCAGATTTGAAGAGAATTGAGAATTTGGATAATATTGGGAGTTTTGTTGATACTCGGAATTGAAAAATTGTTCGGAATTGGAAAATTGGTTTAACCATGAAAATTTTGGTTGATTTGGATCCATAATGTGTGAAGAAAAAATATATTTGATTGGTTGTTGAAATGGTGAAAGAAAAGAGAGGTTTTTTTTCTTGGTGAAAACATAGAAAAATTAGGTTTTATTTATTGAGGAAAAAAATTACGAATTTTCATATAATTTTTATTTAATTTTATAAATTATTAATTAAATATATTACTAAAACAAAATTAATTAAATATAAAAAAATGTGGCACCAACCGAGTGGTGTCACGTGGCGACTTATCAACCACTACAAGAGGGTCAACATTGATACAACATTGAGGCGGCAGACAGCCCAAGGCTGGTCTGACCGCCTCATTTCTTCTTTTTATTTTTTTTTGTTGTGCATGTGATGTGACATGCGAAAGTCATGAATGAGCATAGTCTTAGGAAAGCACAATCCCATTCGACCAAGGATAATTTCGGAGCACCTATAAACAAATTGAAGCCTTGAAAAGGTACTCTAGTTGTAAAAATGCCCAAGCAACCAAAATAAACACCAAAAGCAACGTAATTATAGTCAAATGAACATAAAGCAAGCGAGAAGATATGATTTAATATAATTAAAAGTAAAAGAAAGTAAATCCCTAACCTTATGAGTAGTAAGGAAGTAGAAAATCTGTGATTATCTCGTTAAAGGGTCGATTGCGGCGCCATGAATAGTAGCAGCAGGTACCCGGACGTCAGAGCACACCTGAACTGTTTAGACATTGAAGTCGATCGCGAAGCAGAAGCGTGAATCTGGCAGATCCACATATAAAGAGTGTAGGGAATCCGAGAGATTATAGAGGAGATTATGCATATAGAGAGAGGAGGGCAATTCGTCGTGAAATCTACGGGCTGCGGTTGGGGAATAGGTGTTTGCATATTGATGACAATTCTCCCGTACTTGTGTAGAATCTAAAAATTGCTTCAATCGTGAATTGGCGGTTCAATTAATGTTTTAAAAGGTTCAATTCAAATTTGGAAGGGAATTTGGCGGTTCAATTGCAAATTTGTCGACCAGATCTGAAATTGCACAGTAGGTGAGAAACTGGTGTATTGTTGAGCTAATAGATGATTGTCTGGCAATGCAATGTAGTTGGACTCTCATGTCGATCTGAATGAATCATACTTTCCGCATAGGTAAATCTTTGTCAGCTAGGCAAGAGGCTAGCAAATTACAAATTCTGTCTCGGTAGGACATGTATTTCTATTACTACGAAATTCATAAATCATAAATGAAGTAGTTAATGGTGGGGTTACCATTATCTTTTTGTACTGACGAATCTTGTATGTGTTCTTAAGAAATGAAATTTGACCACTTTTCGGGGTCTCAAAGGGGTGTGGAAACACATAAGAACTCTTGAATGGAAAGGGGATGTAACTCCAGTTCCTTCGGAATCGCGAGTCAATCCTATTTTCGATAGGGCAATTGACAATGTAATTCGATTTTGACCATTATTTTCATATCCGCAATAGTGCGAAAAGAAGACTCGACTCTAACTTGTTCAAGAATAGTGGCATTGAGTCTCTCGACCCTTTGACTTAGGATAAGTCAGTTCTATTTCTAAATGAGGGGGTTGAGTCAATTTCCAAAATAGACTTCTCAAAAAACTTACTTCCCAAACTAGTCTTCTCTAAAACTAGTTTTCCAAATTAATCTTCTCTATAAAATTATATCCCGAACTAATCCTACCTATGCCACATAATTATCTATGTTGATATTAATAATTTTATTTTTAAATTTGTGTTATCTTTTACTTTTTAAAAAGGGAAAGTACAACTAATAATAATTTTTTTCATTAAGGTAAACATACTTAAATTAATAATTTGAGTTTAAAAAATTAAAGAATTCAAAAATGATTAATATCAACAGAAAATAGATATATTTACTTTATTTTATTCATTCTCATATTGATAACATATTGTTAAATATACGATAGTAACAATTGAAAATTTAATTTGGTTTGCTTGTTTGGATGTTCAACAATATAGTGTTTATTCTATTTTTACCATAAAATAATTATTAAGCCAAAAGAAAAAAAAAAGTATTTTCTTGAAGAAACACTCTTTTTAATAAATTTAAAATAGATTTTATTCAGTTTGACTCCTTGGAAAAAAAAAACTCATATCATAAAGACATTTTTATTGAATAAAAAGTAATATCAAGAAACTTTTAAATGAAATTAAATTAATTTTACAATAAAAGTTTTAATTATATATATTTATTTAAATATATTTTATTCACGAGGATGAACAAATAAAAAATGACACGTGTATCTAACTAAAAATATTATGCTTATATTTGATTAGTTTAAATATTCGTCATTGATGAAAATTTTGTCATTAGTTTTCAATCATATATTTAATTTTAAAATAAAATATTTAATATCCACGTAGATGCCTATGTGGTATAGGGGAGATTAGTTTTAGAAATAACTCTATATAGAAGACTAGTTTGGGAAATAAGTATTTTAAAAAGTCTATTTTGGCAATTTGCTCTATAAAACTTGGATACATAGCACAAAAATAATTCCTTAATGACATTATTTACACTTATTATACCTGCCTTATTTAGATAATACAATACGTGAAACTTGAAACCATCATACATTCTTAAATAGTTGTTCAATGTCGGTCCAATCTATCTCTTGAACGTCATCCACACTTTATACATTGATAGGATCTTTCGTTAATTAATAGTAACTGAAGCAAATCTAGATCACTACTATGTCCATCAGACGGTTCATGACTTGATGGTCATGGAATACTAGTTTGAAATGTATCGGGTTCGCAACGAACCAACGAACATGCCGGTGTTGCATTACAAAAAAAATATGGCTTTATTATCTTCAAAGCATGAAAAATATGGAATCTCAATACAAGAAATATATTTCTCTAATTTATTGACTATCTTTACTCCTATGCTTTCAAGTTTATTGTCTTTTGTTGTGTGCTAAATCGACAATGTCATGAAGCCTTGGTTAGGGATATTGATAGCCGTGGGTGTCCTTAAAGAATTATGAGTTTGTTTTGCTTTCGTGCAGGTCAGACGATGTTAGAAATCTTTTTGGTACACCAGTGGCCCTAAGTAAAGGGGTTGATGTTCCGCATTGGTAAATCCACGGTGGTTAGCCTACTAATATCACCCCAATCATGCAGATAAATACACGTTAGGAAACCATAAGGATAGTAAGTACTACAGTTGAACATCAATGAAGTAATTTCGGTTAATTAATAATCTCGATTAGATAAAAATATTTTTCGGTCCCGACTTGGGCAGGTGTACTAAAGTAATGATTTTGATAAATGCATTTAAATAATTAAAAATATATATAAGCCCTTAAGGGCCCAAAAATATAAAGTACTACCTCCATCCCGCCCGACTTGTCTTGTATTCTTTTTCGAGCCGTCCCACTCGACTTGTCTTGTTTCCTAAAAAGGAAAATAATTATGACACAAACTCCCACTTTTTCTTTGTGGGACCTATCTTTTTATACACAACCACTCACTCATCTTAATATCCGTGCCGAAAAGAAACAAGACAAGTCGGGCGGTATGGAGGGAGTAATAATTATGATTTCACAAAATATAAATAAACCATAACAATACTATAATAGTTTGCTAATCATTTCTTATTAAAATATGCATCTATAGTTGATTTCTTTTTTTCCACCTGAACCAAAAGTAACCTCATCCTTAACTTTCAGTGAAGCATAGACAGCTTCTAGAATATTTTGCTCGTGTTATAATAAGTAATCATACATTGTAACTATTATTTAAAATTTCTCTTTAGATAACACGATTGGAACAAGTGTACTGTTATCTGGTTCAAGATCATTCTCTTTGAAGATTATCTTAATACAAATAAAATATATTTTTTTATTTTTTATGTATGAACTTTGTTCTTTTACAAAACAATTGAGTTTTACTAAATTTGAATAGTACGATATGTTTTATAATGAGTACACATCAAATGTACATTCTTTTAACATGTTTTTAGTAAAGTAAATAACAACACTTTTATATTTTTCTTAATATGTATAAACTAATTTATTAACGCATTTTCTCCAAAGTAATAAATATTAAGTCATCGATAGATGAATAATTTATCGATACTTAAATAACTTTCATAAATAAATATTTTTTTTTTCAATCTCTAGTTATTATTTTAGACAGGTTTAACAGTACATGTCAAAAATTGAATTACAATAAAATGTATTTTAATTTGTCTAAGATTAGTATTTTATTAGCTAAGATAGCTCGATCGGCCCCTAATCCGAGAACAGGAGTTCTATTGGCCAAACCTCTAAAACTGTAACAATATCCCAGAGTATTTTGGAAGTATAAATTGAGAAAACACAGTCGATACCTCGAGGTATCACCACAAGTTACTTCCGAAGAATTGTGGATCTCTTTAGAAACATAATACATAATCCCGAGGTATTTCTTTTACTTGCACATGGAATGAACACTAACTTTAATTATGAGTTGATAATTTTTAATTGTTAAAAATTTTGCAGTTTTAAGTTTGAAATTTTATTATTAAGGAATTGCGAGTTTTACTTAATTGTGAATTATTTGAAATGTCTCTTTTAATGACACAATTGTAACAAGTGTACTATTATCTGGATGTAGATCATTTCTTTTTAAAATTTTTTTTAATATAAATAATAATAAAATTCTCATTTTTTATGTATATGAACCTTGTTCATTTACAAAACTATTGACTTTGTATGTTTGAATAATTAGACTTCTATTATAATTATCATACGTCAAATGTACGTTCTTTTAACATGTTTTTACTAAAGTAATAAAAATTTTCCTTTTTCTTGTTGTGCATAAACTAATTTATTCATTTATCAATAATTAAATAAATATTTTTTTTTCTCAATCCAAAGTTATTGCTTTAAATAGGATTTATAATACATGTCAAATATTTAATTAAAATAAATATATTTTAATTTGTCTAATATTCATATTTTATTAGCTTAGAAAGCTCGATCAACCCCTTATAAGAGACTTGGGTTCTATTGGAAAAACCGCTAAAACTACCATAATGTTCCAAAGTATTCTAAAATTTAAAATAATCTGAAAGTTTTAGTGGAGAAAACACAATCGATACCTCGGGATATCACCATAGGTATACTTCTAAAGAATTGTGAGTCTCTTCAAAAATATAATGCACAATCCCTAAGGTACTTATTTTACTTGCACATGAAATGACCACAAATTTTAATTTTGAGTTTATAATTTTTAACTATTAATGTTTTTGCAGTTTTAAGTTTCCCTATTAATAGTTTGAAAACGCTAGATGAAGTGTGAAGAATCATTAAAGCATCACACCATGGAGTTTATCTGGAAGTTTACGACGTGAATCATAGAGGAAAAATTATTATTAAGGAATTGCGAATTTTAAATAATTGCGAATTGTTTGATACGCCTCTTTTGATGACACAATTAGAACAAGTGTATTATACTATTTAGTTCAAGATCATTCTATTTTAGGATAGTTTTGATATAAATAAAATAAGTTTTTCATTTTTTTATGTACATGAACTTTGTTCTTTTACATAATTATTAAGTTTTTCTAAACTTAAATAGCTTGACTTGTTTTATAGTTAGTACACATCAAATGTACATTCTTTTAATATATATTTTTACTAAAGTAAACAATAAAATAATTCATTTTTTAATGTACACAAACTAAGTTATTAAAAGATCTATTTAAAGTAATAAATATTAATTTATCAATTTATTAATTTATTCATTTATCTATAATTAAATAACTTCGTTAAATGAATTTATTTTTTCAATCACAAGTTATTACTTTAAACAGGTTTAACAGTACACGTCATATGTTGAGTTAAAATAAAATATATTTTAATTTGTCTAATATTCGCATTTTATTAGCTGAGACAGCTCAATCGGCCCCTTATCCAAAACTTGGAGTTCTATTGGTCAACCCTCTAAAACTACCACAATGTCCTAGATTATTTTGAAATTATTATTAGAGAAAACAAAGTTGATACCTCGGTGTATCACCACAGGTGTACTTTTGAAGAATTGTGAATTTCTTTAGAAATGTAATGCATAAGTCCCGAGGTATTTCTTTTACTTGCACATGTAATGACCACAAACTTTAATTTTGAGTTGATAATATTGATTATTAATTTTTTTGCCCTTTTAAATTCCTCTATGAATATTTTGACAACAGTTCAATGACCACAAACTTTAATTTTTTAGTTGATAATTTTTAATTATTAATGATCAGAGGTTTACTTCTGATGAGGTTCGGAGAATTATATGAAAGCATCAATCCGAGGAGTTTATGTGGAGGTTCACGGCATGAACCACAAAGGAAGAATTATTATTAAGGAATTGCGAATTTTAATATAAAACTTCGATTATACATAACGTGACATAAAAAACAAAATATAATTTCCAAATAAAAATCATAATGCCACAAGATAAATTGAAAAAAAAAATCAAGATTTTAAATTAAATAAATATTATTTTATTTAACAAAATATAAAATGAATGAAGAAATATTTATTTAAAAAAATCTAAACAAAAATATGTCAAAAAATTAATTAAAAATTATGTTTTAAAGATGAATTTATATTCAAAATTTCAATTCATAAATTTTTTTATTTTAAATATATATATATATATATATATATATATATATATATATATATATATATATGTTTCATTTTAAATATACTATGTGATGTTAGTATTTTTAATCAATAAACATATAAGTTATTTAAATGTTTTGATTTTAAATTTATGACGTAGTTTTTTTTAATGTAATTGTTTAATTTAAATAAAATATATATTTTTTTATTTTCAAATATGTTTGTTGATATTTATAAAATAGAATATTCTAGCTAATTTTATTATGGTTGAAAATGAAAGTCTCATTAAAAAAAACTTCAAAACATTTAGAAAATTATTCCTTTTATAAATGATAGTAATAGATTAGAAATTAATTTTAGAAGAGTAACATTTTGGGAATAAATTTGGTGAGAGTAATATTTTGGGAATTTTTTTTAAAGTAATATTTTGGAAATTTGGTCTAATTATTACTGTCCTATTTAACAACAACTTTTCACAACAAATATAATTTATCTTCTTTTATTGCAATTTAATTCTTTTAATTCTTTCTTTTCTATTTTTACCATAGATTTCTTTCAGTTCCAATATAATTGTATTTCCTTATTTCCCTACTTTCACCATTCTTAATGTTGGAATATGATCCTGTTGGGATATATGATTTAGTTGTTGATTTGACTGATCCCAAAATCCTATTATGATTGATGAATCATTTCTATGTAAAAGTTAATCACCTTTGTCTCTTGAGTGTTTCAGACTCAGCAGACTTGTCTTCAGCATGGTTCCGGCTCAGTAGTTCCGTCTTCTGTCTCTCAGTAGACTATCTGCCGCAACGCCATGGAGTGAAGACTCAGTATGGCTGGACTCAGCAGGAGCAACATACTGAAAGGTGTTCAGGAGTCAGTTGAACTGGACTCAGCAGGAGCAGTTTACTGAACTCAGAGTCTTGGCCTTCAGTAGAGTTGGACTCAGCAGGAGTAGCCTAGTCAATCTATCGGTCAGACTCAACAACGGTCGGTCAGTTACTTTAACTGATAGTGGACTTCAGAGAATAAATCAGTAGAGTTGTCCGAGGTAGTACATCAGAGCAGTCAGCTTCAATAAACCTTGAAGTCTGAATATGTCTCAACTCCTTTCTGTACCTCGACCAATGACAAGCATCCAGCTGGAAAAGTATCTGACAGAAGATGCAAGTCAACCACTTTCCTGTAAAGTTAGTGGACTCTGAGGAAATTCAAAAGAGCCGTTAGCTACCCATAGAGTGACACGTGGACAGTTCGTCTCCAACGAATCTATCCATAGGGTCACGTCTATAAATAGAGGGAAGATCAAAATTGAAGAAGAGAGAGATATACACGATATATACAAGAGAGCAACGAGCAAACAAGAACACAAGCTATATGCGACGAACTTCAGAGCACAATCTAAGCGTGAAAAGCATTCAACTTGCTCTAAGGGAACACAAGTTTACATAGAACTCAAGCCTCTAGCATCCAAGTGAAGAACACGAACCCAGAGAGATTATTCCTCATTATTCTTCGCTCTAGAAGCCCTTCTTGTTCCTTTCCCTCTAACCTAAGCTCAACTATAATATCTATCGCTTAGACCGAAGGAGTTCATTTATTGAATTATTCTTAGTATTAAGAACTCCTTCATCGTTGGAGATACATTCAAACATATTTTATTTGACCCTGTAAACTGAGACTTGCTCAGTATAATCACAAGGTTGTGTTTGTCCAATGCACATACCGACTGAGACTAACTCAGTATAATAAAATAGCCTCATGCCTTGTTCAGGACGGTGGATGTAGGATCTTGCGTATCCGAACCACTTTAAAAGTCGTTGTGTTTATAACTGTTGCATTGATTTAACTATTCATACTGAAAAACCATTTACAAAATCATTCAACTGAGTTTCAGTAACAAGCTTAACTGAATGCACTAATCTACTGAAACAGCTTTTATAAACAAACGTTTTCAAACCAAACTAAATTGAGCCTACACTTTCCGCACGCTACTGAACATTGTTGAACGCGTCTGAATTCTGACATCAGTCAGCTAGCAGAGCTCAGCATCTTCAGTCACTTTGTCCACGCGATCTAGAACAACTTGTCTGGTCTGCTGAATTCATTCAGTAGACAATCTCCGTTAATCGGACTGTTCGCATTCTAGTTTGAGAAAAAGGTTTTCAGGTGTATTCACCCCCCCCCGCTCTACACCTGAACGTTTGACTCGGGACCAACAATTGGTATCAGAATGGGAGTTCTTTTGTACTTTCGTTATCTGAAATTGGTCTACTTGAACTGATCCTTGAAAACGTTCACTGCATATCATTCTTCATACATATTTTTATCTAACATGTCTGATATGTCAGGAATCAGAATGGTACCCATGTTCTCAGCAGAGAACTACGGGGTATGGCGGGTCAGAATGGAAGCACATCTGACCTCCCTCCATGATAGCATGACTAAGGTCTTGGAAGATGGACCTATCGTCCCCATGGTCTATAGTATTGACTTTCAGGAGCCAACACAAGGAGGAACGACTACCGGAAAGAAGGTGCCAAAAGACAGAAGTCTGTTCACTCCTGAAGAGAAGAAGCTTCACAACCTGGACTGGTAGCCAGGAACGCCATACTAACCACTCTGAGCGACTCCTATCTCAGGAGAGCTTTGGGATGCTCTAGCGCTACTGAGTCGGGGGACTCAGAAGATTAAAGCCAACAAGCTGGCGCTGGAACTCCAATGGAGATATTGTCACTCATGCCCGACGACACGATAGAAGATCTCAACGTCAGATTCACGGATCTGATGAATACCATCAATGGGCTAGGAAAGACGTTCTTCAATCGAGAAATGAATCTCAAGATATTGAGAGCCCTACCGGACGGACCGTGGACTACATTTGGTACTCTTTTAAGACATTCTGATCTTGATTATGTGTCTCATGATCATATTTTTTCAGAATTAAAGGCAGAAGAGTTTGAGTTCCGTCTACCGCAGAGGAAGCAGAGAGCTGAAGCTGATACCCAGATTGATCATGCCTTCAAAGCATCAGTCAGCAAACTGGCTCCAAGGTCCAATAAAGCTGAACCTTCAACAAGTGCAGTACAAGAAGGGAGCTTAGCTGAACGATACGCGCTGCTTGTACTCAAGTATCAGAAGGAGAAGGATCGGCGCAAGAAATAATCTAGAACCCTCAGAGACTCTAAGAGTAAGCCTGATTTCTCACCAAAGTGCAATCCTAACTCACGAACTTCTGAATGCAGGAAATAGGAGGATTCTTCTCAACAGTCGAAAGACACTTACAGCAGAGAGAGCAGAGTCACCGCCTGTTACAACTGCAAGAAGCCAGGACACTATCAGTATGATTGTCCTGAGCTCAACACAGCTGAAAGAGCTGCGAGAAAAGCTCGAAGGAAGAAGTTCATCAAGAAGCGACAAGTATATATTGCTGGTGAACTCTCAGACGACTCAGATGAAGTCGACACCTTCATGGATTCATCCGATGACGAAGCCGCCTTCATGGCAAGAGAGCTTGAAGAAGAATAGAGGAGTGCTGATGGCAGGAGAAGAGGATGAGGTAAACTCTCCAGAACCTCTAACCTCCCTTCACACTGCACACAAGATACAATCTCTGGTGCAGACGAGAATCTGGACGTCACGATTGCATACGAAGAACTATTGGACGAACAGATTCAGATGAGTCTGCAGCTCAACAAGATTCTATAGGAGATGGATGTCCTGAAAGCTGAAAATCAGAGACTTTCTCCAGAAAATCAGGTTGCTACTGAGTCGGAAGGATTTGTTGTGATACTCAGGGAGGAGGTTAATTCTCTGATGATAAAATCTCAGCAGCAAGAAGGTCTGATTTCAGTATTGACCAAAGACTTGACTCAGAAAGAGACTGAATTGAGCTTGTTGAACCAGAAGTTCTCAGGACTTCAGACCGAGCACGAGACTCTCAAGAAAAGTGATGATGTCTGGAGGAACCTGATGACAGAGCGGTAAATGGGAGCTGAGAAAAAGCTCGAGGCAATGCTGGCCAACAACAAGCCAAAGTTCTGCAAAGAAAGACTCGGGTTCAGCCACGAAGCCTCCTCATCTGCTCCCACACGCCCAGAAAACCGACTGACTGATAGGTTTGTTCAAGGGGAGACAATGAATGCTGAACCATACACCCCGCAGCAAAGAACAAACAAAAGATGAAAGCACCTCATCCCACCTATCAGAAGTCTGACCAGAAGCTCAACTCAAAATCACCCTAGCTCAAGCAAGGGAGAACCAACAAAATATGATGGGCTGATCAGTATGGACCACCACAGCTGACGCATTCAACTCAGTATGGGTCATATTACTATGATCCTAATGTCAGAAGGGGTCCTAAAGGTCAGAAGAAGATGAAAGCCACTCAGAAGGCTAAGGTTAGTAGTCCACCAACTCAGAAGATCAGGACTCCTGAACCTACGAAGCCTCAGAAGTCAACTTCACCTAGCTCAGCGGTCAAATATGTTGACAAAAGTGGAAAGAAGTTGTCTGAAACCACCAGGGTTGTCAGATAAATTTGGGTTACCAAAACTAACACTTAAGGACCCAAATCAAAAATAAAGGGTACCTAAATATAATTTTTATTTTACAGGTGCACAGGGACCCATGGTACGTGGACAGCAGATGCTCAAGATATATGACGTACCAGAAGAGTCTCCTGGAGAATTATATCAAGGAAGAAGGACCCCGAATAGAGTTTGGAGACAACGCAAAAGGCTACACCAGAGGCTATGGAACACTCAACATTGGAACTACCACAGTTCAAGGAGTATCTTATTTTGAAGGGCTTTAGCATAACCTTCTCTCTGTTTGTCAATTTTGTGACAACTCCAATAGCGTGATTTTTTACGCTGGTTTATGTGATGTTCTTGACAAATCAACAGGGAAAACATTGCTATCAGGTTCCCGCAAAATGAATATACACATTACTGATTGGAACTCAGCAGAACCTGAAGCGTGCTTGCTAGCGAAGAATGACAACAGAACAGGATGGCTCAAGCACAGAAGACTTAGCCATCTCAACTTCATGATGCTAAACAAGCTCGCTAGAAACGCTCTAGTCAGAGGACTGCCGAATGAGGTGTTCAACAAAAACACTCAGTGTGAAGCTTGTCTGAAGGGAAAGCAAACAAAGAAAGAAAATCCACCAGTTCCATCACCTTCCACTGATGGAATCCTTCAGCTTCTTCACATGGATTTGTTCGGACCAGTCGCTCCAGTGACGATCAGAGGCAAGAAGTATGCACTTGTGGTCATTTATGACTACTCGTGGTACACATGGGTCATATTCATTGCCAACAAATCTGACGTCAAAATAGAGTTACCTACACTTCTGAAAAAGCTCAGTGTCGAGAAGGACATCAAGATCAGAAAGATCCGTTCAGATTGAGGAACTGAGTTCCTGAATGCGATGGTCAAAGAGTTCTGCGAAACTGAAGGAATAGAGCATGAGATGTCTGCTGCACGCACGCCTCAAAAAAATGGGATTTGCTGAAAGGAAAAACAGAACACTCAAAGAAGCAGCAAAAACCCTGCTCGCAAATTCAGGACTCCCATCAAAATTCTGAGCAGAAGATACTAACACTGCATGTCATACTCAAAATAGATCTCTACTGACAAAGCAACATCAGAAGACACCATATGAACTCTGGAACGGCGGGAAGTCTCTCATATCTTATTTCCATATTTTTGGGTGTTCATGCTTTATCCATAATAATGGAAAAGACCAGTTAGAGACTTTTGATAGCAAGTCAGACCAGGGAGTCTTCTTAGGATACTCCCGGGTCAACAAAGCCTTCAGAGTTTTTAACTGTCGGACCCTTTGCCTGGAGGAAAGCCCTTATGTACTGAGAACAGGAGCAGAAACTCACATTCAGAGTCTGAGGACATCAGCAAAGAGCTACGGGGTCTGAGCTTAAAAGAAGAAGAAAATGAAATCATCACTACTGAGTCACAGCCAACAACGAACGTAGCTGAACAAATTGATTCTACCGAACAGAATCAATCAGAGGTAACTCAGGTCGATGAAGAAACCCCAATGGTAACTAAGACCTCCACTGAGTATAACAATTCAGGGGGAACAAATAATGTTCACAATCTTAATGCCCCTAAACCTGGAAACTCAGTCAAACCTAACTTCGTTACTAAATTACTACAATCTCAGAATAGTACTACTGAAATGCCTAACACTCCAACTGTTACTGCAGATGTCATTTCAGAAGACGAATCTAGACAAAGAAGGTCTTGGTTAGATGCTCATACTACTGAACTTATTATAGGTGATCCTTCAGAAAGCATCAAAACAAGGTCAAATCTATGCTTAGGAGAGAGCGTTTTGTACTCATGTTTCCTATCTACTGAAGAGCCTCAATCATCGAAGAAGCACTGGCCGATGCTGACTGGATCATAGCTATGCAAGAAGAGCTCAACCAGTTCGTCAGAAACGAAGTATGAGAGCTTGTTGACAGACCCCGACATCAACACATGATCGGAACCAAATGGGTCTTCAGGAACAAGCGCGATGAAAACAACATTATAGTAAGGAACAAAGCTCGACTCGTTGTGAAGCGCTACTGTCAAACCGAAGGGATAGATTAACATTCGCTCCAGTTGCAATACTGGAGGCCATCAGATTATTCCTTGCTTACGCAACACATCAACGATTCAAAGTTTATCAAATGCACGTAAAGTCAGCATTCCTGAACGGCGTTCTGAAGGAAGAAGTCTATGTGGATCAACCGCCCGACTTTCAGCAGGGACATGAGCTGTATAGACTCAGAAAAGCTCTGTACGGGTTAAAAAAAGCACCCAGGACTTGGTATGATACCCTGTCTGAGTTTCTTCTTCAGCATGGTTTTCAAAAGGGCACTATGGATCGCACTCTATTCAGCATTCATCTAGGCGACGACATTCTACTTGTGTAGATCTACGTAGATGACATAATTTTTGGTTCAAAAAATGTCATCATGTGTCAGCAATTAGAGAAAATGATGAAGGACAAATTTGAGATGTCAATGATGGGAGAGATGAACTACTTCCTTGGATTCTAAGTCAAACAATCAGAAAAGGGAACGTTCATCAATCAAGGCAAATACACTCGAGACCTCATCAAAAAGTTCGGTTGCGGATCCAGCAAACCAGTTAAGATCCCGATGAACACGAATATGAAGATAGATCTTGACAAAGAGGGAGTATCAGTAGACCATACTGAATTTCGTGCTATTATTGGTTCATTATTATATCTTACTCCTAGTAGACCTGACATAACTTATGTTGTAGGTGTCTGCACTCGATTTTAGGCGAATCCTAAGCAGAGCCATATGGACTCAGCAAAGAAGATTCTCCGCTATCTCAAAGGAACACCTAACATGGGGTTATGGTATCTAGCAGATGATAATATTGAACTAACTGGTTACTCTGATGCTGACTACGCAGGTTGCAGGATTGCCAAAAATCAACTTCAGGAACTTGTCAGTTCCTCGGCTGTAAGCTCATTTCATGGTTCTCCAAGAAACAACATTCAGTAGCGACGTCAACTACTGAAGCTGAATACATGGCTGCCGGAAGTTGTTGCGCCCCAGTCCTTTGGGTGAGACAGCAACTACGAGACTATGACGTCGTTCAGAATGAAGTGCCGATCTACTGCGACAGTATCAGTGCCATTGCAATTACTCAGAACCCTGTTCTACACACAAGATGCAAGCACGTGGACATCATACATCACTTCATTCGCGACCATACTGATCATCAAAGGGCTGACATACTGACCAAACCTCTAGCTGAAACCAGATTTAGAGAACTTTTAGTGGAGCTAGGTCTGCTGGACCCTACTGACTCAAGTCAGTAAGCGGTTTCAGAAGTAGTGATCACTCAGTCGAATCGATCACAGTAGAGTAAGAGCATTCAGTTAGGGGGAATGTCTACTCTCAGTACTGAAGACGTTCAGTACACAGAGATTCAGCAACCAACTACACGAGGTATCAGCTGACTACAATGATCAACTGACAGGTTTGCGTATCTATCTCAGTAGTCAACTCAGCGTCATAGGTTTTTATGATATTTGTTCAACATCGTCTTTAATGCCTCACTGAATATCATTTATTAAAATTGTTTTCATTAAATGCACGACATTCCATGCAACCTTGTTGAATCAACTTTGCATTAAATGCATGTCATATCACCTTACTTCTAATGGGTATATACAACTGGGTTTTGACTTTTGACGGCACAATAATCATTATTTTTTATTTTAAATCGTGGCCGTACACTGAAAAAGCGGGAATTCACCCCAACCGTCGATTAAGATAAAACGTTTCATCTTCATAACCTATATATTGATGTTATCTTCTTCAATCCGTCTTTTTTGCCATTACTGTTTCTGTAAATCCCTTAAGAGTTCTCTGCAATCATTCAACATCTATACTTGCTTTCACATAATTCAGAGTTCTTCTTACGGTAATACTTATTCCCTAAAGCACTTATTGACTAAATCTAGTTTCAAGTGCTAATCATCTTTTTTTTTGCAGATAGTCATATCGGATCTTGATATCGGATCTTGAAGTCATT